>OU343218.1:230711354-231148576 GCA_910596185.1 Chrysanthemum makinoi
CTAATTTGTGAAGAAAGATGTTAAATTGATTGTTATGTTGGTGAAATTGGGGGGTATATATGGTGGGTAAATGGGGTTGTTAAAATGTAGGTGTGTTTGTTTCAAGTGTTGTCAGCCATTGATGGGTTAAGATATGATAATGGACGGTTGAAAAGAAGTGTAGGACACACGGATCAGTGACTGGCTCAAGTTATCTCAAATAAAACTTCGAGTAGTTTGGACCATTTATGTGTGTTGAGGTGTTACTGTATTGCTATGGTTGAAAATGCATCGACCTCAAATGTAGCCGGTGACCATTTATTACCCCTCTACCAGAGTTGTGACCATTTAAAAGAGAGGTGAAAATAGATCTACTATTTTTAAAACAGTGGTGAAAATAATTTACAATGTTCATAAAGAATACTTCACATGATTCTAGGGGTGAGCAAACGACCCAAACGGACTGGACCGATCGACGGACCGACCGAGACCGGACGGACCGGACCGACCACATTCGGTCCGGTCCTCAGTCCGGTCCGGATCACAAACCGACTATTTTGGCCTTAGTAGACTCCAAACGATCCGGTCCGATCGACGGACCGAATCGACCGACCGATCCACCGACCCACTACATTCCGCCTGCTCCGGTCCCGGTTTTTATCTTAATTCGGTCTTCGGTCATGTCGGTCCGGTCCGGTCCCGGACCTATGCTCACCCTTACATGATTCTAAAATACTAGTAATGTTTTCGAATGACTATATTCAAAAGGAATATGGGAAAAAAATATGATAACTAGCTCATTGATTAACAAAGTGTCATTACTTTGCAATGACGACTTTAGGGTGCCTTTAGAATGTCGGAATAAGAATGAAGAAATGAATTTTCAATTCATTAATAATGTTGTGTTTTTTTTTAACTATTGACTTTCAAACTAGAAATTACGGAGTATATACAATTATAGTTTATACTTTATAAACCAAATTACCAAAATCGTCATTATTTTTTCACTTTACGGAATTCTACATAGCGAGCAAATACACTTGCCCGCCAAACTCATTTTCTCGCTACTTGTTTGCTCATTTCTCTCAATAAAACAACGAGAAAACCCGTTTTGCTCGCTATGTCATATTTTGTAACACACATTTCTAGGGTAGAGATTGGTGACACGATTTTCAAAGTGTAATACTGGAAATTTATTCCGAGATATGATATGATCCATTGAGAGATTTGAGGAAAGCCGATTTAAAAAAGATTTTGATAGTAGAAAATTAAAGTGTGTGAATTGAAGTGAATGATTTTCTTAAAGGGGACTATATTTTACATAGGATGATAATGTCGTAGCCTCACTAGCTTGTCTATTCAACCTTTGTCTTCTTACATTTGTCTTACGTTACATATATTTTTTTCCCTTTCGACATCATCAAACTTACTAGAGCATTTTCATACACCTAAATCTTCCATTATATGGTTGTTACGATTTATCATGTCAAGTCGATTTCAATTTTATACTCGTTTAATAGCACATGACTTTAACTCAATCTTCATACGAATTATGAGAGCATTAGACAAAACTTAACCCTAAAAAGATTGAAATGTGAGTTCGAACATGGGGTACGTATCGACAATTCACGGAGGAGTAACTATAGAAAAATATGTGAATTTAGACTAGAAAGCCGATAAAAACTATTGCATTTATATTGATTTACAAAGAGTCAAGCAAATATAAAAAAGAGATATTCGTAGAGATATATAGTGCATGGTCCATAATGTGATTAGAAATAATACAACTTGTGGGGTGTAGTTCCCTTCTTGGGACA
Source organism: Chrysanthemum makinoi (assembly GCA_910596185.1). Taxonomy (NCBI): domain Eukaryota; kingdom Viridiplantae; phylum Streptophyta; class Magnoliopsida; order Asterales; family Asteraceae; genus Chrysanthemum; species Chrysanthemum makinoi. The sequence continues at coordinate 230,713,151 of OU343218.1, forward strand.
GGTTCCTTTGAATGTAACATATAGAGATGGCATATATCCAATACCCACACCTATTACCTAACACGAACTGTAAGAACACCTAACCTGCGGGTCACGATAACAAATCGGGTCATTTTAACACGAACACTACACCGAACATTAACGTGTTACCGACACGAACCTGTTAGGAACCTGTTAACAAAAATACTAAATTTATACCAAATACATAACGAAACAATACCTGCACTTTCCATATCTAATGCCCAAAAGGTGAGCCAAAACAAAGGTAAAAATGAGGGCTGCAAGGGGCTTATGGGGACTGATTGCTGTTACAGAGCAGTGGACAAAAGTGATCTAATCAACTAAACTAATCTAAATGCCTACTACTAAAATCTACTTGAACCAGAAAACTAAATTATCCTACACTAGACTAAGATTACTTGAACACCTAAGGAAACAAGAGAAGCTTAAACAAAACAGTAAGGAAACCATGAACCTTAAACAAATTACAATATACTAATAACTAGAGAAAGCAATGAAAACTAACTTTTCAAGGAGACTTACTTACCAAAAGTTTTGATTTAACTTCATAGAAACGTCTTGTATCATCACTTGTTTTTTCATCAAATTTGCTTGCATTTGAACTACTTGCAAAGTTTGAGGTTGTAGAGGAACCATCATACACATTTACATATTCTTGAAAAGTGGAATCCAATAACCCATCAACTTCACGAAATTGGTAGTTGCTCTCTCCATAAACCTTTGTATAACTCCATTCAATAAAATGCAATTTATATCTTGGATCGAATAATACGCTATGGCTAGAGTGAGATTAAAATCAAACCAAGATCTTTTGAAATTTCTCCATCATAGATGTTGCCATATCCTTCATACACTCATCTCCCAAACTCATACTATCATGCAAAGTTAAATAAGCCATAAACACGTGGGGATAGTACAAGTTTGCAGAGGATATTTGGTAACCAAAAACATTAGTCACATCATAAAAAACTCCAAGAAAAACACAAATCCTTTCAATGGTGTCCCACTCTAAAGCACTTGGACAACTCTTATAATTAGAATCATCTAATGCTAAAATTTCAAACGCTTTTCGTAATAAATGGCACTATCAAGCATTATAAAAGTAGAATTCCACCTAGTAGGAACGTCTTGCCTTAACCCCTTTTCAACCTAAACCTTTCAACTTAACGTAATCCAAGAACTTTTGTTTCCTTACATGTAATGTGATCCTTTAACATACTTGACACTCTCTTAACCTTGCAAACAAATTTCATCAATTTCCTTGAGCCCTTCTTGCACAATCAAGTTTAAAATATGTGAACAACATCTCATATGAAAAAACTGACCACTAGAAATAAGTGGCGACTTTGTATCTAATTGTTCCCTTAATAGATCAACAAAACGGTCATTAGAAGATGCATTATCTAAAGTCACACAAAAATCTTCTTTCTATGCCCCACTCTTCTAAAATTGAACACACTTTTGCACTTAAAGCAATGCCCGAATGAGGTGGTGGCATGAAAGAAAATGATAAGACTCTCTTTTGCAAAACCCAATCTTTGTCAATAAAATGCACAGTAATTGCTAAATAACCATCGGTAGTAATAAGAAGACCTAAGTCCGAAGTTAAACACAACATCCCCGTGACTCCATAAGCATGGTTCTATTTTTTCCTTCTATCTTAAACATTTTCAACAAATCGATTATGTATTCCTAGTAACGACGTTTGCATCAGGTTGCAAGTATGTAATTAAATCTCTAACACCCTTATAATCAACAAACGACAAAGGCAATTCATGCCTAACAGAGTGCCACAAGCAAATCACGAAAGTTTTTGATTAAATCTAGATGACCGTAGTGCCATGTCACTATTAAAAAGCATTTGACCAACATCAAGACAACCTTTACCGTAACATCTTTCTTTGTGTCGAACATATTACCCGCACCTTGGCTACTATCATATGTGAAAATATTATTACACTTGTTGCACTTACATTTCACTTTTTTGGCACCTTTTATTATGCTTCTTATCTTTTTCAAAGAAATTCCAGACGGCAGATCGGTCCTTCCGTTTTCTCTTCACTCCTCCTTCCATATCCACGGATTGGACCTCATCAGATTCCATATCAACATTCTTTGAGCTATTTTTTTCCGGGTCAATTTCAACACACTCAGGATCCATCTACAATATAGAAGAAACAAGAACAATCAAAAATACTTCAGATAGCACTTGTCACTTATTCTTCAACTATACATAAAGAGACCAATCAAAAAAGCCAATCAACCTTCAACCCCACCAAAAAGAAACAACATCCTAATCTAATATGAAAAATTTATAGATACCAAATCTGACATGAGAATAAGATATGTTTGTTCTATAGAATAAAACAATGTAACAAATATTAATCCTAATCTAATATGAAAAATCTATAGATACCTCATAATTTAAATGCACTTAATCCTAACAAGGTCAAAAATGTGGGTTCCTTGTTTGGGCTCCGGTTCTGTACCAATGTCGATTGTTACTGAGACCGCACACTAAGAGACAAAAACACCGCTAGGCTTCCGGGATTGTCTCCCACCATTATCCTCCCAGAGTAAGTAATCGGTTTAGGTTTAGGAGTGTTAGGGTTCTGAGATCGTACCTTAAACGAGGATGTGATTCCCTTTATATACGCACGGAATCCTTGTTGGTTCCGTGTTCCTCAACCTTCGCGTATCCCGCCTTAGTCGGTTGGGAATGATTATCTTCCTATTTAGAAGATATCGGATATCTATTCCATCAATAGATTCGGGTTTGGGCCTTCATGAGCCCAAACGTCTAGTCGTCTAGTCGGCTTAGCCCAGTTCGTACCGGGCCAAGTTAGTATTGGGCTTTAGTCGGGTCCGTGACCCGAATATAGACTATACGTCATCAAAGGCAGATAAGCAGTACCCATTTATGAAAGATAGTTAAATTGATTCAACGAAACGATTATCTGCTAGTTAAAAACCCGATAATAAAAACCAAAATACAATCTTCCAATCCAAACAACTTAATCGATAAGATTTAAACAACCAAAAATGAAATGACAAGAAGTTAAGAACTTAATCGTCGCCACCGAGACCTTAAGAGCTTCAAGAGCGGAAACACTCGCTGTGGAAGACTCGTGATATGGTTTAATCTCACATCATTTTCACCTTTTGATTGCTGGTCTTGGGAAGAAAGAAGAAAAAAGGAAGATGAAAAGATAGAAAAAGTAGAAAGAAGAAAAAGTAGGAAAGTGTTTTAGGATATTGGTGATTTGGTGTTTTAGGATTGTTGGTCTCGTGATATTGGTGTTTTAGGATTGGAGGCGCCAGAGAAAAGAGGAAGTGTTGTAGGGTTTATTTTTCTAACATATATATATAACCTCTCTTAACAGGTCTATTAACGTGTCTTAACAGGTACGGACCTGTTAAGACACGAAACCTGTTAATTTTATTCGTGTCTTAACAGGTCCGGACCTGTTAAGACACGAAACCTGTTAAGACCTGACACGAAACCTGTTAAGAGCAGGTCGTGTCGTGTCGTGTTAACAGGTCGTGTTAACATATCTATTTGCAATATACGTGTCGGCATGTTACTCGCAGTTCGTTTCGGTCATTATTGCAACTATCAGTTGAGGGAAAACTACCCTTCAAGACCCCATAACTTAAGAGCACCTTGTTTCAAAATAAGTTTTACTATATTGCAAATGCAAGGCATAAATGCAGTCAATCCTAACTCGTGCCATTAATTGTAGGACAGTGCCGAAACGTCACACTCTTAACTAGACGTTTCGAGCGCACAAAAGGGTTAACTAAGAATTCAATGTATCTTCGGCACGTACCTTTTAAGAAATCAAGAGTGGACATTACATTGTAATCGTATGTTTCCAACATATATAGTCCAAACAAACCAAAAAGCACAACTACAGTCAATATGGCTGGGTTTATTTGAATGAGTACATATAAACTTGTAAAGTATATTTTGATTAATAGCATGTTGATTATACTTTTTTTTTGGGTACCTTAAAGCATTTAAGATAGCAATTGTCTTGGAAAACTTACTAGATTTTAATGATAAACACAGGTAGTAACAATCCGTTTCAACAACTGAAGCATTATTATATACTGGATTAGTATAGTTTTGGGATGTAGTATCCTGAGAGATAAATTCCTTCCTAAACTTCATTTCAGTCTCATCCTATTGCCATTTAATTAAACTTCATTTCAATGTCATACTATAGTTTTGAACGACACTATTCCTCATTATTAAATATCAACTGAGTATCAATAGTGCAATGAGCTAGAAGACCATTCTCATTCTTATTACTCAACCAAGAGCCTCCTAAGTCCTAATTTCTTTGGGACACACTACTATAGCAATGTTCTCACGCAGCTTACACACCCACATAAAACAAACAATTATGATACTTTATAAATAAAAGCTCGGTAAGACACGAGGATTTCCTCTTATCAAACAACTGTGCAGGTCTAAACCCTTTCCTATTTTTATTTATTTATTTATTTATTTTTTATTTGGACTCTTAAGTTACGATTAGCATTTGTGAAATGTGCACTTAGTTTATATTAAATGACTAGTTTAGTGAAATGTGTAAGATAACCAAATATAGTTTTGTTGATTGCATCAATTACATATGAAAAAACATGTGTATTTATATTAGATGACTAGTTTAGTGGATCAAGCTTCATTGTTTAGTTCTTATGAGAAATGATACATTACATACAAATACCCATCCGAGACATATAAAGGAATCATTTTGTAACTTCCTACAATTAATTTACAAACTCCATTTTTACATTAAGTTATCTAAAAGACAACTCTTGGTAGTCCCACATTGGACATCGGAATAAAATTTGCTTCCTAGTATACAGGGACGGAGCTAGAGGGTTCCCGCGGGTGCCCGGGAATCCCATTGATTTTTTTGATGTAGTGTTAATTTTTTTAGAAACACCAATTTTTCTTAAAAGCATCTTAAATGCACCTGGTCCTTCGAAATGTATTTCCTGTATTACAGTTCGAAAGATTTTGTACACCCAGTCATATTTGGTCCTGACTCTATCCCTGCTTATATACCTTGGTGTATATACTCCACGTAGTTTGGAACTGAGACATCTCTTGAAGATGTATCATTGATCATGTTTATGTGCGGTGTTAATTCCAAAACACTATCACCATAAGGAATATGCACCAAAGTAAATAATTCAATATAACTGACTCTTGTAGTTCAGTTTTGGATTACAGTAACAAGGTACACGTGTCAATAGTCTGTGTTGAAGCTTTAGACTTCTATGTTTTATATGATTTTGACCACTTTTTTTTTAGGATTAAGACCAATATATATATATAAGGGGTAGCTACTCACAAGTATGAATGAAACTTCAATATGTAACATGTAGAATTATTAATACAGTGTCCTTAGATAATCCATGTGGAGCTATCTGTTATAAGATGATATGTGTTAATTACGAATTGATTCAAGATAAACCATGCGTGTAACTAAAATATGTAATTTGCATCCCTCGTGATTAAGAACCGCGCAAGGTTCAAAGTAGTGAGATAGAGGAACATCTTTTGTTGTCAACCTCTTAAAATTCTGCCAATTGAATTTATCTGGTTTCTCAGCATGATTAGCAACCGTGTTGGTAATTGGCGCACCAGGTACATTCATAGTAGTATTCATAGGAGTAGCGTCAATTGTCATCCTGAAAGATCCACAAACGCAAATAGTTAAATAAACTGTTATTAAATCGGTATCTAAGAAATTCTGTGGTGATGTCTATTAACTTGTACCGAATCCGCTTCAAAGAAACTCAATCTTGGTTTCAATGAATCTAGATTTAATTAAACTGAATAAATGACCAAATAAGATAGATCAATTTAATGGAAACTTAATTTTGGTTTCAAAATAAAATGATAAAATTACTTGCTTATAAAATCGTTTTAGATCTGTACACCAAATACGTAAATTAAAATCCCGTTTAAAAAATGGTTTTCCAAAGAAAATCAATCCTGATTTCGACAGAATAACAGTTTGTATATGAAATCTATTAATTGATAATTAATCTGATTATACGAAAAGTGTTTTAATTCTGTTAAACAAAAGACTGTGGGAAATGGTGTACACTTTAATTAATAGAATCTGATTTCAAGTATCAATAGTATAATTAACAGTAATTAAATGACAGAAAATTAAATAACATACAGCAAGGAGTAGAAGCAGAAGACATAAACTATGTAACGGTAAGAAAATAAAAGCAGTAAAGGTTGGTCGCGGCTCGTGTTTAACACGATTCCCTTCAAACAGATTGGTCGTCTGTTTCCCAGGGTACAACGTACAAAGATGTTGTACAGCCGGACTTGACAAAACTTGCCTGAAAGATCACGGAAGCAAAGCGTGCATCTGATCGATGAACTGCTGGAACTCGTCTGGTATGAGTTGCATTTTTCTGGATGATCAAAACTGAATGAGACTATGACTATATTTGAAGCGTAAATTTGCCTTGTTCTCCAAGACTAAATATTAGTCATAATAAACTGAATCTGTCATTAACAATAACATATTTGCGTATATTATATTACACAAATATTATTCTGTAAAAATTTGTCAACTAAGTTCAATCTATTCCTAAAATAGATTTATAGAATATATGGAAAAGAATAAACCGAACTTGCGGCAAAAATATACGCACGTAGGCGAGGTTTCGGAGCTACATACATGTCCGTAGGTTGAGCGGCTCGCATGAGTTCAGAAGTTTCGAACCCATTTTGGCCCAGTAATCCTCAAATCTGCACCCCCTGCGCACGCACGTAGGTGTTGGAGTAAAACCAACAAATCAACTTAAAGGTTTATATCAAGATTCCTATATAAACAATATTTCATTTCATGCTTTGGGCGATGTGGGATACTTCCACTTTTCTATTTTGTGTTTCAGGTGCCTCACTTTATCTCATTCATATCAACTCCATTTTGACACATTTTAGCTCGTTGCGAAGCTCTCGTTAAACAAACGCAAAGCTACCAAGAAATATAAATATATATAACATCTACATATATTAAATATTGTCAAAAAATTGCAAAAAATCATTTTACAAAAATATTTTTCCAACACAAAATACTTGTAAGTTAAATAGGAATCAAAACAACTTATAAATAATTAGTTACCAATTTGGATTGAGCTCTACAAAAATAAATACTCTATTTATTCTCTTCAATAAACTAAATTTGAAATGTTGAGCACGTCTCTTCATTATGCCCCGTTAAAGAATCCTAATCCCTCTCATTTTTTCTGCCACGTTAAATTTCTCTCCAGCGACTTTCAGCCGATTGGGTGACTCAGTAAGGGCGACTATGATCATTTTTTTTTTTACATTTCAAACCGTTACACAACAGTTTAATATTAAATGCACTTACTTTGTAATCGATCGAGTTCACGACCATAATTTGTAAAAAGTGTTGATCGATCGAGTAGTCACACAAAGGCGATCGACTTGTAATCGATCACATAAGTCGATCGTGTCCCATTACTGCGAGCAACCTTAGTTACTACCTGACATATTAAGTTCTAGCATAGCAATAAGTAATTATTGTATACGCACAAGAATACGGACTACATGCAAAGTGTCACTAAAACTAAAAAAATACTGCTACAATATAAAAGAAGTGTTATTAAATATTTCTCGTGCTTTTCATACACTTAACAAGTATAAGTAGAAGTCAAGTAGTTAAAGTTTATTTGAAGTGACACAAACAAATGTGCCGTAATACTTTTTTTTTTCCGTTAACACGTTTTATTCATAAAAGATGTCATTAAAATATCAAATTTGCTTTGACTCATATGTTTAAAAAAGTGCCATTAAAAGTTTAAATTTAGTAACACTTTTTTGTGTCACTAAAACTTGTGTCACTATAGACTTATCTTCATTTGTTATATACCTATAAAGTTTACTCTAATATACAAATGCATTTTATACAAATAAGTTATACAAGTGAGTTATAGGTATATACCTATACAGTTATAGTTATATACCTATAAAGTTTACCCTAATGTACAAATGCATTTTATTGCATGTTCCAACTTTTTTGTCACCGTTTCTTTAAAATTTTAGGTTTCGACCGTAACACGTCACCTTTGTCGGGTCTTAAACGATGATATTGGAGATGTCAAAACTAGGTGCATATCCGACCAAGGCCTCAACAATGACGATTGAAGTAAAACACGAGCAAGTAGTAGATAAAAATAAGGTATATATTTATAAGTAAGGTTGAAACAATTATTTGTATACGCGTGACAGGCTCTTCCTCTACAGGGGATGCCTATCTAAACTTTCGGAAAATGATCTGGAGTGAGTTTCTATATTTGTTGTGCGAAAATATTTGTTGCTACAGAGTTGAAGCAAGGGAAACTTTTACATATTTATTTCAAAATGTTTATTGAACGTAATACATATAACTTATCATATCAACTCAAAACATGTCTACACAACCAAAAATTTGAAGCAATTCATAAATACTCCGTATTAGCACCGGATCTTACTAGTTTTTCTATATGTTTAGACGACATCACTTATTATTTTATTTTGTCGATACTTCATATATTCATATATTACATGGATGAAAAGTTCATATCTTAGCATCGTGTACTCTTGATCTCACCCAAGAACTATGCATTTCGGGTAGCTTGAATTTTGCTTCATTCAATGGTATGTTTTATTTCCATGTCAGTAGGTAGTTGGCTTTTGGATGGGTTTGGTTTGAGTTACTTCAGTGACTTGAATTTAATTCTATGTATAAATGAAAAGCAGATGATAGGAAACAAGAAATAAATATGGTTGTTGGCCTTCCATGATGATTTAACATTCAATCAGTGGTATCCAAAGAGAGATTTACTCTGAGATATGATAAGATGATACATTGAGAGATTTGAGGAGAGCAACTTTAAAAACGACTTTGTAAGTAGAAAATGTGTAATCAAATTAAAATGTATGACTTGACATGAAGAATCACAAAAGATGGTGAAAAGAATTAATAAGTCAGCTAGATAGATGTGATTTTATAAACTTTTATTCAAACTCAAATAAAATTATGAAGTAGTAAAATACATAGGTAATAGATTCTACATCAACAATGAGTTGAGTTGAATCTATATCCAAATTCTAACAAGATGCAATGAAAAAAATACTAGCCACTCATTTTTTTTTATCACAACTAAAAAGCCACTTTTCGTTAAAGAAAAAAAAATCTTGCAAGCGGTAAATCGTGAAGTGACGAAAAATATATCATCGCGACGAGAATGAATTATCTTTCATGTAATTTTTTTTATCCATGATCTAGAGCTATGAGAAACAAGGAAGAGGAGTTGAAACTCTCATGCCATCATTTACGCAAGTGGATATACAACTGTCAAAATTCCTAGCATGGATGAATTGAAAAACAAAAAAATGACCTTCATGCACATATGATTGAAATGTATAATGATCTCAAACTTTGGCAAGAGGTATGTAGTGTTTAATACATAGTACGTCACTAGAACCTATTTTTTATAGTCATGTTGATTTATGTATGTTTTGTTTTTTTATATAGGATCTAAATCGACCATACAAAAGAATGACAAAATTTTTATTGGCCAGGAAATGGAGGACTTTCTTCTTGGATTTTTTTTTTTTTTTTTTTTTTTTTGGGGGGCATCATTGTTAGTTTCCTTAGTGAAGTGATTTACATGATCGTGGATCGTACTTTCTGGAATAGTATGGGCATTTTTAGTTGACGTTGATTATTCATAACTATGTTAGCGTAAAGCTAAAGATTTATAATTTTGATGAAAGATAAAAAAAATCTCCGAATTATAAATTTTTTATTGCGACGAGATTTTTTTTAGCTATGTTTCCATACATAATAAACTTTAAAAATGTGATCAAATTTCTTGGCAAACACCAGACCAAAATTTTTTGTTCTTTCTTCTATTTTTAGGAAGTTGTTTTGCACGGAAACTACGCTTCATGAATGGCAAACTAGTGAAAAGATAATAAAACCGAAAAATAAGATTTTAACTCTTCAAATGTATATGGTTTTTTCTTATACTATAACATACAACAAAAGTTACACATTTCAAATTTTCAGTCAACCACCATATATTGGTGTAATCGATCCAAGCCAACCAAATAGCAAAATATAAAGAAAGGGAAATCACATCCAAAGTATTAGAACAAGTAAGACAAGCACATCCAAAGTACACGTAACAAAGTATCCATTCAAATGAGTCAAACCTACCAAACATCCTTTCCATTCAAATGAGTCAAACCTACCAAACATCAATTCTTCCTCTTCTGGCTTTGATTTTGTCACCTTCCTGTACACAGCAGATGCTTCGTTAAATATCCTTTCTCCCTTTCAGCTGCAGTACATCAAGAAAGGCGAATTGTGCTCGAGTGGGAGAAGATATCACCAGCTCATCGTTTGCCGTGTAGGTCAGAATAGGAAGGCGAGCAACCTACAAACATTAAAAAAAAAAACATGTATTAAAAGAGAAATTCAATCTAAATGACTTCATCTGGTCAACATGTTCAAATTACTCGATCTACATGAGTATGATGATCAGTGCATCAATAAAAGATAGTAAAGCATTAATAAAAATAAGAAAGAAAATACCAACCCTGTTAAACTTCTGCTGTTATTGGGTGGCAACTATCAGATTCTCGGAATTCACTCTGCCCATGAGCTTCGAAATGCACTCAACATCAGTGGACCAAAGCTCCTTATCAAGGCAGGTCAAACCGACGCGAGAAAATCGTCAGCAGTGAGATGTTGAATGACATCTGCATCAAGGCACCTAAAAAAAATATATAATAAAACTAAGCTACCTAAGGGTATTAATAAGCTACAAACCATAACACACTACTTATAAGCTAATGTAACTAAGATTAAACTCAAATAGAAACACCTAAAAGCTAAGGAGAAATAAGCACTATTATGACAGATCCCTACACAGAACAGCCTAACAAGCCTATTTTGAGCCATTGCAGAAGCTTGAATACTTTAAGCTAAAGGCTTAACCAATCATAAACCTCAAATTTGACAAACTAAAATTGTTTGTTACAAATTTGAGACCAGAGGAAGCTCTATTTAAGCTTGTGAAAATGATGGATTAAGGACTGCAGTCCAATCGTTATGCACTACTTTTGTAAAAACATTTGAAACAACTCTTTTGAACACAAATTTAATCTAACAAATGATCTTTAAACTTCAAACATGATGAAACAGATTTAGTTTACCATCAAAGAGCTCATAAAACAAAGTTGTCAAACCTTAAAAGCTTGTTAATAAGCTAAACCGATTAAACTTCCCCAAAAAACTCTTCTAAAATAAAATTCCGAAAAGTAGACAATTACAAGTCAAGAAGGATCTCTTACAAGTGCTAGCAAGAACAACAAAAGATAAGCTAACAGATATTCAAACTAAGCTAAAGAAATTAAGAACTAACATGCTACAAAGGATACTAGGCATGGTTTTATACACTTTCCTCAAGCAGCCAAACAAAATTACAGCAAAAGTTTGATTTATTCTACAACTAAATACATAACTAACTATAGTAAACAAACTCGAAATACAAAATACTACACAATCATCAAAGAAACTATGATCCATCAATAGGCAAAAACAACACAACAAACTACAGACAGAAACACAAAAAAATAAACTACCAGTGCAATTTAATAAATATTCTATGTGATTAAAAAAAGAAGATTATGAAAGTTATAACTCACTATAGGTTTAAACAGGGGACGTGGTCGAAAACATGTAACTCGTCATCTCTAAGAAAACATCGACTAAATGAACCACAAAACCAATGAATCCAACTTTGATCAACATGAGCCAATGCCAGCAAGAGCAGATCTAAGAAATCATGAGAAGGCAGTTAGAAACAAAGATAGCATATCTAAGAAATCATTGAGAAGACAGTTAGAAAAAGGTCGAGCCTTAAGATTTGAGCTCGAGCTCGCTCGTGGTATGCACATATATAAAGCTCGAGCTCGCTCGTTTGTTATGTGTAAAAACGCTTTACGTGTTCTCGAGCTCATTTATTAGTTTTGAGCTCGTTAGTATATACATAATAGCTTCATGCTTGTTTATTTTTTCTATTTATTTGCTTTGTCAAATACATTATAGAAAGTTAAAGATGAGAACTTAAATATTTTGCTATGAATCCAAGTTTAAAATGTCTTAGTCTGCTAAAAAGTTCTAAACATCCTTTAAAGCAAATAGGTTTAACTAACTACTAATAACATCAATCCATAACTATCCAATCCCATCTCAAACAACAACCACAATAAACTAAAAGGATCTCAGTTTGTTCTACATATTACAGATCTTTATATATCTTGAATGTTCTTCGAAATATTAAGAAGCGAACAAAAAGCAAGGCTGTTTAATTCATTCTTTGTTTTGTTCAAAGAAACACGAAAACAAAAACATGCAATACCCTACCTTAGAAAATCTTGAAGCCAAACTGAAGCATAAACGGGTTGTGGTTTGTTTGATTGTGTTCGGATTGTATCAGAAACGAGGCAAAGGGTTTTGTTTATGTTTAGATTGTTTGATGAGAAGTATGGCTGTGGGTTTGTTTGACTCGACAAAGGAGTTGTGGATCCGTTTATCACATGGAGAAAGACAGAATATTTGTGGGTGCTGTCTACAAACAAGTGAGATGTTAAAATTATATAGAGTGAATTTTATAGTGTACTGAAAATTAAAAGGTAGTCTTTATAACTAGGTTAAAATTGTATGAGTGAATTTTATACGTAGTAGTCTGTGATTAACTATGAGATTTAAGAGTTAGATGTTGACGTAGTTTAGCTCTTGAGATCTATTTCTTGGTGAGAATAAAGCGTAAAAAAACATATCTACTTGTATATCATAAATCATATGCGTCTCTCAATATTATCTGTGTGCCTACGCAAATACTGATTGGTACCCGTTAAAGCTCAAATGGATAGACAAAAAATAATTTTTAAACCTGCACTACATAACTATTTCCTTTCTACCCTAATGTCTATAAAGGTAATGACGCTGTATGTTTTGTGTAATATCTTAATGAAGGAGCAACGTTGCTATTTTTCTTTATCATTAACGAAAATCGTTCACTATGATGAATTGCTACATCACTGATTATTTTGGTAAGATTTATATTTCTATGGGAATGGATGTCATTAGTCCATTTCTTTGACAGAGACCATTGATGCTAAAAGTTGTAATGAAATAGGAAAAAAAACACACACCTAATCCTAATGATATAGTACCATAATAAATATATCCAAGCTACCACCGATGTGCATCATCAAGATTCAAGAAGTAAATATGAAGGACCGAAATTAATGAGAAGGCACCTACTCATCTGAATTCAAATTCACTATAACACACCAAGAAGTACTCATCTTGTAAGTTCATTCAATGGACAGTCAATGCATGTGAACTATGCATAATTTTGCATTCACATTACGCCAGTGCAAGAAAAATAATAAGCGGGGTAGTAACAAGATTTAATTATGCCGTGCGTGGAACTCCAATTATGTTTATGTGTTCACGTTCATTCAGTTAACGGTTGAGGACTTTATATGCTTTAATTTGACGGTTAGATGTGTACCCGCTTCTAGCGGCAGCGGTGTCTAGTTTTCTGTAAAATTCCGATGCGTGGTTGTCTAGTTTTCTTTCAACAAATTACATTTGTAGCGTTCGAGAATCATTTTCGAATAACTATAATTCTGATGCGTTGTTGCATAGATGCAGAAATATACATTTTTCAAGAAAATTATGTGAAGTCGATCTAAGTGTGGAAATATATTTGTAATAGGATTGTTTTAAGTTATTAAGATTTTAGTAATTATAGATTCAGGCATTACAACAAGCAACGGTATTATATAGCTGGCAATATTATATTGTAGTTTAAAGGTATAGTCAACGTGCGTGACCGGCTTTTCTTGTTTTGTCAGTAATTTAGGCAGTGATAACTATTTTTTTTTTACATGTGTAGCGTTTATTATTGGTGTGTGGCTTTTAAACTTGTAACCTTACAAATTTAATATCACCATAATAAGATTATCTTGTATTCTTCCTTTGTTATTTGAAATATTAAAGAACGAACAAAGCAAGCGGTTTAATTCATTCTTTGTTTCGTTCAAAGAAACACGAAGACAAAAACATGCAATACCCTACCTTAGATCTATAGAAGATCTTGAAGCCAAATGAAGCATAAACGGTTGTGGTTTGTTTGATTGTGTTCGGATGTATCACAAACGAGCAAAGGGTTTTGTTTACGTTTAGATTGTTTGGTGAAATGAGATGCGAAGTATGACTGTGGGTTTGTTTGACTCGATTATGTTTAGGAGTTGTGGATCCGGTTTATCAAATGGATAAAGAAAGATTATTGTGTGATTTGCTATGGGTGCTGTCTACAAAGAAGTGAGATGTTAAATTATATGAGAATTTTATAGTATACTGAAACTAAAAGGCAGTCTTTATAACTATGTTAAAATTATATGAGTGAATTTTATACGTAGTAGTTCGTGATTAAATATGTCGACATAAAGATGCTAACTTTGTAACTACTCCCTCCGTCTCGCAACAATAGTCCAAATTTCTTTCTTGGTTGTCTCAAAATAATAGCCCACTTTCCCTTATGTAAAAAAAAAAGAATTTAGAAGGGAGAGTATTCTTTTTGAATAGTTGAAAATTAAAGTGGTCATACTTTTATTAAACTGTGTGTTTCTTGTCTACTGACAATAATTTTGAGACGGAAGGATTATGAGATTTCACTTGATATTTTGAAAGTTGTATATCGTATATTGAGATTCGTGCAAAGCGTGTATCGACTCATATGTAAACAACTTATGACATACAAACTTTGTCAACGTAATGAATAGGGTAGTGTCAGCAAAGCTCGTTTAGGGCTCGCAATCTTATTCGAGCTTTGTATATAGAGCTCGGGTTCGGGCTCGATTATTAATGAGCTTTAATATAGGCTCGAGCTCATTTAGGCTCGGCTCGTTCGAGCTTTTTACCGACCTGATCTCTAGCTTTTTATGAGCGGCTCGGCTCGTTTACACCCTTATGTGTAAGTATTAACATGCCCATTTTTCTTCTAATCCAATAACTATAGGTTTTGTAAAATTGGGGTTTATACCCTTGGAACTTATAGATGTAAACTATGTAAATTATGATTTTACAAAACCTATAATACTTGAATTGCATGATATTTACTTTAAAATAGAGTTATTTCTATTATGTATAATAAGGCCATGTATTTGTTTGGTATTGGGTCTATCCCATTTGTATCATGTATTGTGTATCTATACTCTTATGTTTTATGTGTAATTTTACATAAAACACATTATGTTCAGTCGGCTGACGTTATTATAGATGAACCCTATTAAAGAATAATATCGTGACTTTAATGATAGTTCTACATTGACAATTTAATAATGTATGGATTCTCACTTTGAAGGAGTAGTAAAAACGTGGTTTCAAACATATTACAACTCTAACAAATGTTTTGCAATACATTAAATTTTACGAAAACAACCAAGGGACAATATACTTTACATAGGATGATAATGTCGTGTCCTCACTAGCTTGTGCTCGAGTGGGAGGAGATATCACAGCTCCGTTGCCGTGTAGGTCAGAATAGGAAGGCGAGCAACCTACAAACATTAAACAAAAAAACATGTATTAAAAAGACATAATTTATTCTACAACGAAATACATAACTAACCTTATAGTGAACAAATTGAAATACAAAAATACTACACAATCATCAAAGAAACTATAATGATCCATCAATAGGCAACAAAAATAACACAACAAAACTACAGACAGAAACACAAAAAAAATACACTACCAGTGCAATTTAATAAATATTCTATGGGATTAAAAAAAAAAAAAAAAGAGATTATAAAAGTTATAACTCAATTTTATTTTTAAACAGGGGAATCCTAGTCGAACATGTAATCGTCATCTCTAAGAAAACATCGACTAAATGAACCACAAAACCAATGACTGGTCCAACTTTGATCGAACATGAGCCAGTCAGCAAATAAAGGGCAGATCTAAGAAATCATGAGAAGGCATTAGAATAAAGATAACTTAAGGCCAATTGTAAAAAATAAAAAAATAAAAAAAATAATAACTCACGTTAAAAGTATACTAAGAATCGGTTTGAAAAAGGTGAAGATGAAGAAAATTAACTCGTCCAAATAATGAATGAGATGAAAATGGAGATGAACTCATAAGGTGAAGTGGAAGTAAATATATACACAGTTGGCTACCACCAAGGAAGTTTGCATTGATATCTTTGGTAGTTGGGGCTATCTAACCAAAGTCAGGTAGTTAATGTCTTCAAAATAAATATGTGTCGGTTAATTGGAATCCAAAAGTATGGGTCTTGCAGGTCACATTGCATGCTTTTTTAGCCATACTATTGTGTATACTCATTGATATTAATAGTATGGCTAAAAAAGCATGCAATGTGACCTGCAAGACCCATACTTTTGGATTCCAATTAACCGACACATATTTATTTTGAAGACATTAACTACCTTGACTTTGGGTTAGATAGCCCCAACTACCAAAGATATCAATGCAAACTTCCTTGGTGTGTAACTGTGTATATATTTACTTCCACTTCACCTTATGAGTTCATCTCCATTTTC
Organism: Chrysanthemum makinoi; assembly: GCA_910596185.1. Lineage (NCBI taxonomy): Eukaryota > Viridiplantae > Streptophyta > Magnoliopsida > Asterales > Asteraceae > Chrysanthemum > Chrysanthemum makinoi. Next base: position 230,729,877 of record OU343218.1, read on the forward strand.
ATCTCATTCATTATTTGGACGAGTTAATTTTCTTCATCTTCACCTTTTTCAAACCGATTCTTAGTATACTTTTAACGTGAGTTATTTTTTTTATTTTTTATATTTTTTACAATTGGCCTTTAAGTTATCTTTATTTCTAACTGCCTTCTCATGATTTCTTAGATCTGCCCTTGCTGACATTGGCTCATGTTGATCAAAGTTGGATTCATTGGTTTTGTGGTTCATTTAGTCGATGTTTTCTTAGAGATGACGAGTTACATGTTTTTCGACTAGGATTCCCCTGTTTAAAATATAGTGAGTTATAACTTTTATAATCTCTTTTTTTTTTTTTTTTTTTTTTAATCCCATAGAATATTTATTAAATTGCACTGGTAGTGTATTTTTTTTGTGTTTCTGTCTGTAGTTTTGTTGTGTTATTTTTGTTGCCTATTGATGGATCATTATAGTTTCTTTGATGATTGTGTAGTATTTTTGTATTTCAATTTGTTCACTATAAGGTTAGTTATGTATTTCGTTGTAGAATAAATTATGTCTTTTTAATACATGTTTTTTTGTTTAATGTTTGTAGGTTGCTCGCCTTCCTATTCTGACCTACACGGCAAACGATGAGCTGGTGATATCTCCTCCCACTCGAGCACAAGCTAGTGAGGACACGACATTATCATCCTATGTAAAGTATATTGTCCCTTGGTTGTTTTCGTAAAATTTAATGTATTGCAAAACATTTGTTAGAGTTGTAATATGTTTGAAACCAGGTTTTTACTACTCCTTCAAAGTGAGAATCCATACATTATTAAATTGTCAATGTAGAACTATCATTAAAGTCACGATATTATTCTTTAATAGGGTTCATCTATAATAACGTCAGCCCGAAACATAATGTGTTTTATGTAAAATTACACATAAAACATAAGAGTATAGATACACAATACATGATACAAATGGGATAGACCCAATACCAAACAAATACATGGCCTTATTATACATAATAGAAATAACTCTATTTTAAAGTAAATATCATGCAATTCAAGTATTATAGGTTTTGTAAAATCATAATTTACATAGTTTACATCTATAAGTTCCAAGGGTATAAACCCCATTTTTACAAAACCTATAGTTATTGGATTAGAAGAAAAATGGGCATGTTAATACTTACACATAAGGGTGTAAACGAGCCGAGCCGCTCATAAAAAGCTAGAGATCAGGTCGGTAAAAAGCTCGAACGAGCCGAGCCTAAATGAGCTCGAGCCTATATTAAAGCTCATTAATAATCGAGCCCGAACCCGAGCTCTATATACAAAGCTCGAATAAGATTGCGAGCCCTAAACGAGCTTTGCTGACACTACCCTATTCATTACGTTGACAAAGTTTGTATGTCATAAGTTGTTTACACATGAGTGGATACACGCTTTGCACGAATCTCAATATACAATATACAACTTTCGAAATATCAAGTGAAATCTCATAATCCTTCCGTCTCAAAATTATTGTCAGTAGACAAGAAACACACAGTTTAATAAAAGTATGACCACTTTAATTTTCAACTATTCAAAAAGAATACTCTCCCTTCTAAATTCTTTTTTTTTTTACTATAAAGGGAAAGTGGGCTATTATTTTGAGACAACCAAGAAGAGAAATTTGGACTATTGTTTTGAGACGGAGGGAGTAGTTACAAAGTTAGCATCTTTATGTCGACATATTTAATCACGAACTACTACGTATAAAATTCACTCATATAATTTTAACATAGTTATAAAGACTGCCTTTTTAGTTTTCAGTATACTATAAAATTCACTCATATAATTTTAACATCTCACTTCTTTGTAGACAGCACCCATAGCAAATCACACAATAATCTTTCTTTATCCATTTGATAAACCGGATCCACAACTCCTAAACATAATCGAGTCAAACAAACCCACAGTCATACTTCGCATCTCATTTCACCAAACAATCTAAACGTAAACAAAACCCTTTGCCTCGTTTGTGATACAATCCAAACACAATCAAACAAACCACAACCCGTTTATGCTTCAGTTTGGCTTCAAGATCTTCTATAGATCTAAGGTAGGGTATTGCATGTTTTTGTTTTCGTGTTTCTTTGAACGAAACAAAGAATGAATTAAACCGCCTTGCTTTTGTTCGTTCTTTAATATTTCAAATAACAAAGGAAGAATACAAGATAATCTTATTATGGTGATATTAAATTTGTAAGGTTACAAGTTTAAAAGCCACACACCCAATGATAAACGCTACACATGTAAAAAAAAAATAGTTATCACTGCCTAAATTACTGACAAAACAAGAAAAGCCGGTCACGCACGTTGACTATACCTTTAAACTACAATATAATATTGCCAGCTATATAATACCGTTGCTTGTTGTAATGCCTGAATCTATAATTACTAAAATCTTAATAACTTAAAACAATCCTATTACAAATATATTTCCACACTTAGATCGACTTCACATAATTTTCTTGAAAAATGTATATTTCTGCATCTATGCAACAACGCATCAGAATTATAGTTATTCGAAAATGATTCTCGAACGCTACAAATGTAATTTGTTGAAAGAAAACTAGACAACCACGCATCGGAATTTTACAGAAAACTAGACACCGCTGCCGCTAGGCGCGGGTACACATCTAGTCAAATTAAAGCATATAAAGTCCTCAACCCGGTAACTGAATTATGAACGTGAACACATAAACATAATTGGAGTTCCACGCACGGCATAATTAAATCTTGTTACTATGTATTATTTTTCTTTGCTGGCGTAATGTGGCAAAATTATGCATAGTTCACATGCATTGACTGTCCATTGAATGAACTTACAAGATGAGTACTTCTTGGTGTGTTATAGTGAATTTGAATTCAGATGAGTAGGTGCCTTCTCATTAATTTCGGTCCTTCATATTTACTTCTTGAATCTTGATGATGCACATCAGGTTGGTAGCTTGGATATATTTATTATGGTACTATATCATTAGGATTAAGGTGTGTGTTTTTTTTTCCTTATTTCATTACAACTTTTAGCATCAATGGTCTCTGTCAAAGAAATGGACTAATGACATCCATTCCCATAGAAATATAAATCTTACCAAAATAATCAGTGATGTAGCAATTCATCATAGTGAACGATTTTCGTTAATGATAAAGAAAAATAGCAACGTTGCTCCTTCATTAAGATATTACACAAACATACACAAGCCGTCATTACCTTTATAGACATTAGGGTAGAAAGGAAATAGTTATGTAGTGCAGGTTTAAAAATTATTTTTTGTCTATCCATTTGAGCTTTAACGGGTACCAATCAGTATTTGCGTAGGCACACAGATAATATTGAGAGACGCATATGATTTATGATATACAAGTAGATATGTTTAATACGGCTTTATTCTCACCAAGACATAGATCTCAAGAGCTAAACTACGTCAACATCTAACTCTTAAATCTCATAGTTAATCACAGACTACTACGTATAAAATTCACTCATACAATTTTAACCTAGTTATAAAGACTACCTTTTAATTTTCAGTACACTATAAAATTCACTCTATATAATTTTAACATCTCACTTGTTTGTAGACAGCACCCACAAATATTCTGTCTTTCTCCATGTGATAAACCGGATCCACAACTCCTAAACATACTCGAGTCAAACAAACCCACAGCCATACTTCTCATCAAACAATCTAAACATAAACAAAACCCTTTGCCTCGTTTCTGATACAATCCGAACACAATCAAACAAACCACAACCCGTTTATGCTTCAGTTTGGCTTCAAGATTTTCTAAGGTAGGGTATTGCATGTTTTTGTTTTCGTGTTTCTTTGAACAAAACAAAGAATGAATTAAACAGCCTTGCTTTTGTTCCTTCTTTAATATTTCGAATAACATTCAAGATCTATAAAGATCTGTAGATATGTAGAACAAACTGAGATCCTTTTAAGTTTATTTGTGGTTGTTGTTTGGAGATGGGATTAGGATAGTTATGGATTGATGTTATTAGTAGTTAGTTAAACCTATTTGCTTTAAAAGGATGTTTACTTTTTAGCAGACTAAGACATTAAAACTTGGATTCAGTAGCAAAATATTTAAGTTCTCATCTTTGCTTCTATATATGTATTTGACAAAAGCAAATAAATAGAAAAAATAAACAAGCATGAAGCTATTATGTATATACTAACGAGCTCAAAACTAATAAATGAGCTCGAGAACACGTAAAGCAGTTTTTTTACACATAACAAACGAGCTGAGCTCGAGCTTTATATATCATACCACGAGCCCAGCTCGAGCTCAAATCTTAAGGCTCGAACCTTTTTTCTAACTGTCTTCTCAATGATTTCTTAGATATGCTATCTTTGTTTCTAACTGCCTTCTCATGATTTCTTAGATCTGCTCTTGCTGGCATTGGCTCATGTTGATCAAAGTTGGATTCATTGGTTTTGTGGTTCATTTAGTCGATGTTTTCTTAGAGATGACGAGTTACATGTTTTTCGACCACGGTTCCCCTGTTTAAAATATAGTGAGTTATAACTTTCATAATCTCTTTTTTTTTTAATCACATAGAATATTTATTAAATTGCACTGGTAGTTTATTTTTTTGTGTTTCTGTCTGTAGTTTTGTTGTGTTGTTTTTGTTGCCTATTGATGGATCAATATAGTTTCTTTGATGATTGTGTAGTATTTTTGTATTTCAGTTTGTTTACTATAAGGTTAGTTATGTATTTAGTTGTAGAATAAATCAAACTTTTGCTGTAAATTTTGTTTGGCTGCTTATTATGAGGAAAGTGTATAAAACCATGCCTAGTATCCTTTGTAGCATGTTAGTTCTTAATTTCTTTAGCTTAGTTTGAATATCTGTTAGCTTATCTTTTGTTGTTCTTGCTAGCACTTGGTAAGTCCTTCTTGACTTGTAATTGTCTACTTTTCGGGAAGTTTTAATTTTAGTTCAAGAGTTTTTTTGGGGAAGTTTTAATCAGTTTAGCTTATTAACAAGCTTTTAAGGTTTGACAACTTGTTTTATGAGCTCTTTGATTGGTAAACTAAATCTGTTTCATCATTGTTTGAAGTTTAAAGGTCATTTGTTAGATTAAATTTGTGTTCAAAAGAGTTGTTTCAAAATGTTTTATACAAAATTAGTGCACAACTGATTGGACTGCAGTCCCTTATCCATCATTTTCACAAGCTTAAATCAGCTTCCTCTGGTCTCAAATTTGTAACAAACAATTTTAGTTTGTCAAATTTGAGGTTTATGATTGGTTAAGCCTTTAGCTTAAAGTATTCAAGCTTCTGCAATGGCTCAAAATAGGCTTGTTAGGCTGTTCTGTGTAGGGATCTGTCATAATAGTGCTTATTTCTCCTTAGCTTTTTGGTGTTTCTATTTGAGTTTAATCTTAGTTACATTAGCTTATAAGTAGTGTGTTATTGGTTTTGTAGCTTATTAATACCCTTAGGTAGCTTAGTTTTAATATATATTTTTTAGATGCCTTGATGCATATGTCATTCAACATCTCACTGCTGACGATTTTCTCGCGTCAGTTTGACCTGCCTTGATAAGGAGCTTTGCTCCACTGACGTTGAGTGCATTTCGAAGCTCGTGGGCAGAGTGAATTCAGAGAATCTAATAGTTGCCACCCAGAATAACCAGCAGAAGTTTAACAGGGTTGGTATTTTCTTTCTTATTTTTATTAATGCTTTACTATCTTTTATTGATGCACTGATCATCATACTCATGTAGATCGAGTACTCATTTGAACATGTTTGACCAGATGAAGTCATTTGGATTGAATTTTCTCTTTTTAATACATGTTTTTTTGTTTAATGTTTGTAGGTTGCTCGCCTTCCTATTCTGACCTACACGGCAAACGATGAGCTGGTGATATCTCCTCCCACTCGAGCACAATTCGCCTTTCTTGATGTACCTGCAGCTGAAAGGGAGAAAAGGATATTTAAGGAAGCATCTGCTGTGTACAGGAAGGTGACAAAAATCAAAGCCCAGAAGAGGAAGAATTGATGTTTGGTAGGTTTGACTCATTTGAATGGAGAGGATGTTTGGTAGGTTTGACTCATTTGAATGGAGACTTTTGTTCTGATACTTTGGATGTGCTGTCTTACTTATTCTAATACTTTGGATGTGATTTCCCTTTCTTTATATTTTGCTATTTGGTTGGCTTGGATCGATTACACCAATATATGATGGTTGACTGAAAATTTTGAAACTGTGTAACTTTTGTTGTATGTTATAGTATAAGAAAAAACCATATACATTTGAAGAGTTAAAATCTTATTTTTCTGTTTTATTATCTTTTTCACTAGTTTGCCATACATGAAGCGTAGTTTCCATGCAAAACAACTTCCTAAAAATAGAAGAAAGAACAAAAAATTTTGGTCTGGTGTTTGCCAAGAAATTTGATCACATTTTTAAAGTTTATTATGTATGGAAACATAGCTAAAAAAAATCTCGTCGCAATAAAAAATTTATAACTCGGAGATTTTTTTTATCTTTAATCAAAATTATAAATCTTTAGCTTTACGCTAACATAGTTATGAACAATCAATATCAACTAAAAATGCCCATACTATTCCAGAAAGTACGATCCACAATCATGTAAATCACTGCACTAAGGAAACTAACAATGATATTAATAGTATACACAATACTTTGGTCTTTTTTTTCGATATCATCCAACTTACTAGAGCGTTTTTGTACCACTAAATCTTCCATTATATGGTTGTTACGATTTTATCATGTCATGTCGATTTCAATTTTATACACATGTAATATCAATGGGCACACGACTTTTACTCTATCTTTATAACAATTATACAAGTAGGAGCAGATTAGTAACTAACTTAATACCTGAACCATATACCTTTATATTACTACTGCTTCTTTGTCCATCACCATTAACGTACCTTAAACTTTTATTCATTTATAAAAAATCGATCATTTTCTGGTATAACACTTAAAAACACTTTCTCTCTCTAACAAAACAATATTACCAATACACTCTTCATGTATATATACATACAAATATGCATCATCAAAAACTTTGAACCTAAAATGCATAAAATTACATAAACATAAAGCAATAAACTAAAATGGTGCATTATAAATGAACAAGATTTTACCTAATTAATTTCCAAAAATATCAATTACAACAGTGAATGTTGAAAAAACTTGCAATGTTTGATCAATTGATCCTAATCTTGCTTTGTTTAATCATATAAACACCGAATAATACGAGTATTCAAAAAAAAAGAGTCTAACCTTATGGAGGTAGTCCAGTTCACATACAAGACCGTTGCTAAGACAGAAAGAGCGACATGAGCTCGATCATCTGAAACAAATCAAAAGTCATGAACACGATCAAGAGTAGTATTGAGCCTGAAAGAAAATGTTTGCTTGCAAGGGATCTATATATGGTGGCTGAAATTTTGAGGTTTTGGAGACTTGTAATATTTGTCGTTGGATTAAATGTGTAGCTTTAGATGGTGATCTGAGTGTTTGATAAGAGTTGGTCTCATTGGTGGACTAGTGTAGGCACGGATCTTACCTTTATAAATAGGGTGTGATATGTGTGATTTAGAACAAAGTTATAGCCTTATAGGTAGAAGAAGAGATTAAGTGAAATGCAGGTAGGTGAGTAAAGTGATATCCAACTACCCTCTCTGCAAAATCTTTATAAGTGATGTTACTACACTAGCAAGGGGTGAGTTGGGTAGTATGAAGAGTTATGATGCTAGTTGGTCATGTAGTTTGGTACCTTTGGTTTGTAACAACTTAAAACGTGTTGAAGTACTCAGGTTGAAGCGAGACTCGAATTGTTTACTTTGCCACACACAATTAGGAAAGGTCCTTAATTATGACGGAAATTATTTTACAATGTTCAAAAAAGCAAAAGAAATGGCAGTAAAACTGTGAAAGTGAAAAAAGAGAGAAAATAAGGGAGTGTTTGATGACTTGATTCTATTTGTCACCATTGGTTGGAAAAATATCAATGAAAGTAACGTTGAATGCATTGTATTATACTCGTATACATTATGCTTTTATTGTCAGGTCGAGACTTACCTTTTAACTTTCACTGCTGACCTTATGTTCATGCGTACACACTATGTTGGAATTTATACTTATAACAATTATATAAAACAAATAACATCATCAAAGCATGCAGCGGAAGTAAATAGTAATAATATATGTAAATAATTAACCAAACAAGAAAGTGCAACACTTTTAGCAATTCAAAAATCAAACGTTGATTTAACAAGAACCAAAACCCAAAACCCTAATAACAGGGTTTATATATTCGACCCAAAATAAAGTCGACCACCAAGATTCACAAGCTCAAAGCGCTTGTCTTCGTCTTCAGACACACGCACTAATAGCGATTTGATGTGGAAAAGCTAGTTCCTTGAATCACAAATAAAACCAACACTTGTATCTTTGAGTTAAGCAAAATCGAAAACCCTTGGGGTTTGGTGTTTTCGACGGCCACACAAAGAGGAGAGAGGAGAGGAGAAATTAGGTTATTGGTGATCCAAGATTAGTTTAAGAATGAACACAAGGGTTTGTATATATACATTCTTAAAACTTGGTGACCAAGAAATCCCACCTCCTGGTTGGTGAGAAGCCCACGACCGGCCACCCAATCCCAAAGGGATTCCGGATCCTTCTTGTCCACTAATTTCATCTTTAGTCCTCGTAGTTTACATTTAACGATCGTTAGTCAAAACCTCGTTAAATATTAACTATCGTTATGTTTTATTTCGTAACTAATAATTAATAATAATAACGTTTTATTTATATTAATTACATACATCAATTCTCATACGTAATGTGTGCAATCCCGAAGTCTCGAGTTCGAATCCGGACATACATATATTTAAATATCCATAAAACCTTTCAGCTCCCACTTGGATATTACTAAATATAGTAATGACATTGGTTAGTCTAGCTTTCACACGCCAACGCCCCCAGATTGAATCGAGTATGGTCTCCTGGAAAAACCATTTAATGATTCATCATTTTTACTTATCCCTTTGTTACTAATACTACATTAACTATGAATATGGATCAAGTCATTTTATAAGTTAACATTCTGCTTCGTTGTATATGATTGAACAAGATTACCAAATCATCTGAACGTATTCCAGATAGATCTTGTGTATGGCCATACAAACACCTGTCAACCCTACGAGGGGCCAAATATAGTATTATGCTTTGAAACAAATTCAAAGGAACAAATTCTCTTGACTACAAACATAACTAATGAATTTTGCAACACTTCCGAAAATAGCCCTTATAACTACCCGTTACGGATAGCGTTAGACTATCTTACACAAGTGCACTACATTCATATCGTTATCCTGGTATCTCAAGTCTGAGGATAAACACTTCATGATATACTTAATGACAGAAATCCAAAAGTATCATCATGTAAAGTTGGGATGAGTCATATATTCAATTCATTGAATATCATGTGAATCTGGTATGTCTCACGCATCAATATACTTTAAAAGTATATTCTACCAAAACTCAGATTTGTCTTAATTCAATTACATTCCCACATAATTGATTGACAATGGACTATTTAGAATAACACAAGTTATTCATGGATTAAACATGCAAATATATGATATAATATTAAGAAAATGAAAAATAAACATAAACAACTATTTTATTTCATTAAAGTAATATTTGTTCATAACATCCTTTATCCAAATACTAATCACAGATCTGCATGAAACTACTAGCTAAACGAAGTCCTATCCCATCAGCATGGTCAGTAAGTTTTTCTTTTGGCAAAGGCTTCGTAAAGGGATCAGCTAGATTATCATCTGTATGAACTTTGAGTAGATTGATTTCACCTATTTCGACTTGTTCTCGAACATAGTGATATTGACGAGGAAAATGTCCGCACCCTTCATGACCTGGCTCATTGGCAAATGTTATTGCAGCAGAGTTGTCACAATACACATTTAAAGGTAATTCGATTGAGGGCATTACTCTGAGTCCCGAAATGAATTTCCTAATCCAAACAGCTTCCATCGTAGCTTCAAGCAGTTATGTACTCAGGCTTCGTAATAGACATCGCAATCCGTTGTTTGCTTCTTGCTTTTCCAATAACCGCTCCTCCATTAATGACAAAGACATAACCCGTCTGAGACTTCGTATCATCTTTATCGCTTTGGAATGACGATCGCAAAAACCTGTAACATCAAGTTCTGCATCTGGATTTCCTCCATACACTAGAAACATTTCTTTAGTAGCCTTTAGATACTTAAGAATGTTCTTAACAGCTTGCCGTGTTTCACACTGGTTCTGTTGATACCGACCGGTGATGTTCTGTGCAAACGCGCATCGGTCTTGTACATCTCACAAAGATACATGATAGATTCTACACCAAGCATAAGGAACTTTCTTCATGTAAGCCACCTCTTCAAGTGTTGACGCATAGTTTATTACTTAAGCCATGTTCAACTTGCATCGGCAAATATCCTTCTTGGAATTTTGCATACTGAATCTCTTCAATATTTTATCAATGTAAGCACTTTGGCTTTGTCCAATTAACCGCCTTGATCTATCTCGGTAGATCTTGATTCCCGAATAAATGTCGCTTCCCTAAGTCCTTCATAGAAAAGCACTCTCCAAGATAAGACTTCACATCTTGCATACTTGGAATATCTTTTCCCATGATCAATACGTCATCGACATATAAGACAAGGAAAATAACATTACTCCCACTAGCTTTGTGATACACACATGGCTCATCAAGATTTTGAGTGAAACCAAATTTCTTGATTTCTTCATCAAACTTCTTGTTCCATTGCCTTGATGCTTGCTTTAATCCATAAATGGATCTTTGAAGTTTGCATACACGCTCGAAACTTTGGATTCACAACCCTTCAGTCCGCCATATAGATGTCCTCATCTAGGCGCCTTAATCATTTTAAGAAGGCAGTTTTGACATCCATTTGCCATATCTCATAGTCATAGTACGCAGCTATGGCTATAAGACTCCTAATAGCTCTAATTCTCGCTACAGGAGAAAATGTCTCCTCGTAGTCTACCCCATAGGTTTGAGTATAACCTTGAGCTACAAGACGAGCTTTATAGGTGTGTGCATTGCCATCCATGTCAGTCTTTATCTTAAAGAGCCACTTACTTCCAACTACCTTAGCATTTGGAGGTAAGTCAACCTCTATCCTGACTTCGTTATCTTTCATGGATTGCATTTCCCCATTCATTGCAACTCGCCATTTTTCCTTTTCAGGACTCATCATGGCAGCTTTATAGTTAGCAGGTTCACCAAGATCCCGTAACAAATTTTCCTCAAACTTCTACGTTGAGACATAGACGCCAGTGCACGCCAGAGCCCTTGCATGATCTACGAATGGGAACCACTTCAATCTCGTGGAACGCCAGACTTCCGGTGTTCTACTTGAGGTTGGCTAGTGTTTTCAGAAGGTGTTGTATCTTCTTGATCATCTTCCAGATCATAAACTCTCCCAATGAATTCATGAGATATGAGATCCTTTTCAAGAAAGTCTCCATACCTAGCAACAATTACTTTATTTTCAGGTGGAAAGTAGAAGTAGTAACCCATAGTTTCCTTGGGTATCCTACTAAGACACACTTAACAGATCTTTGTTGTGCAGCTTATCACAGAGTCACGCTTAACAAACTCCTCACACCCCTGCACCTTTAAGTAAGACAAGTTGGGAGGTTTCCCATACCACACTTCATAAGGAGTCTTATCAACCTTCTTAGTTGGAACCATATTCAATATGCGAATAGCAGTTTCCAAAGCATAATCCCAAAAGGATAAGGGAAGAGTTGTAAGATTAAACATAGATCGCACCATGTCTAATGTCGATTCCTTCTCTGATACACCATTTTGTTGTGGAGTATATGGAGATGTGAGTTGCTGGACGATACCACACTCAGCTAGATAATCTTTAAACTCTTGGCTTAAATATTCACCACCTCTATCCGATCGAAGAGCTTTAATCTTCTTTCCTAGTTGCAGTTCTACTTCACTCTTAAAACCTTAAATGTTTCAAAGACTTCATGTTTATGTTTAAGTAAATAAACATAACCAGAACGACCGAAATCATCAAGAAGGTTAAGAAGTAGCTAGCACCCTTTCTTGACACATGTCTTAGTGGTCCACATACGTAAGTATGTATCACACCAAGAAGATCAGAAGCCCTTTCTAAACTATTTGTAAAAGGTTTCTTGGTCATCTTCCCAGATATGCAAGATTCGCATTTATCAAATGATTCATCATTGATGTCTTGCAATAGCCCATCGTGTTGCAAATTGTTGCATGCTTCTTGCCTATATGAGCAAGTCTACAATGCCAAAGAAATGAAGAATCCAAATCACCTTCGATTCTTTTATTATTGATGCTAAAGACCGAATTATTTTTATCAATCACATTATCATGCAAATCAATTTCAAACACACCATTTACTGGAATAACATTAAAGTAAAAACACCATTTAAAGAAACCGAAATTCCATAATCAGGAAATGTATGAACGAAACCAATATCTTTTAACAAGGAAACAGAAACGACACCCCTAACAATGGAAGGTGCGTAATGACAATCGCTTAATGACAGACTAAACCGAAGGTAAAACTAAATCAAACGTGCCTATAGCTTCAACGACTGCATGTGATCCATTACCCACGTGCAGTATTGCGTCCATAGGCAAGCTTCTTGCTCCTCTAAGTCCCGCAATGTATTACATATGTGAATACCACATCCAATATCATATACCAGGAATTTATTTTATGAGGAAAAGCAAATAATTCTATCATCAAAAGAGTACTGAAGTATGGCCACAGTGCAAGTATTTTTATACCTCTTATTGCGCAACTCATCAAGGTATAGTGGACAATTCCTCTTCCAAAGGTCCAACCTCGGTGCAGTGATGACAAGCCCGATCCCTCTTCGGATTCTCACGCTTTTGGAGGGTACTTCTTGGGTTCTTGCCGATAAGTCATAACTTGTTTTCCTTATCGCCTTTACCCTTACCTTTCCTTTCTTGTTTGCTAGCTGCTTATTAGGCTTAGAAATTCTACCCTTCCTGGATGGTCAAACCCGGTGTAGAGGCCTTCTTGGGCAAACCTTTTTCGTAATCAATGAGCATTGCATGTACCTCACTGACTGTCTTCCCCGTGTAATGCATATTATAATTGGCATCTAAACCATCAAATTCCTTGTTAGGGATCTGCTGATCGTGCCAATTTGTATGTCATTAGGTAGACATAGTTAAGACGCCTAACCGGTCCATGTAACTCATCATTTCCAGGCATAAAGGGCGCTTACAGTTTCCCGTCTCCTTGCTTGCAACTATGAAGAGCATCAATCAAGTCATAAATTTCTACATCACAGCTTTCAAACAACCTTTGCAATTCTTCCAGCATGAGATTAGGGAAGTAATTCTCAAATTGCTTTTGCAAGCTTGAGTTCATACTCCCGAGCATAATGCAGGCGACCTCATTATACTTTTCATACTCAGATTGCCATGCAGCTCGGCTTCAAGAGTAGCATCACCGCAGGTTCAGGAGGACAAGGCGTAGTCAAATAATTGAGTCTTTTGGCAACCCTCAAGACAATTCTGAATTGCCGATACCAATCATTGAAATTGCGCGCTACAGTAATTTCTCGATCAAACATAGATTTGAACGACGAGGCTAGTGCAGGAGATTCAGCTTGAGCCATTTCTACAGAAATAAAAGTTCAAAAGTTAGTACTTTCGATAAGTAAACATTCAAGAAAATAAAATACCCTTTGGTCAATATTCATATTAATCATAGTATTTTCCTTGAATATTGGATCCTCATTATCATAGTTTCACCACACGTCATATCTTGCTAGTGGTGAAAGTATAGAATAGGTAATCGTTAAAAAACGATAATTGACAAACAAGTTTTCAATTCCAAAAAAAAATTATGGGATTTACAATTTTGCCAAAACAATTAATGCAAAACGTAAGCATGTTTTATCCCATCTTATGCCTTAAGTTATAGGTCTCACTAACTAACTTAATTAAGTTGTCTAATTTAGAAACTGCAAATCATAAAGCTAAGGTCTCACACAACAAAATAATTCACCTCGTTATTGTAATCTAGATCAAGGTCTCATGATCGGTGCCAAACCGTCAAGTTATCTCACACAAGCTAGCCACTTGTGAATGGCTAACCGTAAGAAACTTAAAACAGTTCAGACACCAATGCAATGAAGATCAGGAGAGTATAGGGTTTCCCCAGGTCGTTATGTCCCAACGAGCTGTGCGATGAATCACCAAACGAATAGTGATCGAGAGGATTTGAATGGAAAAGAGTTTTGAATGATTATAACTAAAGAGAAAGTATATAAATTACAGAGGCTTAAATGCAAATTAAAGAAAATTAAAAAGATAAAAAATATTAAATAAACGCTATCACTATTTGCAAAATGATGTTTTTGATTTTTTCTTTTATAAAATTTAATATAAAACTACGTGACGTATAAAAGAAAATGTGAAACTTAAGCAATATTAATCCTAAAAATATGAAAATGACATTTTTACAAACCTAATGATAAGAGAAAATTTTTAGAAAAAGAAAATTATTTTTAAACTATTTATCTAATTATTATTAATTAAAAAACTATTTTACTTATTTAATAATACCTTAAAATACAAGAAAATATGAAATAAAGCTAGAAAACTGAAATTATGACTTGGAAAAATCTAAAATAACTAAAGAGAATTTTCAAAACTAATTTTATATTTTTTTGATTATTTTTGTATTTTCTATGAATTAAAAACTATTTAAAACTACTTAAATTGCTTAAAAATACAAATTTAACTAAGAAAAATCGGGAAAAATATTTTTTTGACTTTTTATATTTATCTTAACCTAGGAAAAATGAAAAATTATTTTTTTGAAACTTTTCTGAATTAATTGTATTAAATGCTAATTAAAAAGTACTAAAAACTGATTTAAATGAAGAAAAATAGCAAACTGACCTAGAAAAATATGAAAATTTCAGGAAAAGTCTAAATTAATATTATGAATCTAAGAAAAATATAAAAACAGTGGCTTATGTGTAGGAATATGAAACTGCAAAGACAAGTGCTTATAAATAAGCACTTGGAATAAGCAAATGAACACAATAAGCTACCAAACTGAAACAGAAGCTATAATATACTAAAAGTACCCAAATGCAACAAGTATCAATTAGCTTTAACCTCTGAAACACAAGCTACTCAGATTTGATTATTTGAGCTTATATGCTAAAAACAGTTTTGAGGTGCTCACTTGCAGCCTAAGAATAAGCTACCAAATAAGCTGGAACTAAAAAGCAGAAGTTGGAACTTAAAGAAGACCTGGCTAACTATTTCTAAACCAAAGATCAGACCAAGAGAAGCTCGATGAGCTTATTACGTGCCTGCACGTGTCAAACCGGTTTGGCACACTCAAGTATACATGAGTGTTACAGGGACTTATACCCATTTTAACAAGCTATTTTGAAGCTTATAAAAAATTACTAAAAATCTGCAAAAATGATATTAAGAAAATAGACCAAATGAACTTTTTAGACCCACAATTTCACTTGATTTGATCCAAGAATGAATCAATGAAAAATCACCCTAGTTGGCTAAAACTGAATTTCAACTTTTGACTTTTGAAACAGTTTTGCAAGTTTGACTTTTATGAACTTTGAGACCAATTTATCAACTGAATGTGATGTTAAATGATGAAATGAAACTACTGCAAGTTATACCTATGATTTCTAGACACAAAACAAGTTTTTGTTTTTTTAAAAATCCTAACAGTTAAGAATTTAAGACAGATCTTAGATCATTTTGACTTGGAGCTAGAGCAGATGCAATGTGATGACTGCAATGAGTCAAATGACTTATATTGAGACTGAGTAGACAGATATCAAGTACAAACCATAGCTCAAACTTAAACAAGCAACTGATCCAAACACCATTTTAACCAACTGATTTGCAAATTAAATGAACTAACCACTGGACTAGCATATATTATTGATTAAACTGAGCCTAATTACTCTAATTACCACTAAATAAACAGGTAAAAACCAATCTTAACCACAGATACACATACAAGCACAATATGCAAACTGGATTGAAAATGAAAATGAGATACTCACTCACAGATGTCCAGCTTATTTTGCAGGCTAAAACCAGAACCAATCCTACACTAACCTAGTCTATTCCAACCCATCCAAGCTCTGCATCACCCAAATTCCATACCCAAGTCCATTTGATGACTCAGTTGACTTTTGTTGACCAAAATCCAAAATTGCTTGAAACTTAAATGTAAGCTTACAAAAAGCTATAAGTAGCTTATATAAGCTTATTTGAGTTTAAAAATAAGCTAGTTGAAGCTTGGACATAAGAGTTGGAAACTGAAATTTTAAACAGTAAGCAGGAAACTTGAAACCATACTAAAACTTTGAATTTAAACTTGAAAGTGCATTACAATGATTATCCAACTAAAGTTTGATACATAAGAACTGATATTACAAGTTTTTGACTTAAACTAAAACAGTTATATAAAAAACGACATATAGGAATTTTAAAACTAAAAATCTACTACTTTCTCTTGCTTCTTCTTCCTCTTTTTATACCAAAAAACTTCTCTCTCCAATCTGAGCACATCCCACCAGTTTTCTTGGCCATTGGATTAGTTAAAGTGATCTTGGCCGTTTGATTGATTTTTGGCGCCAAAATGTATAATTGCCAGTTGGGGGTTGAGTGTTAGGGGGAGGGATGCATTAAATGTATCTTGGAAGGTTGTTGAGGTGGGGGGAACAAGGAAATGTGAAGGTGAGCTGGGGGGATGGGAGGATGGAGTGTTACAGAGATTTGGTGAGGAAGAAAGAAAAAGGCGGGTAAGGGATTTGACCAGAGATTTGACTGGGGAGTATTATTGCAAGGGGGGTCAAAATGAAGGGGTCCAAATGGCTTGGCAGGGGTCACAATGGGTTTTGATAGGGGTCCAAAGGCTTAGGGTTTTACAACAAGGACCTTTTGTGTAAATTCTGAAAAACAAGGGACCAAGGCTGCCATTTTATCAAAGTTGTTCCAAGGGACCAAAAGTGACAAGCCTCAATAGTACAAGGACCAAAATAGACATTTTCAAATTTCCAAGGACTATTTTTGACAATTTTGAAACTTGGAGGACCAAACTTGTAATTTCTCAAAACTTTTGATATTTGTCACCAAAGGACTAATTTTGACAACTCATGATTTTAAAAGGACCTTTGGTGACTTTTCTTTTGAAATAAGTGCTCAGGGACTATTTCGACAACTTTTGAAACTTGGGGACTGAAACTGCCAATTATGCAAACTTAGCTCATTTTTCATCTGATTTTAAACATTTTGCATCTGAAACATATAAAATGCAATTTTGGAATATTTTTAATATTTTGATCCATTTCTGAGCATTTTTAAACGTTTTGCGTTCAGATTAACCAAAATGATGAGTATTTACACACTCATCAATCCCCACATAAAACTATTGCTAGTCCCTAGCAATCTTTTGAGAAAAACTTAATGGATTTGAATCTCTTAACCAAAAGCCATTACTCTGAGTAGCCAAATGTTTCAGTTCAAGTAAGAACTATGGTACACCGATAACCATGTGATTTTGAGCAAACCACCAGCTTCCAACGGAATTGATTTGTCTTTACCGTAAGCCGCTTTTCGACTAGCCAACTTTTAGATAAATTATCAATATTATCTTTGGTGAGCTGATTACCGATTATAGTTTTTCCACTGCCTTTACCACAAGCCATAAACTTGCGGGCTAGCCAACTCTTCACTAATTAATGATATGGTGAGCTGACACCAACAATTTTGGGCAAATTGCAAGGCGTCAACGGATTTGAGATATCTTTACCAAGAGCCGTTTGCTCCTGGATTAGCCAATCATTTTTTTTATTAGACATGGCGACGGATAACCATAAATGAGTAAGTGCAAACACTTACTCCAAAAAAAAAATTTGGCAAAAAACGGGGGAATTGGGTGGTATAATTACATGATAAAATTCGTGAGAATTCCCCCCACTTAGAAATGAGTATTGCCCTCAATATTCAAAGTACCGGCGGTTATGCCGAAACAAAGAACGTGAAAAGGAAATACTACGGCCATTATTTTGAAAGATTTTTTTTTTTTTTTTTTTGAAATCTATATACAACATGTGGGCAACTCCACCACACTAGGGTGGTAGAAAGTAGAAAGAAGTCAGAAATATGGGTGAAAACCCATATGGCTGTTTTTGATTCCCGAGTCGCTAGCTTGACTCGACCCCGGATTCATTTGTTCATGGGGAAAGTAACGTGGAAAACCAATCTCGATCGGACTTTCGTTCACAATGTTAATGAACATATGAACACCAGAAAGTTCCACACCGACGAGATATAAACCGCGTATTGTTAATAGTAGAAACTATAAAGGATGATACCGGGTCAAAGATGGTATCCTCATTCCGAAAGAGAAAAGGGAAAGAGCAAACCACACCATCTCGTGAAGAATGGAATAAAGACGTACATGAGAATGCAAGTCCATTCCTCATCAGAGAGAAGCAAATCACCATTTTTGAAATTTTTAAGCTTAAACTTGAAGCTTATATGGTGATTGTCAATAAGATGTCCGAGAGGGAGGGTGGGAAAGTTCGTTCTTCAATCAACAGATTTTCCGCAAAAGGATGTCTCCTCCGGATCAAAGTAAGTATTATCAATTCCTGTTGGAATTGACTCATCACTAAGAAAGGCATCGACTTCATTCCAAAAGTTGTCATCTTCCTCATTAGGAGTGAGAGAAGGGATGGAAGAGTCGGGAATAATAAGACTAGGAGATGATGGATCATTTTTGAGCAATTCATCAATGGGAAGAATGTCTCCCATTGGATCACAAACATCATCATCCCATTCAGATGAAACTGAAGAGAGTTTGGTTTCATCCACAGAGTTAACAAACTCGATACGATAAACTGATTCCGGAGGTGGGACAAGTGGTGTGCTCTTAGAGCTAGCAATTTCCACCACTTCCGATGAAGTCTCCGATTCTAGATCATCATCATCATCAAGAACACTCTTGACTTCATTGGTACATCTTTCAAACCATTTGTTTGAACCAGGGTTGATTTTCAAAGCTTTTAACTCGGCACGTTTTTGGTGACTCCTCTTAACCGTGAAATTTGAGAGTGTTGCATTGAATCTTTCAGATTTTTGATCAATTGTGGCAACAATCTGTTTGGATAGAGGTTTGGAGTTCTGGTTGATATTCAACGTGAGCTCTTCGTTGTCAACCCGTATGGTCAACTCTTCAGCAAACACATCAATCAAAGCACGACTCGTTCTCAAGAAAGCTCTCCCTAAGATGAGGGGAACTCTAGGATCTGCATCGAAGTCTACTACAACAAAGTCAGTAGGAAAGTGAAACTTTCCCACTTTCATCACTACATCCTCGGCTATCCCAAGTGGACGAGTTATGGTACGGTCCGCTAGCTCGAGTGTCATACAAGTGGGTGAAAGCTTGGGAAGAGACAGTTTCTTTCCATACTGAGAGTGGCATGAGGTTAATGCTAGCGCCAAGATCGCCATAGGCGGAGCATTGAACCATCCCAAGAAATCACACGGGATTAAAATTCCACGGGTCTTCAAGCTTTTGGGAAGCTTTTGAGAAGGACCGCTGAGCATTGCTCATTGAGAGGAGTTTTAGCCATCTCAGATAGCGTATCTTTGTTGGTCATAAGCCTTTAAGCGTGGATGCAAATTTAGGCATTAGAACGAGAGCATCAACGAAGCTTATATCAAAGTGTAGCTCATTGAAGATTTGGAAAAAAATTTCCATTTGCTCTTTGTTTTTGTCTTTGAGCTTCTCATCATTCATTCTTGATGGGTAAGGAAGTCGACTAGACTTTGAGCCGGGATGGAAGTGTTTTCTGGCTCAGAATTTGTCTTTGGAACTTCGGGTTCCGAACTTAAAGCTTGGACTACCGAAGGTGGGACGTGTCGCGTACTTCGTGGGCTTGAGAAATGCACCTTGTCCGTTGTATCCTTGGTAACTTGACTCATTGCTCCTGGTGGAGGAGGCATTGGAGTCGAAGGTCCATTGTGCGTCTTACCGCTACGAGTGGTGACGGCTTTCAACTCGGCATTTGGATTAGGAATTGTATTGCTTGGGAGTCCTCCAGAAGATGATGAAGCCTTGTTCATATTCATGTTCATGAAACTGCTCATCATATTCTTCAACTCATTTGTCTTCCGAGACATTGTGGTATCAATTTCCTTTTTTAGCTCAACTCTCATGTTATTGATCCGAGTTTGCATTGAACGTATGCTTGACTCCGTATTTTCATGAAGTCATTTGGCAGGGGAGCTTGAGAAGGTTGTTGATAACTTTGATGATTTGGAGCTTGATATGGTTGGTTGAAATTGTTCCGGTTTTGATTGAAATTTTGAGAGTTATTAAAGTTTTGTCCTTGATTCGGAACAAAGCGATTTTGATTGCCATGGTTTTGCACAGGAGGAAAACCATGTGGTGTCATACCGCTAGGTGCACGGTAGTGAGGATCAGCTTGTGGTCGGTATTGATTGTGGTTTACCGAAGCTACGGGAGCTTGGTAAAAAGAAGCATCGGTTGCTTGACAATCATAATACGCGTGTGGACCACTACAAGTTTCATACACCTTGTTTACGGCTTTGATTGGTTCTGGCTTATGAATTTCGCTTTTGATTTCCTTTACCTCTTTCATCATACAACGGATGAGGTCCGTTAGAGCGGCTATCGGAGCTGCTAACTTAGAAGAGTTACTGGATGAAGAAGCAGGAGTATTTGGAGTATTGACTTTGTTGCGAGAAATAGGAACTTTTGATTTTTGCTCGCAAATCTCAATCACATCTTTAGGTTTACGATTCAAGATATTGCCACCGGCGGCTGCGTTCAAAGAATCTTGATCGTTACCGTTCAACCCATTATAAAAGATATTGACTTGTTGAAGCTCCGTGAATTCATGATGGGGGCATTTCCTGAGGAGATCTTTGAATCTCTCCCATGCCTCTCCAAAATGTTCATCGAAATTTTGAGAAATCAGAAATTTCATTTTTAAGATTAGTCGTCTTTGATGGAGGAAAGAAATAATTGACAAACTTTTGAACAAGATCCTCCCAAGTTTCGATGGATCGAGGGGTTCTTTTCCGCCAATCCGGGCTGTCCCCTCAAGAGAGAATGGAAAAAGCATCAACTTGATCACCTTTTGTGGCACATCCTTGAAATTGATAGTTGAAGTCAACTTGTTAAACCAACGGATGTGTGCATACGGGTCTTCACGATCAAACCCGTGGAATTGATTTGTAGACACAAGTTGGATCAAATGTTTCTTCAATTCAAAGTGATCGAATTGATTCTGCAGAATGATGGCATCTCCATAACCCTCGGTGGGTGCTTGGAGCATTTCCGCCATAGTTCGTTCGTCTGCCATTTTGTTGTTTGAAATAGAATCTAATCTATCTCGGGTTCGACTATTTGGGCAGCACGTCTACGAGAACGTCTTCTAGGAATTTCTGCTAGATCACGCAAAGGACTCAATGATCTAGAAGAACGAGTGCGGATGCACTAGAGTTAACTCTAAGGAATCTCAGAGTTAAGGAAGGGAATTATGAAAATGGGGAAAGAAGATTCTTTTTGAGTTTTATGGTTATACATATATATAGAAACAAAAGAAAACTATTTTTGTATTTTATATGTTTTGAGATGTTTTTGGGTTTTTGGATTTTTTATAAGAAAATATATAGATATAGATATATGGTATGAACAAAGAGTGAATATTCAAATCACTAATCTGCTAAGCGTAGCATAATTAGCACAGCTCCCGGCAGCGGGCCAAAATTTGATCGTGGCCAAACCGTCAGTTATCTCACACAAAGCTGCCACTTGTGAATGGCTAACCGTAAGAAACTTAAAACAGTTCATACACCAATGCAATGAAGATCAGGAGAGTATAGTGTTTCCCCAGGTCGTTATGTCCCAACCTCTTTGCGATGAATCACCAAACGAATAGTGATCGAGAGGATTTGAATGGAAAAGAGTTTTGAATGATTATAACTAAAGAGAAAGTATATAAATTACAGAGGCTTAAATGCAAATTAAAGAAAATTAAAAAGATAAAAAATATTAAATAAACGCTATCACTATTTGCAAAATGATGTTTTTGATTTTTTCTTTTATAAAATTTAATATAAAACTACGTGACGTATAAAAGAAAATGTGAAACTGAAGCAATATTAATCCTAAAAATATGAAAATGACATTTTTACAAACCTAATGATAAGAGAAAATTTTTAGAAAAAGAAAATTATTTTTATAACTATTTATCTAATTATTATTAATTAAAAACTATTTTTACTTATTTAATAATACCTTAAAATACAAGAAAATATGAAATAAAGGTAGAAAACTGAAATTATGACTTGGAAAAATCTAAAATAACTAAAGAGAATTTTCAAAACTAATTTTATATTTTTCTGATTATTTTTGTATTTTCTATGAATTAAAAACTATTTAAAACTACTTAAATTGCTTAAAAATACAAATTTAACTAAGAAAAATCGGGAAAAATATTTTTTTGACTTTTTATATTTATCTTAACCTAGGAAAAATGAAAAATTATTTTTTTGAAACTTTTCTGAATTAATTGTATTAAATGCTAATTAAAAAGTACTAAAAACTGATTTAAATGAAGAAAAATAGCAAACTGACCTAGAAAAATATGAAAATTTCAGGAAAAGTCTAAATTAATATTATGAATCTAAGAAAAATATAAAAACAGTGGCTTATGTGTAGGAATATGAAACTGCAAAGACAAGTGCTTATAAATAAGCACTTGGAATAAGCAAATGAACACAATAAGCTACCAAACTGAAACAGAAGCTATAATATACTAAAAGTACCCAAATGCAACAAGTATCAATTAGCTTTAACCTCTGAAACACAAGCTACTCAGATTTGATTATTTGAGCTTATATGCTAAAAACAGTTTTGAGGTGCTCACTTGCAGCCTAAGAATAAGCTACCAAATAAGCTGGAACTAAAAAGCAGAAGTTGGAACTTAAAGAAGACCTGGCTAACTATTTCTAAACCAAAGATCAGACCAAGAGAAGCTCTGATGAGCTTATTACAGGCCCTGCACAAAACCTGTGCACACTCAGTATACACTGAGTGTGTACAGGGGACTTATACCCATTTTAACAAGCTATTTTGAAGCTTATAAAAAATAACTAAAAATCTGCAAAAATGATATTAAGAAAATAGACCAACTGAAATTTTTAAACCCACAATTTCATTTGATTTGATCCAAGAATGAATCCATGAAAAATCATCCTAGTTGGGCTGAAAACTGGAATTTTCACTTTTGACTTTTGAAACAGTTTTGTTATTTTGACTATAATGAACTTTGATTCAATCTTATGAACTGAATATGATGTTAAATGATGAAATGAAACTACTGCAAGTTATACCTATGATTTCTAGACACAAAACAAGTTTTTGTTTTTTAAAAATCCTAACAGTTAAGAATTTAAGACAGATCTTAGATCATTTTGACTTGGAGCTAGAGCAGATGCAATGTGATGACTGCAATGAGTCAAATGACTTATATTGAGACTGAGTAGACAGATATCAAGTACAAACCATAGCTCAAACTTAAACAAGCAACTGATCCAAACACCATTTTAACCAACTGATTTGCAAATTAAATGAACTAACCACTGGACTAGCATATATTATTGATTAAACTGAGCCTAATTACTCTAATTACCACTAAATAAACAGGTAAAAACCAATCTTAACCACAGATACACATACAAGCACAATATGCAAACTGGATTGAAAATGAAAATGAGATACTCACTCACAGATGTCCAAATTATTTTTGCGCTAAAACCAGAACCAATCCTACACTAACCTAGTCTATTCCAACCCATCCAAGCTCTGCATCACCCAAATTCCATACCCAAGTCCATTTGATGACTCAGTTGACTTTTGTTGACCAAAATCCAAAATTGCTTGAAACTTAAATGTAAGCTTACAAAAAGCTATAAGTAGCTTATATAAGCTTATTTGAGTTTAAAAATAAGCTAGTTGAAGCTTGGACATAAGAGTTGGAAACTGAAATTTTAAACAGTAAGCAGGAAACTTGAAACCATACTAAAACTTTGAATTTAAACTTGAAAGTGCATTACAATGATTATCCAACTAAAGTTTGATACATAAGAACTGATATTACAAGTTTTTGACTTAAACTAAAACAGTTATATAAAAAACGACATATAGGAATTTTAAAACTAAAAATCTACTACTTTCTCTTGCTTCTTCTTCCTCTTTTTATACCAAAAAGCTTCTCTCTCCAATCTGAGCACATCCCACCAGTTTTCTTGGCCATTGGATTAGTTAAAGTGATCTTGGCCGTTTGATTGATTTTTGGCGCCAAAATGTATAATTGCCAGTTGGGGGTTGAGTGTTAGGGGGAGGGATGCATTAAATGTATCTTGGAAGGTTGTTGAGGTGGGGGGAACAAGGAAATGTGAAGGTGAGCTGGGGAGATGAGAGGATGGAGTGTTGCAGAGATTTGGTGAGGAAGAAAGAAAAAGGCGGGTAAGGGATTTGACCAGAGATTTGACTGGGGAGTATTATTGCAAGGGGGGTCAAAATGAAGGGGTCCAAATGGCTTGGCAGGGGTCACAATGGGTTTTGATAGGGGTCCAAAGGCTTAGGGGTTTTAATAAACAAGGACCTTTTGTGTAAATTCTGAAAAACAAGGGACCAAGGCTGCCATTTTATCAAAGTTGTTCCAAGGGACCAAAAGTGACAAGCCTCAATAGTACAAGGACCAAAATAGACATTTTCAAATTTCCAAGGACTATTTTTGACAATTTTGAAACTTGGAGGACCAAACTTGTAATTTCTCAAAACTTTTGATATTTGTCACCAAAGGACTAATTTTGACAACTCATGATTTTAAAAGGACCTTTGGTGACTTTTCTTTTGAAATAAGTGCTTCAGGGACTATTTTTGACAACTTTTGAAACTTGGGGGACTGAAACTGCCAATTATGCAAACTTAGCTCATTTTTCATCTGATTTTAAACATTTTGCATCTGAAACATATAAAATGCAATTTTGGAATATTTTCAGTATTTTGATGCATTTCTGAGCATTTTTAGACGTTTTGCAGTTCAGATTAAACCAAAAATGATGAGTATTTACACACTCATCATCTCACATAACTAAATTACAATTTCAAGTGTTTCATATCATTAGATGGCATAAACTTAAATTTAAAGGGTACAAATTTTTGATGTGTAATCAAAACTTATGTATAAAGAAGCATGCATACAACTTTATAACATAAAATTTTCGAAAAAACTTACAATAGATTTTAATTGCTAAGATTGAATTCTACAAAGTTTTAATCGATGCGTTGAGAAACTTACAACTTTGCACTAAGATGCTTCATACATAGAATGGTTATACTAGGTAGCTCCAATCGAACTCACAAGGGGCAGATGACCAGGTAAGCGCAAAGGCATAACCTAGACATCCATTCGGTGGACTGTGCTCACTTCTTAAACAACCCTTTATAGTTTGTTCTAGTGGGAGCCGTCTAACCATTTAGTACAGTCGCATCAATCGATTAAAAGTTCAAGAATAAATCTTAGATAACAAATCAATTCCCATTATTTAGTCCATTTAATTTTCTATTAATAAAAACCCCTTTTTGCTTACTAACATGTCAAACAATATATAAACAAAAAAGTATTTTAATAAAAATAATTAAACACACTCAAATAATATAAACATATAACTAAACAATTTAACATATGTAAAAACAATTAGCCACATGCATAATTATTTCAATAAACTCTAATAACAATTCTAGTCGTAAATAAATGCATACATTAACTAGGACTTTCATCTGCAGAAGATAAGCCACATACATCGACAAGTCGATTCGTAGCCGAAGTTAATAGTATACCAATTAGCACATAACGAATTTTATTAGTTATAATTGAGGTCTTCCCCAATTCAATAATTATTAAATAAATAAAACGTGTGTGTATCACTTAACAATTAATCAATAAACAATAAACAATACTCCATGGCAAAACATGCATGTTCCACCATGGATTCCGCATAACAATTATCACCAAAGATACGCATATTACATGGCACATAACAATTATTCATTAATTAACCACATAAAATTAGCATGCAATCCTAGGGTTTCTACAAGTTTTACAAAATTAAAACCTAATTAAATAAATAAAAGGGTAATCGACCCTATATAAAAAAAATTAGGGTTTCGAATTCAAAACCCTAGAAACCATAAAAAGCATGCAAATAATCATAAAGATTCAATTTTTATGTGTTTCGGTAATTAATTACATCATATTAACCTGGCTCTGATACCACTGTTGGAATTTTATACTCATAACAATTATGTAAAACAAATAACAATTATGTACACACGTACCTTTTAGCAATTCAAGAATCAAACGTTGATTTAACAAGAACCAAAACCCAAAACCCTAATAATTAGGGTTTATATATTCGACCCAAATAAAAGTCGACAACCAAGATTCACAAGCTCAAGCATGCTTGTCCTTCGTTCTTGTACACACGCATAATAGCGATTTGATGTGGAAAAGCTAGTTCCTTGATCACAATAAAAAACCAAACACTTGTATCTTTGAGTTAAGCAAAATCAAAAATCCTTGGGGTTTGGGTGTTTCGATCGGCCACACAAAGAGGGAGAGAGGAGAGGAGAAATTAGGTTATTGGTGATCCAAGATTAGTTTAAGAATGAATACAAGGTTTGTATATATACATTCTCAAAACTTGGTGACCAAGAAATCCCACCTCCATGGTTTGAGAAGCCCCGACCGCCACCCAATCCCAAAGGGATTCCGGATCCTTCTTGTCCACTAATTTCATCTTTAGTCCTCGTAGTTTACATTTAACGACCGTTAGTCAAAACCTCGTTAAATATTAACTGTCGTTATGTTTTATTTCGTAACTAATAATTAATAATAATAACGTTTTATTTATATTAATTACATACATCAATTCTCATACGTAATGTGTGCAATCCCGAAGTCTCGAGTTCAAATCCGGACATACATATATTTAAATATCCATAAAACCTTTCACACTAGGCATAATGTACGTACACCTTTAATTTGCATACAAATATATTGACTTGATTCGTAATATCTTTAACGTGTTGAATATCTAGTAAATGATCAAAAGGTATAAATTAGCCGGGTTGGATCAAAGTTTACTTAGAGGGTATTTGGGGTTGCGTTTATGGAGGGATTTTATTTGATTATCTCAGTTTCTAAACGTAATAATCTAGTACGAGGTGTTTGGATGAGTTCAGTTAAAAATCGATTATTTGCATTTCCATGGCTCTAAAACGCATATATGACAAAGCATATGGTGACCTGCTTTTTGAAAACGTGATTTTCTTCTTTGGTCGAAATTACATATTTACCCCAGTTTTACCTTATGTCTTGTTGTCTTGATGATTTTCTTGTATTTGTGTGTGTATGTGTTTTAGCTAGGGTAAATGCAGGTGAGTTATGAGAAATAAGTAGATGAATTGAAGTATGTAACTACCCCGTTGCAAAATATTTATGAGTGAAGTAGATTGGTGGAAGCATTTATTAAACTTTGCATATCGATCTAAAGCAAAAGATTCTCACCTATTTCAAAGTATTATTGATGTTACTACACGTTATTGCTATGCTCTTTTATCTTCATCATACACTACACAAGCAAAGGGTGTGGGGTTGTGGTATATAAAGGAGGAAGTATGATAACCAAAAGGTACATCTCACCTATCTCATTTAATAGCATATGGGCACACGACTTTTAGTCAATCTTCATAGAAATTGTTACAGTAATCGACAAAACTTAACCTGTAAAAAGATTGAAATGTAAGCTCGAACATGGGGTAGGTATCAACAATGCACAGAGGAGTAAATGTAGAAAAATATGTGAATTTAGATTTGAAAGCCGATAAAAACTATTGCATTTATATCGAGACAAAGAATCAAGCAAATATATAAAAGAGATATTCGTAGAGATGTATAGTATGTGATTAGAAAGAGTACAACTTGTGGGGTGTAGTTCCCTTCTTGGGGACAGGTACCTTTGAAATGTGACATATCTATTTGCTAGACCCCTTAACTTAGAGTGAAGGGTATCGTGGCGATTCTTGCTCGCCATTCCAACGTGGAGCCTTCGCCGGCATTCGACGCCCATCGTCACCACACCATGGTGGCTCGCCGTTTGTTGTTTCGCCACTCCCACGACATGGTAAAAGACAAAAACAAATTTGAAAAAGTATCCGTTTGATATACCAACGCTTACTTTTTCTTTTCTTTTTTTTTCAAATTCAAATATTACCCCACCCACTCTATAAATAATACCCATATTTTACACAATAATTCACACTTCTCTTTCAAAACCATATTATCTTCACCATCTCAATCCACAACCTAAAATGTCTCAAGATCCAAACGAGATGTCGTTTATGAATCTTCTCAACTCGTCTTCGTCAAACCCGTCCACCCCATCGTCCCAAAGCTCAAACTCTTCTTCGCAAGTCGGATTTCAAGCTTATCAATATCCAAGACAATCACAACCGTAATTCTATCCATCACAACCATCACAACCGCAATTCTATCCATCACAACCACAATTCTATCCATCACAACCGCAATTCTATCCATCACAACCATCACCACCACAATTTTACCCTTCACAACAACATTACTTTGAATCACAATTCAAACCTCAACCACCACCAACCGAAACACGTGAACAATGTCGTCAAGGAAAAAAACCGGCCAAAGCAACAAAGAAAAAAACCAAGACCGTGGTGAATTTGGACGCGGACAACGAGGAAGAGGAGGAAGAAGAGTCTCAAACCACAATTCGTTGGTCAAGTGAGGAAGAAAATTTTTTAGCCGAGTGTTGGGTCGAAGTTTCCCAAAACGCCGCTATCGGTAATGACCGACTAAGCGATGCGTTTTGGACTCGGATTTGGGAGGACTTCAACGGTCGTAGTTCAAGGCCAACTCATACCAAAAATATGGTCACGGGTAAATGGACTCGGATAAATGGTGATTGCCAAAAGTTCAACGGTTTTTACAAGCATTTGTAGCGTAAACCTAGAGAAAATGATGCTGATCATATTGAGAATGCAAGACTTGCTTTTAAGGCTCAATCAGGGAAACATTTTACTATGGTCTCGGCGTGGAAGGTTTTGAAACAATATCCCAAATGGGACACGCCGGACGGGATCGATGAAGATAATCTTGCCGAACTATTTGGCCCTGATCCAAGAGCTCGTCCCGCAGGCAAGCCTCGACCGACGAAAAAATCAAAATCAGTGGAGTCGTCAACGAGCACCGGGGGAGTCAATCAGATGCTATAGTGGAAGCTTTACATCAAGATTATAAATGTAAAGTAGACGGAGCCAAAGAAGTGTACGAGGTGAGGATAGCGAAAGAAAAGGCACTCAAAGAGTGTCGAGAATTGGAGTTTCTCATGCTTGATACTGAGGGGTTGCCGGAGCCAAACAAATCAATCATCAAAAAGAAACAAGACCAATTAATAGCAAAATACAACAAGTAAAAGGCGAAAATTTTTGTATTTTTTAAGTTTCGTATGGTTTTAATTTTTCGTATGTTTTTATTATTTATCGTATGTTTCTTATTATTCGTATGTTTTTCCGTATTGTAGTTGTTTTCCCGTATTGTAATTTTATTTAAATGAAATGAATTTTATTGTGTTAGAAAAATATGGAAAAGAAATAAAATGAGGGTGGGTGGTGCCCAAGTGAAGAGGTTTCAGTTAGTTGTGAATGAGGGGTATTTTTAAGTGAGTGTGTTGAAGTGATGTGACACATGTGAGGACCAAATGAAGAAGAGTGGCTTAGCCACGATACCCTTCACTCTTAGGAGCACCTTGTTTCAATGCAAGGCATAAATGCAGTCAATTAAAGTACCTCCTGCCATTGTAGGATGATGATGAAATGTCATGTTCTTAGCTAGACGTATTATTGAGCAAAAGGGTTAGCTAAGAGCATCTACAATGCATCAAATTTTTAAGGCAAAAATGCATATATATCCCTCCCAAAGTGAATAATTGCATATATATCCTTTGTACAAGTTTTTTATGCAAATAGTACAATGGTTTTTATGCATGCTTTGGATATATATGCAATTTTGCATTTTCGGGAGGATATATATGCAAAAGCCCCAATTTTTAAAGACTGATGCATTTAATGCTACACACAATTAGTTACTAAAGCTTTTAGAAAAGACTTGAAGTTAACCAAGTCTTTTTAAAAAGCTTTTGATGCAATGCTAAAAACCATCCTCAAAGGCTTTTTTATAATAGTGAAAAGTTTTTACTTATTTGACCCATTGAAGATGCTCTAAGAATTTATTGTATGTGTAGTACATAGTCATACCTTTTAAGAAACCAAAAAGCACAACCATGGTCAATATGGTCGGTTGGGTTTAATTGAATGAGTACGTACATGTAAACTTGTTAAAGAATATTTTGATTAGTAGAATGCTGATTATACATTCTTTTTTACCTTAATGCATTTAAGATAGCAAATTGTACATCTTGAGAAACATACAAGATTTAATGATAAACATAAGTTAGCATAGGTAACTATTCATTTCAGCAAATGAAGGATTATATAATGGAAGTAACGAATTTTATTAGTAATGTGGACTAGTATAGTTTTGGGATGTAGTAATTAATCTGAGAGATTACTTCCTTTCTAAACTTCATTTCAGTCCCATCCTATTCCCATTTAATTAAACTTCATTTCAATGTCATACTATAGTTTTGAACGACACTATTCCTCAATATCAACTGAGCATCAATAGTGCAATGAGCTAGAAGACCCATTCTCATTCTTATTACTCAACACAGAGCCTCCTAACTTCTTTAGACACACAACTATAGCAATGTCCTTACGCAGCTTACGCACGTACAGAAAACAAACAATTAAGATACTTTATAAATAAAAACTCGGTAAGCGTTCGTGAAATATGCACTTAGTTTTTATAAGGAATGATACATTACATGCAAATACCTATTAGAGTCATAGAAAGGGATCATCTTATAACTTCCTGCAAATTATTTACAAACTTCATTTCTGGATTAAGCTTTCTAAAAGACAACTCTTGGTAGGGCCACATTGGTCATGGGAACAAATTTTTGCTTCCTTATATACCTTGGTGTATATATTTCACATAGATTGGAACTGGGACATCTCTTGAAGATGTATCATTGATCATTATTATGCGTGGTTTTAAATCCAAAACACTATCACCATAACAAATATGCACCAAAGTAAATATTTCAAAATAATAGACTTTTGTAGTTTCAGTTTTGGATTACAATAAGGTACATGTATTAGCAGTTTGTGTTGAAGTTTTAGACTTTTATGCTTTATGTATTTTTGACCACTTTTTCTGTAGGATTATATCCAATATAGTATATATAAGGGGGTAGCTACTCACAAGTATGAATGAAACTTTAATATGTAACATGTAGAATTATAAATACAATGTCCTTAGATAATCCATTTGGAGCTATCTATTACAAGATGATATGTGTTGATTAGGGTTGATTCAAGTTAAACCATGCGTGTAACTAAAATATGTAATTTGCATACCTCGCCTCATGATTAATCACCAAGTGATTCTCTCTATTCATAATTAATCTCAGATTCTTATAAGCCCAAATACATAAGATGGTCCTTACAAAAACATGACTATGAATAAAATTAAAATGGGTAAAAGAAGTTAATAATGATAGTTGGAAAATGTAATATGATGCCATTGTTATACACCATCAAGCATGTTTCGGCCTATATCAAATCAACATGTACATACACCATTAATAACCTAAACCAACTCAAACATTTCACCCTATACTCATTTTGAAGGATATGCCTTAATGAAAGCACATGGTGGTTGGCATTCCATTATGATTTCATATTCGATCAATGGTTTGTCTCCAAAGAGAGATTTATTACGAGATATCATTTGATTCACTGAGAGATTTGACAAAAGCGAATTTCAGAAAGATTTTGCATGTAAAAAATTAAAGTGTGTGAATTGAAGTGAATGATTTCCTCAAAAAGGAATGTAAGAGTTTCATTATTGCAAACGCTTCATTCCTCTAAGTTCACCTTCAAACACATATCACTTTCACACTAAATTTACTTCTTCCTCAACACAGTCCATCAAAATGATGACAATGCAAGATTACGAGTGATATCGAATTAACATAAGCTTCTAGTTAAAGGTTAGCTGCTTCATTGGCTATGCCTGCAAGATTAACATTGCACTTTTTGTTAGTCAATTAGTATAAGGCTTAGGCATGTTATGTGTTTAGGCCCATATTGTATCCTATATATATTTATCATGTACCAAACATTATATTCATTTAATATACATAAACTTACATGGTATCAAACCCTAACCGATCCACTATATTGCTTCCGCACATTTTTCTTTTTAGCTTTCCTGTTTCTCGACCATCGTGTGTTGTCGAGGTTTGTTTGTCGACCAAGTTGGTTAATTGTTTGTCGATTTATTCATCCAAGTTCGTTAATTATTGTTGATTCATTAAAACCTACGCAAGATTCTGTTAGTAGCTCAAAGTTGTGTCTTTATTCTATTTGTTAATTGTTATCCGATAAAAAAAAAAAAAAAAAAAAAAAAACCATTTCCGAACAGTTAGCTTCAAGATTCTATTTGTGTGTTAGTAGCTCACAGTTGTTGACCGAGAATATATTTGTTTATTGACCAAGTTCACTTTGTTACTTTAACCCCTTTGTTACTTACACGCTCGAATTACTCAACCCTTCTTACTGTTTTGGATCAATTTGTCATCATGATCATTAAAACATTCAATGACCTCGAAATCTTGCAAGGTCTCTTGGTCAAACGTGGATATAATGGTTTGACTCCCACTGTGAATAATACCCCTCATGTGCAACATAATATTACTTCTTTGGTGACACAGTCTCACAATATTACTACTCCTATGGCTTTTTATTCGAGTCCATATTATGATTCTATGTCAGGCCCACCGGGTTTTGTCTCAGGTTATGCACCAGGTTCTTTTGGACCTCAACTTCTGCACCAGGCTCCACAACTAGTCCACGCAGTTCCACAAGGGGTCCAGTTTGGTATGCAGGGTCACTTCGGGGGTCAGGGGGTTCAGAATGCACATGTGGTGCACCAGGGAGTTCAATGGAATCATATTTCTACGCAAGGTCAACAAGGGGGGTCTTTCGTTTACCCGGTTCAGTTAGGTACGCAGGTTCATCAAGGAGGTCAGGGGGTTCAATTGGTCAAACTGGTCAACCGAGTCCCGCGGGTCAAGAAACTATTTCGCCACATGCTTTTACTGCCGGGACTCTACCGTATACTACTTCCGGTAATTGGAATATGGACACAGGTGCGTCCTCACATCTTAACGACAATGTCAATAATCTTAGTGATGTTTTTCATTAGGTATTTATTCTTCATATGTGCTGTTGGTGACGGCATTCTATTCCCGTTACTAACTCTGGACATAGTATTTTGCCTACGCCTTTTCGCCCTCTTCATTTAAATAATGTTTTAATTACTCCTAATATCGTCAAAAATTTGATTTCCGTTCGTCAATTTGTTTGTGATAATTATTGTACTGTTGAATTTGATCCCTTTGGTTTCTCTGTTAAAGACTTTCATACTCGCCGGGTGCTGTTCCGGTGTGATAGCACTGGAGATCTATACCCTGTCACGCAGCCCTCTCCTATTCCTCAAGCCTATCTCACTAGTCAGTATACGTGGCATCAACGACTTGGACATCCAGGAAGTGAAGTGCTACATCGTGTTATTTCCAATAATTTTATTTCGTGTATAAGAGAAGTCTCCCGTGCTTTGCCATGCGTGTCAGCTTGGCAAACACGTGAGACTTCCGTTTGTTAGTTCTTCTACTTTAGTTCAGTCTTCTTTTGACATTATTCACTCGGATTTGTGGACTTCCCCATTCCGAAGTCCGTCCGGTTTTCGGTACTATATTTTATTTTTAGATCATTATTCACAGTTTGTTTGGGTTTATCCTTTAGTTAATAAATCTGATGTTTTTTCCAAATTTTTGTTATTTCGTAATTTTGTTAAAACTCAATTTAAGAGTGAAATTAAGTCGTTTCAGTGTGATCATGGTGGTGAATTTGATAACCACTCATTTCATAAATTATTTGCCGACAATGGGATTGAATTTAGATTTTCTTGTCCACGCACTTCCCAACAAAATGGAAAATCCGAAAGGATGATTCTCACCATTAATAATCAAATTCGGACTTTACTGTTTCAAGCTCATCTTCCTCCTAACTATTGGGTTGAAGCCCTCAACATGGCCATTTACCTCTTGAATATATTACCATCGCGTGCCATTGACAATGAAGTCCCATACACCGCCTTCATCTGGCACTACATCGCTTATAGTCTTTTACGTGTTTTGGGTGTCTTTGTTACCTCATCTTGATGTCGACCACAAACTTGGAGCCCGTGCTACACCTTCCATCTTTTGGGCCATGCTACTAATCATCGTGGCTACCGTTGTCTGGACCTCAACACCAATAAAATAATCATTTCCCGACATGTTACGTTTGATGAAACAGTTTTTCCGTTTGGTTCCATGATACCCAATGTTAGTCCCTTTTATGATTTTTTGGATGACACCTCAAATTTAATCTCAAATATAATCAAACAGTCACCTACATCTACTACTGCTTCACCTCAACCTCAACCAAACCCGCCTGCTCCGACTATCCACACTGATGAGCGTAATTCTCCTACACACGGTCCACCTTCCCTAAGTGCGCCTCATATTACCACCCCACTTCCTACACATGCCACTAGCCCATCTAACCAACATCCCACCCCCGTTTCCATTTCCCAAGATCCACCACCTCCAACTGTTAATCCGAATCCGGTTTCGATTCATCCCATTGTCACACATTCTCGTGTCGGGACTACTCGTCCTAATCCTAAGTATGTTGGTCATGTGTCCACTGTTTCTCCTTCACCTAGGTCGTATAAGGATGCTCTTGATGATCCAAATTCGTGAAATGCTATGTTTGATGAATATAATGCGCTTATTAAAAATAAAACTTGGACTTGTGTACCTCGTCCTGCGGGTGTCAATATAGTTAGGTGTATGTGGTTATTTCGCCATAAGTATTTGGCCGATGGCACTCTTAGTCGGTACAAGGCACGTCTTGTTGCCAATGGTAGCACACGGATGGAGGGAGTAGATGTTGATGAGACATTTAGTCCGGTTGTTAAGCCGGGCACCATTTGGATGTCTTAGTTTAGCTATTTCTCGACATTGGCCTGTTCATCAGCTTGATGTCAAGAATACGTTTTTGCATGGTGATTTGGCTGAAACGGTTTATATGCATCGGCCATTGGTTTCGGGATCCTGAGCATCCGGATTATGTTTGCTTATTACAACGTTCTCTTTATGGTCTTAAGCAGGCGCCTCTGGCATGGTTTCAAATAGCGGTTTGCTGCTTATATTCTTATTGTTGGGTTTACTTCGAGTCGGTGTGATTCTTCTTTATTTATTTACCGACGGGGTGATGATACTGCTTTTCAGCTACTATATGTGTATGATATTGTGCTTACGCTTCCTCGATAGTTTATTACAGGGATTATTGCTTCTTTGAATAAGGAGTTCTCTATGACGATTTGGCGCTTTAATTATTTTTTGGGTGTGTCAGTTAAGCGTGACTCTTCTGGAATGTTTTTGTCACAGCGTAAGTATACTATGGAGATTTTGGAGCGTGCACATATGGTTGGTTGTAACCCTTCTCGGACTCCTGTTGACGCTGAGTCTAAGTTGGGTGATGATGGTGATCCGGTTTCTGATCCCAAGTTATATCGGAGTCTTGCAGGTTCTCTTCAATATCTCACTTTCACTAGACCCGATATTACTTATGCTATGCAGCAGGTTTGTCTATATATGCATGATCCTCGCGAGCCTCATTTTACTGCTCTTAAGCGGATTTTACGGTATGTTCAGGAACTTGGCTTATGGTTTACAGTTATTTTCTTCTACTACTGATTCCTTGGTTGCTTATTCGGATGCTGATTGGGCTGGTTGCCCTACTACTCGTCGGTCTACATCGGTTTATTGTGTTTTTCTTGGCAACAACTTACTTTCATGGTCCTCTAAACACCAGCCAACGATTTCTCATTCCAGAGTCGAGGCTGAGTATCGTGGTGTGCTAATGTCTGATCGAGACATGTTGGCTTCGGAATTTACTACGTGAGCTCCATACACGCTGTCCTCTGCTACTATTGTTTATTGTGATAATGTGAGTGCAGTGTACTTGTCCTCTAATCCTGTTCAGCATCAGCGCACAAAGCACATTGAGATTGATATTCATTTTGTTCGTGATTTGGTTGCTACTGGTCAAGTTCGAGTTCTGCATGTTCCATCTCTCAGTATGCTGATATTTTTACCAAGGGTTTACCTTCTGTTCTTGTTTGTGAAGTTTCGTGACAGGATTGTTGTTGGGTCTCCTCCCGCTCAAACTGCGGGGGAGTGTTAGTCAATTAGTATAAGGCTTAAGCCTGTTATGTGTTTAGGCCCATATTGTATCCTATATATATTTATCATGTACCAAACATTGTATTCATTCAATATACATAAACTTACACTTTTGTGTCGTCTTGGTCATCTTTCGAGATATGAAGCGTGGCGTTTGTAGCAGTTTTGATGACTTGATTCTTTCGATATACTTTAGATGGATATTGTAAAAGTTTTAGACATATGATACTTAAATGATTCGCCATACAACACAACAACAATTCTAAGTTTATCAGAGCGGGACATGAGAAAAGATAAGATATAAGCCGTCACATTTTCATTGATAATATACCCAAAGACAAAAATATTTCACTAAAAGTATATACTTAAAGGTAAAGTTAGAGAAAAAATGTTTTAGGATACAATACATATAAATTTAGAAGTAATACGAAGTAAGTCCACCAATTTACTTTTTTTATATTTTTTTTTGCATGCTATTAACTTTTTTTAAGCCCGTTTGGTTTGTAGACGGGTTTAAAATTTGGATTTGGATTTGGATTTAGATTTGGATTTGGATTAAGATTTGATATTAAATGATGAGAGAGAAAAATATAATTATTTAAAGTATTATTTATTTTATAAAAGGATTAAAAGTAAAAAAACAAAATATTATTACTCTAAAATATATTAAAAAAGAAGGAAAGAAAGACTGACAAAGTAGGGCCGAGCTGCTTTTTTAAAAAGACAAAAGTTTATTACTTGTTAAAATGTAAATCCGGACCTTCCTCACAGCTTTTGTACATGCGGAATATATATCAACCATCCCCAATCTGGGGGCCCACTAAAATATACCAAACATTAGTTTTTTTACCATCAATCCTAAACCATTTTAAAAAAAGGTCAACCAAACGGGCCCTTAGTATTTTGTTATTATATATGTCAAGCTTAGAATAAGATGCTAGTAACCGATAATGGAATGTATGTTAAACGTTCATTAAGGGTTTGTTTTGTTTAATAAATCATTTTGTTTCATACTATATACACTTGCTTTCATAGCCTCCTTTATCTCCTTTATCTCAAGAGATCTATGTGAGCTTGAGTTCGGCTCAAGGAACTTATACCATGCAAGTTCATACTCGACACGATAGCTTTACGTGCTTTAGGATTATAAACTTGAAAAAAGTAAGAACGCTTATAAGCTCGAGTTTAGCTCAATGTATAAACCACTTGATTTCTCATGCAAAAAATAAACAAGTTGGGGCTAATCTTGCAATCTAACACATGATAAAAGTTCCACTTGATTTCTAAGCCATTTCACACAACCCTTCTAATGTTTGATCACCACTTGGAGGCATGTCGATCTTGAGATAATTTTGTATACGTGTAGAAGGCCCATATACATTGCGACCTAGCTTAAATTTCAAAGCATATAAATTTTACCGAACATAACGTCTTGTTTAACTAAAAATATAGCAATAGTAACAACTTTAAACTTATAATCCAAATACAAATAAAAATGCAATGGGTAAAAGAAGTTAATAACGGGTAAAATAGTCTCTATGCATTAAGTTACAATGGGTAAAAGAAATTAATAATTATATGGCAGTGGAAAAATGCAATGTCACGCCATTGTTATACACCATCAAGGAATCAAACAAAGAAAGAAATACACGTCTCGTCTTTACTCTCACTATTGACACTGTGTGCCACTGCCAAAAGCTTATTCCACCCCTTCTCTATTATCACCATTTTGTAACAAAATTCAAATTAAAAGTTCTGGCATTAGTGAACTCATAGTGGAAAAGTGTGCCTTAATGAAAAGCAGATGGTGGTTGGCATTATATTGCATGATGATGGTCTGTCTCCAAAGAGAGATTTATTGTACGTGATATATATGATATGATTCCACATGCAGATTTAGAAAGAAGCATGTCTAAGGAACGTATCCAGGCCCTAGCTAGCTTTTACAAAGCACTATCTATAATAACAATTAATCTATGATCATCATCAGTCAAACTTGGTAGATACAATAGCACAATTGAATTCCAGTAACTTAATGCGTCACCTAGAGGACCTGCTGAGATAAGACAAGGCCATACTAGGCCTATGTTATCAACTAACAATTTGTTTAAACGTAGTAGTTGCAAGTTGCGACGACGACCCAACATGAGTTCCATTTTACTCCCTCCGTCCCATATTAAGTGTCCACAATGGAATCTTTGAATGTCCCAAATTAAGTGTCCATATTCTATTTCAACCAATGAGATAAGACTTTAGTGGGTAAAAATGATATTTGATTGGTGGAGAGTGTAGTTAGTGGAATTTTCTAAAACTTTGTGCATGATGTAAGCGGACACTTAATATGGGACGGAGGGAGTATTTTATAAGAGCATGCGCCATGGCACCATGTAGCTTTTGGTTATCATACTTGTTCCTTTATAAGATGGGGTTTTGGGGAATTCTTGATGGCAGGGTTTTGTTTTCAATGTTGAACGCCACCGGGTAAATTAAACAGTGCCACTTGGGATGAGGTTTTCCCCATACCCTGTCACGGCGAGATTGGGTTTGTTATTGTTGCACTTGGGATGAGGTCTCGAGGTAATCAAATGGTGCCAATACCTGTTGACAATTATTTCCTCTTGCTTCCGACGGCATTGTGGCATAAAGGAACAAGTATGATTACCAAAAGCTACATTGTGACCGATCTCCCAATCGGCATGGTGCGGGGTTGTGGTATAAGACATGTTATGTTTTGTCAGTTTGAGTTATTTTTGTTGGCCTTATTATTGAAACGGATCTATGGTCTTAAAGTTAATCACAAGTATACCAAGTAAATTCAGGGATTAAATGAAACTGTAAATATGTTTGTATTAATCTATCATCATGTTTTACATAAAATTTATCAAAGTATATATACTGAATGAAAGGGTACTAGTGAACCATTGTGTTGGTTCAGGTGATATGGCAGTTATTTCATAACTGCTATGTAACCGTTTTATAACTGCTTCTGTTGACTTTTTAAAGTCTGACTTTCGTTGGTTGACTTTTGTTGACCGGGTCATAGTGGGTTGTGATGGGTCAGAGTGGGTCGACGGTGATTAACCCAATAATTTTGGAGTCTTATGTTACTAAAATTTACATACGATGATAATGCATGTTGCGCCCTCACTTGTCTATTATTCAACATTTCAGCCTATCTCTTCCTACCTTGTCCTCTTCTTTAAATCTTTGGTCTTTTTCTTCCTTTCGATATCATCAAACTTTGTAGAAAAACTTAATTTAATGAAGATTAAAACACTTTTATTACTCAAAGTTCTTTTACAAACCAAACTGTTCTCAAACAGATTAGAAACCAAAACAATGTTCCCTTGATCTTAATCAAGTTACCACAAACAATACTAGATGAAACAAGGGTTTGATCAAGATGATCAATCTACAACTAGAGTTTGAGAGAGAGTGAGAGTATTATCACAAACGAATAAAGAGATAATTTATAGATCAGAGTTATAAGAGATAAGCTGAGATTTTCAGCTTGTATGCTCCTATCAACAACTCTTGACATATTGCAACTTCAGGTCCTTGAGAATTTGCAAAATAAGTCTTTCCGTGTTTTTCCTTTATTTCTTTAACCATATGTCTTACAAAATATCTACACTTTCAGTACATCAACATCCCTCTCATCCTTTAAGGGCTATAACTGACAATATAAACATGCAAAGTAAGTCCCTAATGATAAACCAAATAGCATATTAGGTCCTTATTCTCAACAAACTTACTAGAGAGCATTTTTCGTAAAAGCTTCCATTATATGGTTGTTACTATTTATCATGTCAAGTCGATTTCAATTCTACACAAATTTAAGAGCACATGGGCACACAACTTTTACCCAATCGTCATTGAACTTGTGTGAACGTGAGTTCAATACACTGAGCAACTATTAACACGCCAACTTTTGTCACCGGAAGAACTAGCACCCTGATCATACTAGAGACACACATCGTTTTTTTTCTCTCAATTAGATAGCTTTAAAGAATGTCATTTTTCTACTTTAAATGAAATTGGGTCGTTACAATAAGAACACTTATAAGGTCGTGTTTAGCTCGGTGTATATTCCACTCGATTTTATTTTACCAGGGGAAGCCCTTTTACCCAAAAAAAATATATTCCACTTGATTTCTCATGCCAAAAATAAACAAGCTGGGCTAATCTTACAATCTAATACATGACAAAAGTTCCACTTGATTTCTCAACCATTACACACAAAACCTTTCTAATGTTTGATCACCACTTCGAGGCCTGTCTTGAGATGACTTTGCATATGCATAGAAGGCCCATATACATTTCGACCTTGCTTAAGTTTCAAAACATTTAAGTTTTACAAATAACGTATTCTTTAACTGAAAAAATAGCAATAGTAATAACTTTAAACTTACAATCCAAATGCAAAAGTTTAAATTATTTAATTACATTTAAAAGTAAAATATTGCTATGCAATAAATTACAATGTGTAAAACAAGTGAATAATGAGCATTGGAAAATGCAACACGACGCCATTGTTATACACCATCAAGGAATTAAACAGAGAAACACTCCACCCCCTATCTACACACTTTTTTTTCAGCCTATATCAAACGACACATACATACACCATTAAATAAAGAGAACCAACTCAAATCTTTCACCCATTACTAATTTACTACTACTATTTATAACCCGCACTTTATTCAGTGGCGGAGCCAGAAAAACATATAAATTGGTTCCTTGCTTTGTCGAGACGACAAAATCAATGGGTCAAAAAGTCAAACGCTTAATAGGTAGCGTAAAGTTATGTCTTGTTGATTCAATATAATACGATTAATTAAACAAAGAACCCTCACCATGTTATTTATAACTTAAGTTGCTAAGAATATATTTTTATTGATCTTTTCTTAAAAATTGATAATATTATTTAAATACACATAATAATATGATAAACTAATACTCTATATTACATTAGGTACGTACAACAAAAAAGCAAAACGTACATAGTCATTTATGAAAACAAAAACATAATTGGAAGAAGTGGTTAGAGCACTAGGTGCCACGACGGAGCTCACGGGGTGTCATATCACTATAACAAACTTTCACAACTAACCCCTCCCACTCACTCACAACTAACCTCAACTTACTCATTTGAGCTCATCACTTACAACTTTACTTTTTTATTCAAATGTCCAAATAAACTAAATTGATTTAATTAATAATTAAAATACATTACAACCTACTAATATTCACGCAACTAAAAATAACGGTACGAAAAAAATACGATACGAAAAAAAAAACGATACGGGAAAAAAATACAACACATATTAATAATAGGAAACTTAAACATTTTACTCGTCATCGGCATCTTGATATTTCTTCATTATTTTTGCTTGTCTCTTTCGGATGATATCAGCTTTTACCGGGTCAGTAGTCATGTTGGGATCTTGCAGGAGAAACTTCATCTCCTTCATCTCTAACGCTCTTACTTCCTTCTCCCTCCTCACCTCGTAACAAGCCATTTGAACGTCGTCTTTTTGCAAATTTTTTTCGGATAATTGTCTCGAAAAAGTACTCGTTTGACTCCCACCGGAGCTCGCTGCGCTCGACGTTGAAGTCGACTTTTGTTTCTTTGCAGCTCGAATCTTTCTGCCGCCGTCTCTTTCGGGACGAGGTCGTTTGTCTGAGCCGAATATATCCTCGAGACATGTAATGTCTATCGGATCCTCGGCATCCCATTTCGGGTAATTTTTCAAGACCTCCCAAGCGCGAACATACGGGAACTCCTTCGCACCAAAGCGTTCTTCAAAGTTCTTCTTCGCATTTTCGAGATGATCATGCTCATTTTCACCACTTCTACGCTGCAAATGTTTATAAATAACGTTGAATTTTTGACAACCACCATTTATCCTCGTCCATTTACCTGTGATCATATTTTTCGTACGAGGGTCATCGACAGTCTGATCGTTGAACATCTCCATAATGTCATTCCAAAAGAAATCTTTGAAACGGTCATTTCCCATATCTTTATCTTGCAAAATTTCTATCCAAATTTCCGCAAGTAACTTTTCTTCGGCCTTGCTCCATTACCTTTTCATAGTCTGGCCTACTGCTTCCACATCATCGTCAATGTCCGCGTCCAAATCCACAGCTTGTTTTGATTTTTTTGCCTTGGTTTTTTTTCCTCCACATTTGGACGGTTCACGTGCTTGTGGTACTTTGAACTGAGAACCGGACGGTTGTGGTTCAATTTGGGGTTATGGTAGAGATTGATGAAACGTTGGAGGTTGTGACGGATTAAAAAATTGTGGTGCCGGAAATCGTCCGAGGAAATTTGCGAATCCTTGTTGAAACGCATATTGTTGATTAAGATAAATTTCTTGGGGATTGAATTGTTGCGTACCGTATGGTGACGACGTGTTATAATTTTGCGACGAGGGGGTATACGGGTTTGACGAACCCCCGTATTGTGATGGGTTTGAATTGAGGAGGTTCGTGAAATAGCCTCATTCATTCGGGTTTTTAGACACTTTTTTTTTTTGGACTTCAGATATAGAGAGTAAATGAAATATGTTGGTTGAATTGTAGTGAGAAAAATGTTGGTTTATGGTTTGGTATTTATAAGGTGTGCTAAGTTTATTTTTAAAAATATAAAAATAAAAAACAAAAACTAACCGTTTGAAACGGTAGTATTTTTTCAAAATTCCATTTGCTATAACGTATATATTGTCAGAAAAAAAACCTCGCCGTGCAGACGACGAGGCTCACAACGGCGAGGGACGGCGAGGGTACCCGGTGTCATGACGAGGGACGGCGAAGGTGCCAAGTAGGCACGACACATATGGGTCACAGGCCCACAGTAGCCATACATAAAAAAGACTTGCTACCTCCAAAACAAAAGTAACTTTGCTTTTGGAATAATTATCTATTGTACCTAATAGAAGGCTTGGAACAAACTTCCATGTCATTCATCTTCTTCACCGGTTATACTCCGATCTTCGGCGAGATTCTCTTTCATTTTTCTATTTTTCTTCTTCAACATTGTTGGATCCAAGCTTTTAAGGTGGTTCCTTATGTTTTTCCAAGGTGGTTCCCAAAACAAATAGCACTTGTGAAAGGAAAAAAAATTCAAGGTGGCTCCCGGGGCACCATCTAAGTGTGCATAGATCCGCCTCTGACTTCATTTCCACCCATCAAACCACCATTTGGTACCAAAAAAAGCATTACTTTGGCTTTCCTTACAATGGATGTCTTCAGCCTCCTCAAATTTTAGCGTAATGCTGGCATTGATGACCCCATAAACCAACCTGAATCTTTCACACTTTTACTTATTTTAAAAGGCATGCCTTAATGAAAAGCATATGATGGTTTCATGACGATTTCATGTTCAATCAATGGTTTGTCTCCAAAGAGAGATTTGTTGCTAGATATGATATGATTCATTAAGAGATTTGAGGAAAGCCAATTTAGGAAAGATTTTGCACGTAGAAAATAAGAAACAAAATATTTCTATAAGGTTTTTGCCATCTTGAAAATAAGAAACAAAATATTGTTAAATATCATTGTGGTGCATTCCCTGTAAGAAACAGTTATG
This sequence comes from Chrysanthemum makinoi, assembly GCA_910596185.1. Lineage (NCBI taxonomy): Eukaryota > Viridiplantae > Streptophyta > Magnoliopsida > Asterales > Asteraceae > Chrysanthemum > Chrysanthemum makinoi. The sequence continues at coordinate 230,774,219 of OU343218.1, forward strand.
GTAGAGGTAACAGTTTTGACCCATTTACTTAGACACGGCTTGATTTTGATTATGTCTTATCACTGTCGAGCGGAATACTTGATAAGGTTTTAAAATGTGCCTTTTTGAGGGGTCATTTAAGCCCTTATTTGATCACTTTTGTATCCGTTATTACTTAATATCGTTCGTTTTCACTTTTTAGGTCTCTTGAAGGCAAATTGCTGGAATGACACTTATTCGGACGAAAAGGCGCGAATATACGAAGAAAATGGCCAAAGTCAAGAATCGAGACACTCAAGCTGCTGAATTGAAAAAGGACGGCCAGGTTATACTTATGATTTGTCGGAACAAATTTTGTGACGACTCAGAGCCAAATTTCTTATTTTCAAGTGACGGCATCGGTGTTAAAAGAGTAGGCGTCGCAGCCTCGACGGCCTAGATTTAATCGCAGACGCCGTCAGAGACTGAAGGAGACGGCGTCACAGGCAAAAGGTGACGCCGTCACAATGCTAACGTGGCCAAGACGAAACTATAATGACGGCGGACCCGACCGGCCACAACTAAAGGGTGGACGCGTCGCAGTTGTAACCTTATATATAGAAACCAAATTTTTTAGTTTTCAGTGTGTAGTTTTGTGGAGTAAAACCTAAACCGAACCAAGGCTGTCTTGTACAGTATTTTAGGGTTCCATACCCATCAAGATAAGTGTTTTACTTAATTAATTTAATTATGTCTTCAATTGATTGTGTGTATGCTTGCATGTTCCCCATGTCCGGCTAATTTACTTGTGTGTTTGCTTAGGTAATATGAAACTTAGTTATTGAATATTGATTGGTTGTCTCTTATCTTAATTGTGATTGACCTAGTATTGCGATAGGTCATTCGTTGTGTTGTTAATGCTTGATTCACTACAAAAAATACGCCATTTAGTGGAACACAAAAAGTGCCACTAAATACGAAACAAGTGTCACTAAAGGCTAGTATGGGAATCGGTGGCATAAAAAATAAGTGTCACTGAGCGCGCTGCCACTAAAGAGTTTTAGTGGCATTTTTCCATTGTGTTGTTGTAGCTATTCTATGATTTAGTGGCACTTTTTTGTGTGTTGCTAATGTGTTTCAAAGATTTAGTGGCGCATACTTTGTGTCATTAATCAATACCATGGCATGACCATATGCTGGCTTTAATGGCAAATATTTGTACCATAAAAACGCATCACAACATAAATTTTGTGCCACAGTAACAATAATTTTGTATTTCTAGCAAGGTTTATTCTAATAGCAAATTACTTTCAACAAAGAGAAATGATAAGAACAATTTTATTAACTTGAATAGAGGTACATTTATGTTCTTCAATATATACAAGATATATAGATATCTAAACAAATTCACAAGTCGACTAACATTATTCTTGGAACGTGTCCAAGGCTGAACCTATATACCTAATAAGAAATCTAAAGCTACAATAACCGCTAGTTTCATCCAAGGGAGAAATCCTGGAGATTCTTGCATCTCTCTTGACACCACCATCTGTAAAAGAAACAAAAAGGACAAGGCAAGAAATTAGAATCTAAGATGAAGGTAACATAAACACCTAGGCCATCATAAACCTCACTGTTCTAGATCATAAGCTTAAGACGTGATAGGAGTTCGCATATTAGGCAAAGTGGACTAAAAAAAGCATATTAGATAGATAACAACAAGTTTACCTTTGAAAAATGAATTCAAGCACGGCTAAGTTGTTGGAGCACCTAAGTATATAACAAGTCAGTAAGCAAAAATATTAGAGAGTTATAGAAAAGTAAGCATGGAAAAATACAAGTATTGACTTCTTGCTAAAGATCTTTGGTATCTGTTAGAAAAGTTGTTTATGTTCATAGATAAGCTATCATGATTCTTTAACAAATGAGGAGAAATAAAATGATTACCACAAAAAAGGTACTGTAAAATGGATAAATATGTACATTACCATGAAGGCATAAACAAATGTAAATCCAGGAACTTATGAATTTGAATCGAAAAAAAAATTACCATAACTTGAGCAACTTTTCGTTAACAAACATCCACCTTTACATATGTGGCTCTTTTGTATATTTCTCCCTGCACACAACTTTCTTGCATTGTTTGTCGACAAATATAGTTTGACAAACTTAAACATGCTAGAAGGCTATTCGTTTTATTAGCTAATGCTTTTAAATGATTAAAGTCAAAATCAAAGTTGAAACAATTTCAAAGAATATTCTCTCATCAGCAATGTTTTAAAAACCAGGTTTTTAATCGACCCGGTCGAGTCGCCGAGCACCGGTTCGGCCGCCGGATCAACCCAGTTTTCCGTTAAAAATAAATTCTAACCGGGTCAATCGATTCGACCGCTAGATCAACATGGTTTTTATAAAAAAATTGAAAAAAACTAAACGTGAACCCGGCCGGGTTACAAGACCACTTAACCCTATTCATCAAAAGAGATGCATACAAAGGTTTTAGAAATTCAATATAACCAAAACTTGATTAGCAGATCTCAAATAACATAATGACATGATAAACATATTTAAACACTTGAAAATTAAAATTAAAAAAAAGTAGATCATAGAAAACTAGTACATAATAAATTTGTTAGGCTAACATAGAAATTCAAAATTAAAGTAACTGAGAAAGGATCGCCATTACCTGAATAAAATATTGATAACAAAATGATTAAGGGTTGCAATCTATAGGAGATGCCGCATATGATCAAGAGTGACATTTTCAATTTGAAGGGGTTGTTTTATCATGATGCGAGGGGCGTATATTAGGGCTAGTTGATTGATTAAATTGGGGGATTGGAGGGAATGCCCAATAAAAAGGCCGCCCATTTTTTAACTAGGAAAATTGGAAATAGTGGCATATTTGTAGATGGTTGAAAATCATTAAAAACTTTTAGCGTTACAACAAATATAAGTGTCACAATAGACGACAAATTTTACTAACATATCAAATTTTTTGCCACTAAAACCTATGTACAACAGTGACAAACACTATAAAGTGTCACTATAAATGTAAATTATTTTGTGGCACATATCATTTGTCACTAAAAGATTACTTATAGTGGCACATGCACTTGTGTCATTAAAAATGTGTGCCACTAAATGGCAATTTTTTTGTAGTGATTAATCTTTGTTGAACCTTAGTTTATAATCACCTAGAGTAATTGTAGGCTATACATCCAAAGAATACCTTAGAGTTAAAGTTTATAAATCCTAGAGATTTTGTAGTCATTAACCTTTGGTAGCTTCAAAGAGTTAGGGATAAACGCATACCCTACGACCTTAGAGACACAACGCGATTAAGAATAAGGACGTGACAATTCAACCATCAATAGGAGATAACTAGGGAGTAATAAAGCCTAAGCAAATACATTTTTAATCATCATACGAGCACACAACAATAGACATAGATTACATACACCTTAGCTTAGATAATTAGATAAGTAGAAGTAATCGATAGAAATACCAACCCCCAAATCCAAACCCCGAGATTCGTACCTTTCCATTTCCTAAAAAACCATAAAAAGATAGAAAAAAATAATCTTCCTCAACCCCAACCTTAGCGTAGTAACTTCTCACTAGCATTCCTATTCTCCTAGAGAACGATATCAATTCCCGTGGCTTACCCTAATACTACACTACAACGATTAGGTTCACTGCCTATGCTGTTGAAAAACTTGCTCGACGAAAAGGAAGTTCCTTTTACCCCGAACGCGCTGTGTAAGCGTATCAATACTTCACGTTCTAAGAAGCGGGTCAAAATCATCTCAAAGTGTATTTCTAATGTGTACAACAACCTCAATCGCGTCATTATAAAAAATCAGATTCTTAATCATATCCAAGACACTACCTATTAAAAAAAATGATCAATGATTTATGGACTATCATTACATTTTAAACCATCTTTTTTCGTAAATTCTGTTATTTAGGATGATATCATTGCTTATTGTAATTTGTTTTCTCTTTCCATATGGAAGGAGGGGTATCACATCTTCCGTTGACCGACTAATCTATGTGAGCAACGCCTCTTACGCCAACTGAATAGAAAAGGAAACTAGAAATAGCAAATAGCATCGATGTTGCATCACATTCGAATTAAAACAAAGATGTCATTTTATTAGATGTGAGAAATGGTAATCTAAAAGTTACACATATGTACATCATCTCAATAATACTACAACTTCTTACGAATAAATATTTCTTCATGAGATTATCAAACATAATCCCTACTATGGGGTGACCAATACAGGTTATGAATGGGATATTAGTCACTTTTATGGGGCCCAACGACCAAATATAGATTGTTTTAGAAGCACCACATTTGGGCTATCTAAATCAAAGGTATAACGTACTCGATGTTTATTTCAGATTCAACGTTTACAATATATCGACTTTATTCAAAGTATATAGATAACACGCATATTTTAGTATGCAACTTTCAAATCATTGAATCTGTCTTATGTTTATTTATCTGAAACAGGACACTGCTACAGATTCTTTAGCTAATGTTAATAAAGAAAATACTGAGATATTAATGTATAGCACCAGAGGTATTCGTTGCGATGTATATTCTACTATACTTAGGTACCACTCTAAGCCTTTTTTATGCATTTGTTTCTATCAAATTTCAACCAGGACTAATCAAAAGTGATATGTATTATATTTACACTTGAGTTCGGAAAATGGGCAAGTTAGGCTATGGATCAAAAGGACCTATTTAAAAACTGAAGATTTTATTTTACCCATTTTGAGGACAACATATGTAAGTTTTTGAGTCTTAAATTTTGACTCGTTTGAATATGATTTTTGCAATAACAAACCCAAAAGATTAACAAATATCTCAAATCGTCCCCGTTTCGTTTATTTGGCCCAAAGTTACCCATCCAGTTTACATGAATTATATACATGATATTACCTCTTTGTATTATATATGTGTGAATGAGCTTATAACCCATTGCTTATATTTTTTCATAGACAGCAGGGTTACAAAAATCTGTATACGCTAAGAGGAGGAATTGCACATTATCTCGAGTGTGAAAGTCCTGTTAATTGGATTGGAAATCTTTTCGTTTTTGACGCCCGACTCTCTCTTCCACCTTCTTCGGTTAAGAATGATGCTACGGATGATGAAAGCATAGCACAGAAAGTTCATGATAACACTACCGTGTTTGCTAAGTGTTATATTTGTGCTTCACAAGTCTCCGAGCTAAGGCATCGAAATTGTGCAAATCTGGACTGCAACTTACTATACCTGTAAGTATCTAAAGAACTTATTGCATTTTTAATAAATGTTTGAATTAGTTCATTTACTCCAGTTCATATGTTCCTTTAACTGCATTCCAACTCATATCTTAGTTCCATATCGCTATGGGTTTAGATTCACATCGAAATAGTTATAAAGCTATAACACCCCGTGAAAGACACGACTTAAAATCATTGAAATTTAAACTTTTACGCGAAAACGAATCAAGTTTAATGGTCATCATGTCACTCTTTTGACCATTGACAAAAATCTGTAAGTATTCAGACCTTGAGACTATTTTTAATTGAAATTAGACTTAATTACTTTTAAAACGATGGGTGGCGCGACTTTCAACGAGCCACGGTTGATTTTTTACAAAATAAAGAAAATGACCAAAAACTTGTAAAACCCGTCTTGTGCACTAAGGAACCCTGAAGTGCACTAAGGACCTCTTCATGTACACTATTACCCTCTTGTGCACTAAAGAATCCTAAAGTGCACTAAGCACCTCCTCACGTGAATTATTACCTTGTTGTGCACTAAAGAACCTTAAAGTGCAATAAGCACATCCTTATGTGCACTATTACCTTTTTGTGCACTAAAGAACCCTAAAGTGCACTAAGGACCCCCCTAATGTGCACTATTTTCTCAAAATGACCCGTAACACCTTTTAACATAAAATCAACACTTTAAACCTATATTTAAATACATGAAATCCACATTTAACTAAAAGTATGCCATATACATTGTTTCCCAAAATTCTTGACCCGTTTGACCCAAAATGGGTTAAAATAAACCTTGTCTCAAACACCCCTTTTTCTGCATAACTACTTTGTGCACTTTTGACCTATTTTTTGGAAAACAACCTCTATAACATGGCATAACACCAAAACTTAAAGAATTTACTATTACATTATAAATATCATTTCCAATAAAAAAAACATTTACCATTTTACCTTCGGAACACCACTTTTCAATTTAACGGATTTTATACCAAACCTCGTTTTGACCTGTTTACATTACATTCCACTTATACCACTTTCATATTACCTCAAACCCTCCAGAAATCATTAACTTAACGTAATGAATTGTATTCATTATCATTAACCCGTTTACAACCCAAAATAGGTATAAATAGACATTGTACCAAACGCCCCTTTAAACAAGACTACAAATACTTAAACCATACTTTGATGGACCATTGATGACTCAATTACATTCAACGACTATGGCATTCACTTTGACACTTGACAACACGTTTACGGGGTACAACATTGACTTGAGCTTGATATCTACCTTTTTTTTTTTTTTTGAAAGGTGAATTTCTTATAAGGTGCTTCGTGTCGCGGTTCGACAAATGGTCTGACTACGCTGTCTAAACCGGTCCGCTAGAGAGCTCCCTCGCGAAATGCCTATTTCAAATTGACGGGAAAACCCCTACTAATCCCTAAGGCACGACAATTAATAGGGTAAACCCTTGCCTTTTCAAGATTCGAACTCAAGTTACTTGCCCAAACCCCTTCATTAAAGGACTACCTTGAAGGAAAATCCCTCATTCAAACCCCTTGCAGGATTTGAACTCAAGACCTCCCTCCCCCAAAACCCCTTGCTTGATATCTACCTAAGCTCCTACTTTATTACCAATCTTCTAACTTCCTTCTAGCAATCCAAAACCATTAATCCGATGCTTACCCTTGCTTTCGATTTATTTAAACGAACCAGACACTTTTTATGAAAATGTGACTAGGATAAGCATATATTTTAGAAGTAAGTCATGTAATTTAAATGTAAATATATCAATTTGGAAATATGATTTCTCTAAGAAAATTAAAAATAAGACAAATGATTGAAAAAAGTATAATACTTGCTATCGTTCGTTTTTAGGCTAGCGAACAAAGTTTTTGATTTTGAGTACAATTTTTATTTTTTTTATTATTATGTTTTTTAATCTTTTATTCGTACTGAAAACTTGTGATGACTATTTTGCCTTGTGAATTTGCGAAAATTGCATCCATCGTCCTTGCAAAAACTTGTGATGACTATTTCGCCATGTTTCATACGTTTTCTTACAATTTCGTCCGTTTTACAACGTTTTGGTGCATTTTTATACGTTTTCATCCATTCTAAAACATTTTCATTCGTTTTCTTACGTTTTGGTGTGTTTTTATATGTTTTCATCAGTTTTTATACGTTTTCGTCCGTTTTCTTATGTTTTCATACATTTTATCCGTTATCAACCGTTTTTATACGTTTTCATCCGTTTTTATATGTTTTCTTCCATTTTAATACGTTTTCTTTCGTCTTTATCAGTTTTTTCATCTGCTGTTATAGATTTTCATCCGTTTTTATCAGTTTTGTCCGTTTTTATACGGTTGTTTTATCTGTTTTATCTATTTTTATCTATTTTTCTGTTTTCGTCCATTTTTCATCTGTTTTTATACGTTTTCATACGCTTTCGTCCATATTTTTTCATTTTCGCCTGATCTTATACGTATTCATTTGTTTTTATCAGTTTTGATCCGTTTTTATACATTTTCATCTGTTTTTATATGTTTTCATTCGTCTTCATATATTTTCTTATGATTTTAGCCGTTTTTATATTTTTTTCCGTCCATTTTTATTCATTATCATACATTTTTATACGTTTTCTTTATCACTTTTTGTCCGATTTATATGTTTTCGTCTGTTTCATACGTTTTCATCCGTTTTTATACGCTTTTATACGGTTTCATCCGTTTTTATCAGTTTTGGTCTGTTTTTATAACGGTTACAAAACGTACAAAACATATGAAAATGCATAAATACGTAATAAAAATGTATAAAATAGATGATAATATATAAAAATAGACGAAAACGTACAAAAACGAAACGAAGGAAACTTATAAAATCGTATAAAACAGACGAAAACACATAAAACCGACAAAACTAATAAAAATGGATGAAAACGTATAAAAACGGACGAAAACTTACAAAAACGGATGAAAACGTATAAAAACGGATGCAAACGTATAAAATAAACCGATAAAAACGGACGAAAACATATTAAACGAATAAAAATGGACGAAAACGTATAAAAGCGTAAAAAACGGATGAAGACGGATGAAAACGTATAAAATAGACAAAAATTGATGAAAGCGTATAAAAACGGACGAAAACTTACAAAAACGAATAAAAGTGGATGAAAAAGTATAAAAGCATATAATAACAGACAAAAAATGATAAAACGAACAAAAAATGATAAATCCAGATGAAAATGTATAAAAACAGATGAAAACGTGTAAAACATACAAAACCATTCAAAAAGGTATAAGAACATATGAAAACAGATAAAAACGTAAGAAAAATGAATGAAAATGTATAAAAACCGATGAAAACGTATAAAACGGGCGAAAATGTTTAAAACGTATAAATGTGGATAAAATGTGACCAAAATGTATAAAAATGAATGAAAACAAATAAAAACGGACGAAAACGTAAGAAAAAACGGATGAAAACAGAAGAAAAAAAACGAACTAAACAAGTAAAACGGACGAAAAAGTATAAAAACCGACGAAAACTGATAAAAATGGATGAAAACATATAAAAACGAACAAAAACTAATAAAAACGGATTAAAACGTATAAAAACGGTCGAAAATGTATATAAGCGGATAAAAACGGACTAAAACAAAGCGGATAATAACTTATGAAGACGTATAAAACCGTACAATACGGACGAAAACGTATAAGGAATGAATAAAAAAAAGTTTATGGACAGTGTATGCAAATTTCTCCAAACGACGAGGACCATTTATGTAATTTACCGTAGGGACGGTGGATACAATTTTCGCTAACCAACAAGGACTATTTATATAATTTGGAAGAGTAAAATTATCATCACTATAATCAATACCTACAAAAGATTAAAAAAACAAAAAAATTTGTTTGTTATCCTAAAAAACAAACGATAACAAATATGATACTTTTATCAATCAATTTTTCATTGAAAATAAAAATACGCGTATCCAAAGTTGTAGAGCAAGGGAGTTAGCTCGTTGGGCGTTAATGATGCCTCATCCTATTACCTCAACACATTATTTCGTCCCATATTTTTATTAGGGCTACTGAATTATGAGATGTCCGTGATTTTTATACACAAGATCAAAAATATACTAGAAATTAATCCCATTGAAAATTTTCAAGGGAGGTATATGCACGGTTTTAAAAGGCGTGTAAAAGCTTCGCAAAAGCGTAAGACTTGGTTATGGCATCACGTCACGCGTTATGTCTCTTTATGTCACGTTTTTTTGTCAATTTGATATATATAAAATATAATATAAATATATAAATATTTTCATATTTTGTACCGATTTATGTCACGATTTATAAACGCAAAAGCTTCGCCTTGAACGTTAAAGTGTGAGATTTGGTCATACCGTCACGTCATGCCTCGCGCTATTTATAACCTTGGATATACGTAAGGTTCACACTTCACATGGTACCACTTTTGTACAATAGAGCCTACACTTTGCCAAATAAATAGCCAAAAGGGTAAATTTTATAAATGAGAAAAACAAAAATGTATATAATGAGATATTATGCCATCCTTGTGTATCGCTACTAATGTGTGTGGTATACGGTGAACCATATTTGTTGTCGTGCAACTTTTAAATGCATTTCTTTATCAACTTGACCTAGCGAGCTAGATTGGATATGATCCAGCTTAGTTGTTACTAGCTTCAAGTTAAGTTGAGTTAAGCTGTTAAGTTGAATCTTGATGAAGCTTCTTGCTTAGCAGCTACCTCGTGATAATTAGCACCTGACTTTGATACGATAAAGATTAACAATCTTATATCCATATCATGCTTTAAAATATGCAGAGGCAAAGCTAGAAGTTTTAGTTAACTGGAACCCGTTATATTTAATGCAAAAAGTCATCATAATAAATATCGTGTCAAAAGTTAATCTATAGTGATGTATTTTATTATTTAACTTATTCATTTATAAATTCTGTAAACATGTCTATAAAATAAAGAAGGCTAAATGTAACAAAATTGTAATCTAAATAAATAATGAATGAAATAATTTGATTAGCGGTAACTCAACATCAACTAGTAACCCTACTAGCTCCGTTTCCCTAAAATATCAACTATGAAGTCTAAAAATAAAGAATAAACAATTAGGGTTTCTAGAAACACCTTCAGCCATCAAAAGAGACTCGTATATAGTCGTTTCCACTAACAACAATAAATAAATAAAATTATCCTATAAACCTTTTTATTTAACTAAAATAATAATCTCATCATTTCTCAATACAATGAATATACACAAAAACAAAATTACACAAAAGACCAAAGCATATGTAGCTATGTACGTACTAATTAAGTTACCCATGCATATTAACGGCAAGAAATATTTCTAAGCACTCTACTTGCAATCACAAGGTCCATAGTACAATCCATGTTAACATGCTTATACTTTCTGAAGACGACTAGTATCTTAAACTTTCCGGTTAATCTCGACCTGCTCCTCAAAGGCAAAACACCAACGTTCAAATCATTTCGTAACTCAGTCGACGAAGTAACATTCGACGAAGACAATATCACAGGAACAACAAACTTCCTCGTATCTCTAGCTTTCACGTTTTCATTATAAACATTCGCCTCTCCAACTTTTCGGTCTTGATAGTAGTACTCAACTGTCGTGCTACGATACCTAAAACGTCGAAAATTTGTGTTTTTGATACCGAATTCTGTGTTCATTTGTATATCGAATGAAGCGTTTGTTGTTGAGTTTACGATGTTGAATGTTCCAAAAGTGGCGGACCTGACACGAAACTTAGGAGTACGGAATCTGCCTGCGGTTAGAGAGAATAAGAGAATGATTGCTGAGATGCATGTGGTGATTATGACTATGGACATGAGGCAACGACGTCGTCTTTTACGACGGGCTTCGTTTGCGACGAAAGATAGGTCTTGATCGTTGACATGGCCGTACGGGTTGGTTGGAACCATTTTTTTTACGTGTATGGTGTAAGGAAATATTTGGTTTGTGAATTGTTATGAAGGAATTAATGCTAGGAATTGAAATGGTTATATAATGGTTATATGACGAGACTTGTATAAATTGGTGTTAGCGTTTGATTTTGTTGACTTTATATTTTTATTATGCTCTAGATACTTTGACATTTCATTGGCTTTTTATTCTAACACGTTTGATCGATATTTTTCTTTCTTTCTTTTCATCTCTTTGAAAGTTAACGAAATTGTTGCGAATCTAGATTCATATACACGTTTTCTTCTATCAAATATGACTAATTATTAATCTATGATAATAGTTTATGTTTTAACGTTTTCAATTTTAATATGTAGGCGTGCCGGATCTCCGACAAGAAAAAAATATCTGTAAACTTTTTGACTGATTCGTTGGATGGAAGATCTACAGACTAGCAGACAATTTGGTTTTTGGATGGGTTGGAAGGAAACATGCGTGTGTGAATCTAACCAGGGTTTCTCATCTCGTGTATTTCAGTAGCCGAAGTTTTACAATAAAATAGATTGCTTTGAAAGCCGCCTCGTATAAAATTACAAAACACGAAAAAGCATACATTGATCTTGGCTAGACTAAACTAAAGTGTGTATATTTTGAAAAATACATTCACCTATGAAAATATATTTTAGCGACAACGGTCTATATCGATTCATATATTAAATGATAAAGTAATATTATGTGACATTTTTTTTTGTCAAAGCTTATACGTGGACTATAGAAAATATAGAATAGTTGATCTAACCTAAAGTTGACAACTTCAATTACACGGTAGTCCTAGAAAGGTTAGGATAATAATTCGACATTGGCGGAAAGTTCTATGGATAATGTAAAACTACTTTTTCTTATGTGTTGAACAATCTAAAGTTTTGCTTTCACATGCATTTTACTAAAGCATTCGATTGTGATATTAAGTACTCCGTATAAAATATTTGGCTTGAAAATATTAGTTAAATTCTTGAATCACTATCAAATTTAGTTACTTTAACTTTTGCCACGAGTGATACGTTTGGCGAAGTGAGTTGGAGTTGGGGCTGGAGCTGAAATTGTGGCTAAGGTTAGGGTTGGGGTACATATTATAAGCCGAAAGCTGAAGTTTATCTATACTACTTATAATAGAGGAATGCACTTCTCTCGTATTAATTATTTTAAGATTTCTATATATAGAATTTTAAACAAATACAATATTGAAAGCATTATTTACAAGTATCTAAAGCACATATAAAACTAAAAACACACTACTCATATAGTACAATTAATACACTATTAAAAACACGACTTCATTCAAAAATACATGTGAAAAAACATAATTTACAGGTAGTTGAAGCACAAAAAAAACACTATTTAACAAATACAATTAATACACAATTTATATCACCCCTTCACCAAAATAGACAACTATTTAAACACAATGTACAATCTAATTAAACTTCCAAAACATAAATCTGAATCCAGCAGCCCAAAACAAAATAACATTTGTTCGCCGAAAAATTTAGTCACAGAGTACCCGCCGCCACATCGCGCGGGTACCCTGCTATTTTATAAGGATGTTTGGTGAAATAGTTGAAGTTAAAGCTTATTAATATATAATTGCATAAAAATAAATTAAATTAAATTCAAATATATTATCAACTTTTACGTGATAATCTGTTTTATTTTAAAATGTGTTTAAATAATTTAACTAGCTATAAGCCTTTATAAGCCTTTTTTTAATGGGTTTGAGCTTATGGCTTATAAAAGCCTTCATAAGCTCAAGTGACATACATAGTTTCTTTTTTAGGGGGAATTGCATATATATCCTTCCAAAGGTGAATAATTTCATATATATCATTCTTACTGTTAGCGATAGTTTATATGGGCTTAGCCCAGTCATGTATTTGCATTGTATTATTAGTCCAGTAAATCATTATATCTGTCATCTCATGTAATCAGTATTCATTCATTAATCAATATACGGTTATACCTTTAATAGTTTATATGGGCTTAGCCCAGTCATGTATTTGCATTGTATTATTAATCCAAGAATCATTATATATGTCATCTCATGTAATCAGTATTCATTCATTAATCAATATACGGTTATACCTTTAATATGGTATCAGCCTAAGTCGATCCTCTCCAAAAATACCTAACCCTAAAAACCCTACCATCTCCAACGCTTCCTGCTGCCGTCACAAGAACATCTCAACACAGCCATAATGACTAACACCACTACCCCTCCACCACCTCCTTCCCTAACTCTCGTTGAAAAACTGTATGCCGTCACGAACATCAACAACGTTGTTCCGGTAAAACTAAATATTGATGAGTTAAATTACTCATCATGGTGCTATTTCTTTAAAATTCATTGTGACAACTTCGGTGTCCTAACGCACATCGAAGGTGAAACCGAGGCTGCGGCATCTTCTAACCCTCCTCCACCATCTGATGAATGGAAGACTGCGGATTCGATTGTCAAGTCTTGGATTTTTCTCACACTCTCACCTACTCTTCAAGGTCGGTTGATCAAAATCAATCCCAAAACAGCCAAGGACGCTTGGGAACATGTCGAAAAGATCTTCCTTGACAATAAGCGTACGCTTACAGTTGCTTTAAAAGGCGAGCTTCGCGTCATACAAATGGGGGATCTCACAGCGGATGCATACTTCCGTAAGATAGAATCTATCGTTACTTTGCTTAATGATCTTGGGTCGTCCATGTATAATGACAACGTTGTAACTTATGCCATCAATGGCCTAAGTGAAAAATATGCAAATCTTGCTACTATTATTGCGCACAAGGACCCCTTCCCGGACCTCGACATTATGCGCTCCATGGTGATCACAGAAGAAATGCGGCTTAACTCACGCCCACAATCTGCTTCCATCAACACTAGTAGCTCGGCACCTCAAGTGCTTCTTGCCGAGACTTCCCATACGAACCATGCAAACCGTACCCAAGATACTCGTGCTTCACGTGACTTACGTACCACTGCTCCTCAAGTTTGTCGCAATTTTTCCCGTGGTTTCTGTCGTTGGGGGAACGAATTTCGTTTCATACATGATGCTCGTCGGGGGAATAACTCATCTGGCACAACTAGGAATATATCCCATGGAACGAATGGGACCAATAAAACACAACGTGGGAATAATATTGGAACAAACTTTGTTTCTTCATTGGGTGCACCTAATGGATCAGGTAGTTCTCAACATCTATTGGCCTTGCTACAGGCCCAACAATCCCTGTTAGCTCAGTATGGTTTAGGGGCTCCCTTGGGCCAGGCCCGGTTCACTACACATCAGCCACAACAAACACCTTTGGGTACCAGGCCAAGTCCGCCCGGTTTTGGGCTTGCCCCGGGTCATCAGCCCACGTTACTCACCCTCACGCCCAACAGGTTACCCCCCCACCAGCAGGCGTTTATTGCTCAGTCTGGTTATGGTCAGGAGACTCTTCTTCCTCAAGCATTTAACACGATGACTCTTCAGGACCCGACTAAATGCAACTGGAACATGGACACTGGTGCGTCCTCTCACCTTAACTCCTCTGCTACTAATCTTAGTACTATTTTTAATTCTTATATTTATCCATCTGTCTTTGTTGGTGATGGGAAATCTATTCCCGTCACCAACGCGGGCCATAGCACGTTAACCACTCCTCATCGCACTCTTCACTTAAATAATGTTCTCATTACTCCTAACATTGTTAAAAACCTTATATCTATTCGTTAATTTGTTCGTGATAATAAATGTACCATTGAATTTGATGAGTTCGGTTTTTCTGTGAATGACTACTGGACCCGCCAAATCCTCCTCAGATGTGATAGCACCGGGGACCTCTATCCTGTTACTACCCCAACACCTCCTCAAGCCTTTCTTGTCAGTCAAGACACGTGGTACCAACGACTTGGTCATCCAGGAAGTGACGTGTTACGTAGCTTAGTTTCCAGTAATTTTATTTCGTGTAATAAGACTAAGCCTTCCGTGCTTTGTCATGCTTGTCAGCTTGGCAAGCACGTGAGACTTCCTTTTTCGCTTTCTGAAACTATAGTTACTTCACCATTTGATATTATTCATTCTGATTTGTGGACTTCTCCACTCTCGAGTGTTACTGGCATTAAATATTATGTTTTGTTTTTAGATCATTTTTCTCATTATTTATGGGTGTACCCTCTTCGTAACAAGTCTGATATGCTGTCTAAATTCATTCATTTTCGTGTCTTTGTTAAGAACCAATTTAATTGTGATATAAAATCATTGCAATGTGATCATGGTGGTGAATTTGACAACAATGACCTACACCATTATTTGCTTCTAATGGCATCACCATTCGATTCTCCTGCCCAAGAACATCTCAACAGAATGGTAAGTCCGAGCGAATGATCCGCACCATCAACAACCTAATACGCACCCTTCTGTTTCAAGCCCACCTTCCACCCACATTTTGGGTTGAAGCCCTTCACATGGCGGCCTAACTTTTAAACATTTTTCCCTCCACTGCCATAAACAA
The DNA here is from genome assembly GCA_910596185.1 of Chrysanthemum makinoi. NCBI lineage: Eukaryota > Viridiplantae > Streptophyta > Magnoliopsida > Asterales > Asteraceae > Chrysanthemum > Chrysanthemum makinoi. Next base: position 230,789,975 of record OU343218.1, read on the forward strand.
TGAAACTCCACACACTCGCCTTTACAAAACTACACCCAACTATGCGGACCTTCGGGTATTTAGCTGTCTTTGCTACCCTCACATAGATACCAACAACAAACTTGGACCTCGTTCCATGCCTTCCATCTTTCTTGGGTACCCAACGAACCATAGGGGGTATAGATGTCTAGACCTCAACACAAACAAAATCATTTTATCCCGTCATGTGACATTTGATGAATCACAATTCCCGTATGGCTCCATGACACCAAACATTTCGCCCTCTTACACCTTTCTCGATACACCTCCAAACATCATACAACAACACTTACTCACTAAAAACCTTACCTCACCCTCGCCTACCACTCCTACTTACCCAATTCCTATGCCCAACGATAGTCCATCACCTCACCAACCGGACCCACTTACACCCACCAGCCCAACCTCGCCGCCCTCTGTGCACGCCCAACCCCCTACCCAGGCCCAACCCCTCCAGACCACTTCCACTACCACCGTTCAACATTCCGTTGGTGTTACCCCTTCGGTCCAACAACCAAACCTCAATCCCACGTCAACTCACCCCATGGTCACTCGCTATCGTGTCGGTTCTAATCGCCCTACCCAGCGCTTCAACTTACATATATCTACCATTTCTCCACTTCCAAAGTCGTACACCCATGCGTTTAACGACCCTCATTGGTTTCGTGCTATGCTTGATGAATATAATGCATTGATTAAAAATAATACATGGATTCTTGTACCTCGACCACCGGACGTGAACATTGTTCGTTCTATGTGGCTGTTTAGGCACAAACATAATGTAGATGGAAGTCTTAATCGCTACAAGGCACGCCTTGTTGCGAATGGCAGTACTCAGCTTGCAGGTATTGATGTTGATGAGACTTTCAGCCCAGTTGTTAAACCGGCTACTATTCGCGGTGCTCGCCTTCTTGCTATTTCGACCGGCCTGTTCATCAGCTTGATGTCAAGAATGCCTTTTTGCATGGCTCGTTGTCTGAGACTGTTTATATGTATCAGCCACCTGGTTTTCGGGATCCATAACATCCCGATCATGTTTGTCTCTTGCAGAGATCACTTTATGGGCTTAAACAGGCCCCTCGAGCTTGGTTTCAGAGGTTTGATGCATATGCTACTCGGGTTGGTTTTCATCATAGCCGCTGTGACTCTTCACTGTTTATTTATCGTCAGGGACCCGATACGGCTTATTTACTCTTATATGTTGATGATATTGTCTTGACCGCATCTTCTACAACACTTTTACAGAGGGTTATTACTTCATTGCATACAGAGTTCTCCATGACTGATCTTGGCCCGCTTAATTATTTTTTGGGCATATCTGTGACTCGTACTACTTCTGGGATGTTTCTGTCTCAGCAGAAGTATGCTACTGAGGTTCTTGAGCGTGCTGGCATGCTTACTTGTAATCCGTGTCGTACCCCTGTTGACACGGATTCCAAGCTTGTTGACGATGGTGATCCTGTTTCTGATCCTACATTATATCGTAGTCTTGCAGGGGCTCTACAGTACCTTACTTTTGCTAGACTGGACATCTCTTATGCCGTTCAGCAGGTTTGTCTATTCATGCATGATCCTCGAGAGCCACATTTTGCTGCTCTCAAGCGAGTTTTACGTTATGTTCGCGGTACATTAGCCTATGGTTTACAGCTTTATTCGTCATCGACTTCATTCTTAGTTGCATACTCAGATGCAGATCGGGCTGGTTGTCCGGTCACACGTCGGTCTACCTCAGGGTATTGTGTCTTTCTTGGCAACAATCTTTTATCCTGGTCTTCTAAGCGTCAGGCTACTATTTCTCGGTCCAAATCAAGTTGAATATCGGGTGTTGCCAATGTTGTTGTTGAGACTTCTTTGAATACGCAATTTATTGCGTGAGCTCTATACACCGCTTTCGACTGCTACCATTGTTTATTGTGATAATATCGCGCGTTTATCTCTCATCTAACCCCGTGCAACATCAACGCACGAAGCATATTGAGATTGACATTCATTTTGTTCGAGATTTGGTCGCTACGGGTCATGTAATTGTTCTTCATGTCCCGCCCCGCTATCAAGATGCGACATTTTCACCAAAGGGTTGCCTACTACTGTTTGATGAGTTTCGCTCCACTTGAGTGTTCATTCCACTCCGCTCAAATCAGCGGGGTCAAGTAGCGATAGTTTATATGGGCTTAGCCCAGTCATGTATTTGCATAGTATTATTAGTCCAGTAAATCATTATATATGTCATCTCATGTAATCAGTATTCATTCATTAATCAATATACGGTTATACCTTTAATACTTACAAGTTTTTGATGCACATAGTACAATGATTTTTATGTATGCAAAAGATATATATGCAATTTTGCATCTTTGGAGGGATATATATGCAAATGACCCTATTTTTTAAATCGACTTGTTTTAAAAGTATATAAGCCCCTGAAAACCAGCTCCGAAACACAACCCAAATAAACATCTTTTTTTGAGATCCACAAAGACAAATTCAATTGGAACTATACAAATTATATTTTAGGGATGGGTTTACGTGCACCATTTTAATTTTGGTAGCATTATCCAGTGCTGTTATAATGTTAAATTGTTAAAAAGTGCTATATCAGTCGATTTAGACAGTTTGCAAATGGGAGGTGATACTCACACCATATTTTTTGATATTTTTTGATTAATTCATCACAAATTGTCATTACAGTATTGTACGGTACAAACTGTAATGCACAGATTGTGGTGCATTAATCAAAAAGTGTGGTGTAAGTATCAATTTCCTTTGCAAATTACTTTATGACTAAAATACACGGTTGGTCCCTAAACTTGTCAATCCGCTTCACGTTGGGACAAACCTGGGCATTATCATCGCCACGGGCCAAAACATGGACTTTATATGCCAAACTAGTCCCTTGACAAAGTCAATGTCTGATTTTTGTTTTGTAGTCGAGGGTATTTTAGTCCATACACATTTATATTTTGATAACACATTTATATTTTAGCCCTTCGTGTTTCATCCTCGTCATCATCTCTCCAAATCATTCATCTTCCCAAATCATCATCTCCCCAACATCATCCTGGTCATCATCTCCCCAAATCATCATCTCCCCAGTACGCCAATCCAAATAACCTGTATGACACAAATTACTAAGAAGCAAAATTTTACTTGGACCAGAACAAATAAATGATACTCACCAATCTTACCCAGAACTTTCCAGATAGCCGAACTGGTCTCTTGAAGAACTACACCATAAAGAAACTTTTATTTTTTCAGGTGAGCTACAATATTATGATGAACGTGTATGGTACTGGGGGATTCTACAAAGAAGCAGCAGAACTCTTAAATAGCATGAAAAGAGATGGTTTCTCACCCGACTCATATACCTATCTCGCCCTTGTTCGAGCTTATGTGTCTAGTCAGAAGCTTATGGAAGCCGAAGAAGTAATTAGTTTGATGCAGAATGACGAAGTTGGGATATCCCCTTCGTGTGCTCATTATAACTTACTACTCTCTGCATATGCAAAACGAGGTTTGGTGGAGGAAGTTGAGAGGGTTTATGAGCTAGTGATCACAGCTGGATTAACTCCTGATGTTGGATGTTATTGTTGGGATTTAATACTCATAACAATTATATAAATGCAAATAACATCATCAAAGCATGCAGGGGAAGCAAATAGGAATAATATATGTAAGTAATTAACCAAACAAGAAAACGCGTACCTTTTAGCAATTCAAGAATCAAACTTTGATTGAACAAGAACCAAAAACCCAAAACCCTAACTTTAGGGTTTATACAAATCGACCCAAACAAGAAATCGACCACCAAGGATTACAAGCTCAAGTGTGATTGTTCTTCGTTCTTGTACACACATACTAATAGCGATTTGATGTGAAAAAGCTAGTTCCTTGAATCACAAATAAAACCAAACACTTGTATCTTTGGGTTAAGCAAAATCGAAAACCCTTGGGGTTTGGGTGTTTCGACCGGCCACACAAAGAGGGAGAGAGGAGAAGAGAAATTAGGTTATTGGTGATCCAAGATTAAGTTGTGAATGAATACAATGAATTGTATTTATAGGTAACTTAACTTGGTGACCAAGTTTGTGTGGGTTAGGGTTTGGAAACCCAAACCGATCGGCCAAAGCTCCCCAAGGGGATTCTAGAACTTTCCCGACTTGTAATTTCATCTCTAGTCCTTTTAGTTAATATTTAACGACCGTTAACCAAACCTCGTTAATTATTTAACTATCGTTATGTTTTATTTCGTGACTAATAATTAATAATAATAACGTTTTATTAATTATTTACATCAATTCTCATACGTAATGTGCAATCCCAAGTCTCGAAGTTCGAATCCGGACATACATATATTTAAATATCCATAAAACCTTTCAGCTCCCACTTGGATATTACTAAATATAGTAATGACATTGGTTAGTCTAGCTTTCACATGCCAACGCCCCCAGATCAAATCGAGTATGGTCTCCTGGAAAACCATTTAATGATTCATCATTTTTACTTATCCTTTTGTTACTAATACTACCTTAACTATGAATATGGATCAAGTCATTTCATAAGTTAATATTCTGCTTCTCGTTGTATTCGATTGAACAAGATTACCAAATCATCTGAACGTATTCCAGATAGATCTTGGGTATGGCCATACAAACATCTTCTCAACCCTACGAGGCCCAAATATAGTATTATGCTTTGAAACAAATTCAAATGAACAAATTCTCTTGACTACAAACATAACTCATGAACTTTGCAACACTTCCAAAAATAGCCCTTATAACTACCAGTTATGGATAGCGTTAGACTATCTTACACAAATGCACTACATTCATATCAGTTATCTGGTATCTCAAGTATGAGGATAAACACTTCATGATATACTTAATGACAAAGATCCATAAAGTATCATCATGTAAAGTTGGGATGAGTCCTATATTCAATTCTTTGAATATCATGTGAATCTGGTATGTCCCACGCATCAATATACTTTAAAAGTATATTCTACCAAAACTCCGATTTGTCTTAATTCAATGACATTCCCACATCATTGATCGACAACGGACTATTTAGAATAACATAAGTTATTCACGGATTAAACATGCAAATATAGGATATAATATTAAGAAAATGAAAAATAAACATAAATAACTATTTTATTTCATTAAAGTAATATTTGTTCATAACATCCTTTATCCAAATACTAATCACAGATCTGCATGAAACTACTAGCTAAACAAAGTCCTATCCCATCGATGGTCAAGAAGTTTTTCTTTTGGCAAAGGCTTCGTAAAGGATCACTAGATTATCATCTGTATGAACTTTGAGTAGATTGATTTCACCTATGTCTACTTGTTCTCGAACATAGTGATATCGACGAGGAAAATGTCTCGCCTTCATGACTCCAGGCTCATTGGCAAATGTTATTGCAGCAGAGTTGTCACAATACACATTTAAAGGTAATTCGATTGAGGGCATTACTCTGAGTCCCGAAATTAATTTCCTAATCCAAACAAGCTTCCATCGCAGTCAAGCCTATGTACTCAGCACAGTAATAGACATCGCAACCGTTGTTTGCTTCTTGCTCTTCCAAATAACTGCTCCTCCATTAATGACAAAGACATAACCAGTTTGAGACTTCGTATCATCTTTATCGTTTGGAAAGACGATCGCAAAAACTCAGAACATCAAGTTCGCATCCGGATTTCCTCCATACACTAGAAACATTTCTTTAGTAGACCTTAGATACTTAAGAATGTTCTTAACAGCTTGCCAGTGTTTCACACCAGGTTCATTGATACCGATGGTGATATTTTGTGCAAACGCCACATCGGCCTTGTACATCTCACAAGATACATGATAGATCCTACCCGAAGCATAAGGAACTTTATTCATGTAAGCCACCTCTTCGTGTGTTGACGCATAGTTTATTACTTAAGCCATGTTCAACTTGCATCGGCAAATATCCCTTCTTGGAATTTTGCATAATGAATCTCTTCAATATTTTATCAATGTAAGCACTTTGGCTTAGTCCAATTAACCGCCTTTTGATCTATCTCGGAGATCTTGATTCCCAGAATAAATGCCGCCCCTAAGTCCTTCATAGAAAAGCACTCTCCAAGATAAGACTTTACATCTTGCATACTTGGAATGTCTTTTCCCATGATCAATATGTCATCGACATATAAGACAAGGAAAATAACATTACTCCCACTAGCTTTGTGATACACACATGGCTCATCAAGATTTTGAGTGAAACCAAATTTCTTGATTTCTTCATCAAACTTCTTGTTCCATTGCCTTGATGCTTGCTTCAATCCATAAATGGATCTTTGAAGTTTGCATACATGCTTCGGATACTTTGGATTCACAAACCCTTCAGTCGCGCATATAGATGTCCTCATCTAGGCGACCGTTTAAGAAGGCAGTTTTGATATCCATTTGCCATATCTCATAGTCATAGTACGCAGCTATGGCTATAAGAATCCTAATAGCTCTAATGTCTTCTACAGGAGAAAATGTCTCCTCGTAGTCTACCCCATAGGTTTGAGTATACCCTTGGGCTACAAGACGAGCTTTATAGGTGCGTGCATTGCCATCCATGTCTGTCTTTATCTTAAAGAGCCACTTACTTCCAACTACCTTAGCATTTGGAGGTAAGTCAACCTCTATCCCGACTTCGTTATCTTTCATGGATTGCATTTCCCCATTCATTGCAACTCGCCATTTCTCCTTTTAAGGACTCATCATGGCAGCTTTATAGTTAGCAGGTTCACCAAGATCCCTAACAAATTTTCCTCAAAGCTTCTACGTTGAGACATAGACGCCAGTGCACGCGTAGCCTTTGCGGATCTATGAATGGGAACCACTTCAATCTCGTGGAACGCCCAAACTTTCAGTGTTCTACTTGAGGTTGGCTAGTGTTTTCAGAAGGTGTTGTATCTTCTAGATCATCTTCCAGATCATAAACTCTCCCATTGAATTCATGAGATATGAGATCCCTTTCAAGGAATTCTCCATACCTAGCAACAATTACTTTGTTTTCCGGTGGAAAGTAAAAGTAGTAACCCATAGTTTCCTTTGGGTATCCTACGAAGATACACTTTACAGATCTAGGTTGCACTTATCAGCAGAGTCACGTTTAACAAACGCCTCACAACCCCAAACCTTTAAATAAGACAAGTTGGGAGCTTTCCCATACCACACTTCATAAGGAGTCTTATCAACCTTCTTAGTTGGAACCATATTCAATATGCGACAGCAGTTTCCAAAGCATAATCCCAAAAGGATAAGGGAAGAGTTGTAAGATTAAACATCGATCGCACCATGTTTAGCAATGTACGATTCCTTCTCTCCGATACACCATTTTGTTGTGGAGTATATGGAGATGTGAGTTGCTGGACGATACCACACTCAGCTAGATAATCTTTAAACTCTTGGCTTAAATATTCACCACCTCTATCGAATCGAAGAGCTTTAATCTTCTTTCCTAGTTGCAGTTCTACTTCACTCTTAAAAACCTTAAATGTTTCAAAGACTTCATGTTTATGTTTAAGTAAATAAACATAACCATAACGACTGAAATCATCAGTAAAGGTTAAGAAGTAGCTAGCACCCTTTCTTGACACATGTCTTAGTGGTCCACATACGTCAGTATGTATCACACCAAGAAGATCAGAAACCCTTTCTAAACTATTTGTAAAAGGTTTCTTGGTCATCTTCCCAGATATGCAAGATTCGCATTTATCAAATGATTCATCATTGATATCTTGCAAAAGCCCATCATGTTGCAGCTGTTGCATGCGTTTCTTGCCTATATGAGCAAGTCTACAATGCCAAAGAAATGAAGAATCTAAATCACCTTTGATTCTTTTATTATTGATGCTAAAGACAGAATTATTTTTATCAATCACATTATCATGAAAATCAATTTCAAACACACCATTTACTGGAATAACATTAAAGTAAAAAACACCAATTAAAGAAACCGAAATTCCATAATCAGTAAATGTATGAACGAAACCAATATCTTTTAACAAGGAAACAGAAATGACACCCCTAACAATGGAAGGTGCGTAATGACAATCGTATAATGACAGTACTAGACCCGAAGGTAAAACTAAATCAAACGTGCCTATAGCTTCAACGACTGCATGTGCTCCATTACCCACGTGCAGGTATTGCTGTCCATAGGCAAGCTTCCTTGCTCCTCTAAGTCCCTGCAGTGTATTACATATGTGAATACCACATCCAATATCATATACACAGGAATTTATTTTATGAGGAAAAGCAAATAATTCTATCATCAAAAGAGTACTGAATCTTGGCCACGCCAGATATTTTTATACCTCTTATTGCGCAACTCATCAAGGTACAGTGGACAATTCCTCTTCCAAAGGTCCAACCTCGGTGCATGATGACAAGCCATATCCTTCGGATTCTCACGCTTCTTGGAAGGGTACTTCGGGTTCTTCCGATAAGTCATAACTTGTTTTCCCTTATCAACTTTACCCTTACCTTTCCCTTTCTTGTTCGCTAGCGGCTTATTAGGCTTAGAAATTCTACCCTTATGGATGGTCAAAACCGCAGTGTAGGGCCTTCTTGGGCAAACCTTTTTCGTAATCAATGAGCATTGCATGTACCTCACCGACTGTCTTCCCCGTGCAATGCATATTATAATTGCGCATGAAACCATCAAACTCCTTGTTAAGGGATCTGTTGATAAGGCCAATTTGTATGTCATTGGGGTAGAAATAGTTAAGACGCCCACCGGTCCATGTAACTCATCATTTCCGTGCAGGCGCCATGTGTTTCCCTTCTCCTTGCTTGCAACTATGAAGAGCATCTATCAGATCATACAACTCTACAGTCACAGGATTTTCAAACAACCTTTGCAATTCTTCAAGCATGAGATTAGGGAAGTAATTTTCAAACTGCTTTTGCAAGCTTGAGTTCATACTCCCGAGCATAATGAAGGCGACCTCATTATACTTGTCATACTCAGATTGCCATGTAGCTCGTGCTTCAGCCAGTAGCATCACTGCGGTTCAGGAGGACAAGGCGTAGTCAAATAATTGAGTCTTTTGGCAACCCTCAAGACAATTCTGAGTTGCCGATACCAATCATTGAAATTCGGGCTACCAGTCAATTTCTCTCGATCAAACATAGATTTGAACGACGAGGCTAGTGCAGATTCACTTGAGCCATTTCTACGAAATAAAAGTTCAAAAGTTAGTACTTTCGATAAGTAAACATTCAAGAAAATAAAATACCCTTTGGTCAATATTCATATTAACCATAGAATTTTCCTTGAATTTTGGATCCTCATTATCATAGTTCCACCACATCAGTTGATCTGCTAGTGGTGAAAGTATAGAATAGGTAATCGTTGAAAACGATAATTGACAAACAAGTTTTCAATTCCAAAAATTATGGGATTTACTATTTTGCCAAAACAATTAATGCAAAACGTAAGCATGTTTCATCCCATCTCATGCCTTAAGTCATAGGTCTCACTAACTAACTTAATTAAGTTGTCTAACTTAGAAACTGCAAATCATAAAGCTGAGGTCTCACACAACTAAATAATTCATCTCGTTATTGTAATCTAGATCAAGGTCTCACATAACTAAATTACAACTTCAAGTGTTTCATATCATTAGATGGCATAAACTTAAATTTAAAGGGTACAATTTTTGACGTGTAATCAAAACTTATTTATAAAGAAGCATGCATACAACTTTATAGCATAATATTTTCAAAAAACTTACATGAGATTTTAATTGCTAAGATTGAATTCTACAAAGTTTTAATCGATGCGTTGAGAAACTTACAACTTTGCACTAAGATGCTTCGTACATTGAATGGTTATACTAGGTAGCTCCAATCAAACTCACAGGGGGCAGAGGAAAGCGCAAAGCATAACCTTAGACATCCATTCAGTGCAGTCTCGCACTTCTTAATTAACCCCTTTATAGTTTGTTCTAGTGGGTGAGCTGTTCTAACCATTTAGTACGATCAATCGATTAAAAGTTCAAGAATAATTCTTAGATAACAAATCAATTTCGCCATTATTTAGTCCATTTAATTTTCTATTCTCAAAAAACCCTTTTGCTTACTAACGTGTCAAACAATACATAAACAAAAAACACTTTAATAAAAAATTAAACACACTCAAATAATATAAACATATAACTAAACAATTTAACATATGTAAAAACAATTAGCCACATGCATAATTATTTCAATAAACTCTAATAAACAATTCTAGGCGTAAAAAATGCATATATTAACTAGGGCTTTCACCTACAAGGTAGATGAGCCACATACATCGAAAAGTCGATTGCGTAAGCCAAAGTTAACAATATACCAATTAGCACATAACGAATTTTTATTAGTTATAATTGAGGTCTTCCCCAATTTGATAATTATTAAATAAATAAAACATGTGTGTATCACTTAACAATTAATCAATAACCAATAAACAATACTCCATGGCAAAACATGCATGTTCCACCATGGATTCCGCATAACAATTATCACCCAAGATACGGATATTACATGGCACATAACAATTATTCATTAATTAACCACATAAAATTAGCATGCAATCCTAGGGTTTCTACAAGTTTTACAAAATTAAAACCTAATTAAATAAATAAAGGGTAATCGACCCTATATATAAAAAATTAGGGTTTCCAATTCAAAACCCTAGAAACCATAAAAAGCATGCATATAATCATAAAGATTCAATTTTTATGTGTTTCGATAATTAATTACATCATATTAACGCTCGTGATGCCATGTTGGGATTTAATACTCATAACAATTATATAAATCAAATAACATCATCAAAGCATGCAGCGGAAGCAAATAGGAATAATATATGTAAGTAATTAACCAAACAAGAATACGCTGCACCTTTTAGCAATTCAAGAATCAAACGTTGATTGAACAAGAACCAAAACCCAAAACCCTAACTTTAGGGTTTATACAAATCGACCCAAACAAGAAATCGACCACCAAGGATTACAAGCTCAAGTGTGCTTGTTCTTCGTTCTTGTACACACGTACTAATAGCGATTTGTTGTGGAAAAGCTAGTTCCTTGAATCACAAATAAAACCAAACACTTGTATCTTTGGGTTAAGCAAAATCGAAAACCCTTGGGGTTTGGGTGTTTCGACTACCACACAAAGAGGGAGAGAGGAGAAGAGAAATTAGGTTATTGGTGATCAAAGATTAAGTTATGAATGAATACAATGAATTGTATTTATAGGTAACTTAACTTGGTGACCAAGTTTGTGTGGGTTAGGGTTTGGAAACCCAAACCGATTGGCCAAAGCTCCCCAAGGGGATTCTAGAACTTTTCCGACTTGTAATTTCATCTCTAGTCCTTTTAGTTAATATTTAACGACCGTTAACCAAACCTCGTTAATTATTTAACTATCGTTATGTTTTATTTCGTGACTAATAATTAATAATAATAACGTTTTATTTATATTAATTATTTACATCAATTCTCATACGTAATGTGTGCAATCCCGAAGTCTCGAGTTCGAATCCGGACATACATATATTTAAATATCCATAAAACCTTTCAGTTATCAAACTATGCTAAGAGTGTACATGGATTATGGATTTGTGGAAAAAGGCATATCTTTGTATGAAAGCATTAGTAGCGAGTCTGTAAGATCCGACAGGTTTATCATGAGTGCAACTGTGCATTTGTACAGATTGGCAGGATTTGCCCTCAAGGCTGAAGATGTTTTGAGCTGTATGAATAAGATGGGCATCCCTTTTCTCAAAAAATCTTGGTATTAATCCAAGATTAGGGTTGCAGATTGAATATGGCTGACTTCACAGTGGTTATAAATGTTGTAGAAAATGCTTCATCCTCTAGTAACAAGCCTTTTTTTGAGCTTATTCAAGTTTTGTTGTTGCTGTTGTGAATAGTAATGTAGATGATACGAAAACTATATTCTTGTAGATTGAAATTGTAGCATGTTCGTAATCCAATTGACGATTTTTCTAATTAGAAAGGTAATATTGGCGTGTAATGGTGTAAGAAATGTGCACAATTTGCATCTTGGTTTAATGGTTTTGTTGCAATCCTGAATAAAGACACATTAGTATCTTTGAAGGTATGGTGGTTTACGATTTCCATTGAATCATGTAATCATGTTATCTTCACTTGTAAGGGTATTTGGTTGATTAGATCTTTGGCTTACCACGGAGAAAGTTTTAGACAAGTGTCTTTTGGATCATGCTTTGGACGAACCTTTAGCAATCACAGGGAGTCTTCATGTAGTATTCTATTTACAGGTAGCTTATGTTCTTATCTATTTCTTTCCCATTACTTTGACTCGGATCGGTATTAATCTTTAGCCCTTTTATATTGTAGATGTTACTTGTTTTGTCTGAGAAATAAGATGGAATATTCTTAAGTATATGTTTATTGCTTAAGCAGCCTTTCCAACATATCCAAGCTTTATAAGCGATACTACAGCCTACATGAAATTAAGAGGCTCTGCTTATTCCATATTATAATGCTCTAAAATGCACTTTTTTTAGGTAATGTGTTGGGATTGTCACTGAGATGAACAATCATGGCGTAGGCCAAAGAGGAACCACAAAAACATTTTCTGACTATACAGTGAAGCATACATAAACTATTGTTGGAACTTAAGCTCATCATCACCCTGAATAAATTGACGTATAGATTTAATGCTTGAGAATTAAGGACAATTTGTACATATTACAAGTCTTGTAAATGTTTACTTTAAGCTATATATACAGCAATTGCTGAATATGATCTCAGTTCGGCTATCTGGAAAGTTCTGGGTAAGATTGGCGAGTATCATTTATTTTTTCTGGTCCAATATTCAAGGTAAAATTTTGCTTCTTAGTAATTTGTGTCATACAGGTTATTTGGATTGGCGTACTGGGGAGATGATGACCAGGATGATGTTGGGGAGATAATGATTTGGGAAGATGAATGATTTGGAGAGATGATGACGAGGATGAAACATGAAGGGCTAAAATATAAATATGTTATCAAAATATAAATGTGTATGGACTAAAATACCCTCGACTACAAAACAAAAATCAGACATTGACTTTGTCAAGGGACTAGTTTGGCATATAAATGCCATGTTTTGGACTCGTGGCGATGATAATGCCCAGGTTTGTCCCAACGCGAAGAGGATTGACAAGTTTAGGGACCAACCGTGTATTTTAGTCTTACTTTATTTACAGGCAGTTAAACACTTAAGCATTTTGATTCAAACTACTAAGGGTGTGCTTGGTTCAAATTTGGGAAAGGTAAAAGGAAAGATAATGATTATAGTGGGGAAAGACAAAGGCAAATAAAACTATTCCCCCCAATTTATTGTGCAATGGCTCATTACCCACTATTGGGTAATGGGTCATTGTATTATACTCAACCAAGCACCATTATTCATTATCTTTCTCATTCCTTACCCCCTATAACTCTTTACCAAGCATGCCCTTAGTATATGATTTTCGTGAATCAGTGCAATCAGCGAATCACAATATGTAGAACACTGAAAATCCTCGTAAAGTGTTATGTTTATTAATCAACGATTTATTATTTACATATGATAACCTATCCTGAATGAACTCTAACCTCACATTAGACTTGGTCATATGTATCATCTAATATAAAAAACGAAAATCATAATTAAACAAAAACGATAAAACGAAAATAATCGGAGTCCTTCCAGATCACCGGCGAGTAGCCGATGACCGGAGGATAGAAAATTTTTGTTGATGAAGCTTACCCAAAGCTCTGATATTATGTAAAGCATTAAAATACCTCGTAAGGTGTTATGCTTGAGCCATACCTATCATCTAACAGAATAAAGTTCAAAACTAATAGACTTTTAGAAGTTAATTTTATGGTAATCTTTATACATACAAATACGTATGTAACCATTTTTACATACATCTTATTGACATGAAGGTATATATCTATTGCCAATCATTCATCAATTGCTTCTAGTCATGTACTAGCTAGATCTATTAGTAGATTTATGTGTGTGTTTTGTATGTGTTCTTGTGTCATTTGCATAGAGATTAAAGCTCTTAATTATATAGGGCCAAGATGATATATGTCATGATCACTGTGTTTTTTAGTTTTCTTTTAAGAGAAAAGTGGTGGAAAAGTAAAGAAATTATAAAGTTTTTGTATTCTTATTGATTTTTTAAAGAAAGAAAGTAAGAGGGAGAGTAAAGTGAAGAAAAGAGAAACCACTTTAACATTTTGACAAAAGTACCCTTAGATATTTGTACTTTTGCTCTTTTTATCTAAATTTGCATTAATTTTTATAATGGTATAATTGTATAATAATAAATTTAAATTTTGATGTCCTTCACTTTTAGTTCAATTTTCTTGTATCCATATTTGTCAACAAGTTTTTGGAAGCATTTAGAAGCCACAAGCGTCTCAACAAGCGTTTGAAACATGATCAACTCCAATCTTAAATGCTTATTGAAGAAGCGGCGAGCAACAAACGGTAAGCATTTGCTTGTTTTACACTTTATAATTACAGTTTGCACTTACAGTTACAGTTACATTACCATACACGTTTTTTTTTTTTTTTTTTTAAAGAAAAAAGAAACATCCACTGCTTATTACTTGCTGTTACTGCTACTGATATGTGTCACCAAACATAGCCGGAACACAAAACAAAGCACCACCCTCCTTTAACTTCCCCTTCACTCCTCTTTCTTTTCTTTTCGCTATACTGACAAATAGGAATTTACTGTTGGAATTATATAACATGACATTCAATAATAAAACACAAAACATCAAAGCAAGTGCGGAAGCGTATAGGAACATATAATGAATAATTAATTAAGTAAAGAATAAAATATATGTACCTTTCTTGATTCTAGTCGAACAAGAATCAAATCCACAAACTAGCAATTAGGATGAACCCTAATTAGGGTTTATAGGATTATAAGAATTACCCTTACCGTTTGTAATTCAATCCAAGATACAATCAATAGTGTGATTGTACCACGTTCTTGTACACACGCACTATAACAAATTAAAGTAATGCTAGTTTTAATTAAACAAAATAATTATGTTTTGGAAAAGATGATGATCGACACCCATAAGGGTTGTACGATCGGTTTCAAGCAAAACACATACAAACACTTTTTGGTTTTTAGCTTATGAGTACAAGAGATGCAAAACACAAGACCCCTAGCCTTGTATATATACTTAGCAAAACTTGGAGAACAAGTTGAGTTGGAGATGGGTTGGGTTTCCTTGTGGCCGATCGGATAGAGTATCCCACAAGGTATTCCAAACCTTCCAAATATTGATTTGCATTCTAGTCCTTTCCAATTACATTTAACGCACGTTAGTCCATTACAACTAATTACTTAACGTCCGTTATAGTTATTTCATTTAATTAATAAATAAATATAACTATTATATTTAATTATTAACTTTAATTCTCATACGTAAAGTGTGCAATCCCGTGGTCTCGAGTTCGATCCTAACACACGTCTATTAATTTATTTTCCATAAAACCAACAGCTCCCACTTGGATATATCTTAATAGAGTGATCACATCGGTTAGCGTCTAGCAACACTTCGATGCCTCTAGTACAACTCGAGCAAGGTCTCCTGGAAAAACCTTTTAATGATTTCTTATTATTATTATCCTTTTGTTTCTAATACAATGTTAAATAAAGATATGGAATTAAGTCATTCTTTATTCAACTATTCTGCTTTCGTTATTAGTGATTGAACAAGATTACCAAATCTTCTAAACATATTTAGGGAGATTTTGGGTGTGGCCACACAAACATCTTGTCAACCCTACGAGGGGCCCAAAGAAGATAAACTCCAAATAAATTTGAAGGAGCAAATTCTATCTTGACTACGAGAATAACCCACGAACTTTGCAACACTCGTAGGAAACAACCCTTATGACTACCCATTATAGCGTTAAGTTGTTCCACCGAAGTGCACTACATTCATGACACTTATCTGGTATCTCAAGTCTGAGGATAACTTATAACAATATCCACAAAGTAAATTATGTAGTTGGGATAAGTCCTATATTCAATTCATTGAATATCATCCGAAATTGGTATGCATTCTCATCAATATACTTTCAAGTATATTCTACCATATCTCTCAGATTTGTCTTAGTTTAATGATACTCCCATATCATTAATTGACAACGGACGATTTAGAATAAATAAATTTATTCACGGATTAAACATGCAAATATAGGATACAATATATTATAAAATCAATCATACCAAGTATTTGATTTATTATAACAATTGTTTAACATCCCTTATCCAAATACCAAATAGATCAAAGCATGAAAATTCCAGTTGATGAATTATGCCTCAAGTAATGACAATCATACTTGTTGACAAGGCATAAATCAACCAACTTGATCTATCGTAATTTTGAGAATACTTATTTCAAGAATTCAATTAATGAAGTCCTTGTATGTGTGCATTCACCAACCACATAATAATTCATAAAGTGTGTGACATCCTCTATCACCAATTTATGACAATTTAAACTTTCAAACATTTTAAAGTTTAAAGTATTCTTATTCTATTAATGTATAATGCAAGCTGCGCTTCTAAGTAGCACAACTAGTTCAAATGTCCATTAACAAGGATGAAATCCTACCATGACTAGTATTGAGTGTCATCTCAATTAAACCAACATCATTGTATACAAACAACAATATGCTCATTAAAATTCTGTAAACTTTAATATCTTATTGTGTAATGTTTTATGCTTTCCAAACTTTCAAGTTTAAAGCTGATGACAATTTGCACAACAATTGACATATCGTTCATCCATAAAATCTAGGAGCATTCGGCTAAGGATGTAATTCTTTTAGAATATTCATTACACAAGTTATCTAATAACTTTTAGTTAGATATCAATGTTGTCAAATCACTTCTTATTCAAGAATGATACAACAATTTTAATATACAACATGATATACATGATGAATCTACAGGTCAAACTTAGACTTCATTCACGTTCTATCTTGTCAAAAGATATTTATCCATTTCCCAAATGATATTTCATGTTTTATTATAATCATTTATTTTACTGCACATGTTTATTAATAATAAACATATATTCCAAGGTTGTATGTTTTAATTCTTAAATCTTACAAATGAAGTTTCATTCCAATCTAAGACTTAATATATAGCTTACAAGGAATGTTACTTCCTACATGTTATACAACATATAAGATTTAAAACCTTAACATAATACTCCCACTAGCTTTTAGGAATACTTAAAATTTATCTTATTTCAATTATAAATCAAAATTAGGATTTAATAATTAAACATAAGAATAATTTCATAAATGCGTGCATTAATCCATTCATGAATTATTGCACTTTGTACACTTTCAAAGATTATATGAACTCAAAAAACCTTTCAATTACTTACCATCCTCGCTCAAGTAATTTCTCAGGAAAGAGTTTTGATATTCCATTGTCATATTTCATATTAATGAAAACAAGTATGACCATTATCATCTTTATATATTTAATGTATTTAGAAAAGAATATTCAATCATAATTAATTGCTTAAGTATGATTAATAATCTTGTCATAAAACATGCATTAAATATGTGTACAATATTGTCCATATGATTTGTACATAGAAATTCAAATCACTAAGGTTTTTCATCTCTTTGAAGAAACTCATTTTCATTCTCTAGTCTAACTATTAAGATAAACCAAATTTCCAAAATTGATTATCTTTATGGACAAAATCTTTAACATTCATAGTATGAGTAATTTATCCAATTCAATATTTGGTAATCCATCATAATGATTATCAGGTTTACTATAATCCTTTAACTCATATTTCTCATATATGTCAAATATCCGAGATATCCTTGATCTATAAATGAAATTTCCATCATTATGAGGTTTATCATTTACATGTCTAACCTCATCATGATATTTACTAGTGTGTTTTAGAAGATTATGTATCTTGTAATTTTATCTTTCAAGATAAAAAAACTCCCACTTGCCTTTTGTAATATATAGACTATCTATATATACTTAGCAATTAGAGCAAAACTACATTGTTCTCTTTTGGGACATTACAAATACACATTGATAATTCATGACTTTACTTTGTTAATAACCTATTTATAAATAGTTTAACAAATTCCGAATCTTCAATTTTAAAACTTAATGTGATTCATCACATTCCATAATAAAATGGTGTTTTTATTAATCTTCTAGGTTTGAGTCATATTGAGTATATTCAATCCATACTCAATATTCTAACCTTGTTACTTTTAAGAAAGAAGTTATGGTTATCTTGAATCAAACAAATCAAATATACTTTGATTCTCCTAACCGAACATACCATCAACTTGTGGTATTCATTAGAATTAATATTGTAAGACAATCTAACAATATATAAGATAAACATATTCCTTTTCGCTTACCTATTTACCAACTAAGTCAACTTAATGGTATAATAGACTTTCCAAGCCAATTGCATGTTTTATAACACAAGTACTTTTAACCAAGTCACTTCATATCCATGTCTCATCAAGAAAACATAAACTGTTATAATCCCATTATACGTTTTAAATCATTGATCAACTCAATGACTTCTTGTATATGTCTTAATTAAAAACATAACAAGTTAACGTCTTACTTTATTATAAGTCTTAAAAGACTTTATGTTTATGTCTTTACAATGAATCATAAACATGTTTAACTAAAGTAATTATGAACACAACTCTTGGTTTCAATAGTAATTTCAAGTTAATTTATTTACTTCACAATAATGTAGGACTACATTATTTTTCATTTATGTCATTCTAAAATACATAAATAAACAAATTGAAGTAGTATTAGATTACTTCATTTATGTCATTCTAATAATACATAAATATTTAATTTGAAGTAATCTTATATATCATTTTGACACATGTTCTAAATACTTGTCTAATTTAGAAACCGCAAATATGTCCATGCAAGGTCTGACTTCACATAGAGATTTACTTTGTTGTTGCAATCTCGCCAAGTTCTGACATGACGTAAATTGCAACACCAAGTGTTTCTTGAATTAAATATGTACAAGTTATATTAGAACGTTAGTCTCTTACCTTGCAATCAAGAGAATCCTTTAAATCATATACCTATATGTTGTACCTTGCACACAATATAGATTTCTCCCACTTGTGCATGGAACAACATCATGTAGCATATAAACAACACGACATATGTTTGTTTATGTGACTAATATGATTGTGTCATTGATATTAGAATAACTAGTAGATGTAGAACCACTTCATTGTCTAATAAGGAAACGTACATGACTATCCTTGAAAACATAAGTGTCTACAAGTGGAAAGTAATTATCTTAAGATATTCTAGAGATAATCTGAGTTACTACCAATATGACAAAGCTTGTAACTCCCAATGAATAAGAGATCATTACATTAATTCTTTATTCAAGAATAAGAACAATACTCCCACTGGATTTGACAACATTGTAAGTGTTTCATTAACCAAAGGAAAGAAAATAGTGTTCTATTTACTTCCATACACTTTTGATAAAGTCCATACATAACAATTACTTATGTACTAAAAGAGTGCATTCTACTATGTAGATGATGAACTATCCATCAATGCTATTAACTTGAAAAATTGGGCATGCAATTTCTTTCTTAATAGTTTTACTTTACCAACAATTGTAAGTAGTACTTTTAAATGGTCAAAACAAAACAACTAGATAAAATATACTAGTTTGTCTTTTACCAATTATACAATAATTAGTCTAGCTTCTAATTTAATAACTCGAAAAATATGCAATTTTCTTAACTATTAAAATTTGCTTACGAGTTATGTATTTAGAATTTAGACAATTCTAATTGTCCTATCATACCTTTCTTCATTCATGAAAAGGAATAGGATTGAATATCACTCTTTCTTATGAAAAGAGGACTAGGTTTATTCTTTTAGTAAAGTTGACTCTACCAAAAACCTTTACATGTGTAGATCAATTTACCAATACTGGAATAACCTACGTTTACGGTTTAATGTTGCATTAATACATTTAAAGAATTAGCAAAATTCAAGTTTAGTATTTTCGATAATTAAACTTTTCAAGAAAATAAAATACCCAAGGTAATATTCATATAACCATAGAATTTTCTCGAAAACTAGGATCCAAATTATCGTAGTTCCATTACATCAGTTGATCTGCTATTAACGAAAGCACATAATAGGGTAATCTGTCGAACAATAATTGGCAAAAATTTCCAATTCCTAGATCATTATGGGATTTATATTTTCCAACGCTATTGCAAATATAAACATGTTTCATCCCATCTTATGCCATTGAGTCCAAGTCTCACTTCCTACTCAACTTAAGTGTCTAACTTAAAGAACTGCAAATATGTCCATGTAAGGTCTCACTTTACATAGAGATTTACCTTTTCATCACAATCTAGCCAAGTACTCTCATGACATAAATTGCAACTTCAAGTGTTCCTTTTAATTAGATGGCATATAACTTAATTTAAAAAAGGGTAGTAGTTTTGATTTTATGTGGCCAAATCAAAGATGTACAAAGATGTCATGCATTCATCTTGTAGCATAATTTTATTAAAAAAAAATTTATTACCAATTCATAAAGATCAAATTATCAAAGTTTTGATTGAGGTATTGGGTTCACCAATCAAGGAATTTAGTGTTAATTATCATCCATTATACCGTACTTTTGCATAAGTGTAAACACTTAGTGTTTCGGGTAATTACCACTGAAGTGGCGCATGGAATTAAAACTAATTCGCCCTTAAGATAAGTTTGTACATTTATGGCTTACTTAGTAGCTCCATTCGAACTTACAGGGGGAGGACGGTAGTAAAAGCATAACCTAAGACATCCTTTCAGTGTGCGACTTCTTTATTAACCCTTTATAGTTCATTCTAGTGGGTGAGCGTTCGACCATTTGTACCAAAGTCACCAATCAATTAAACTATTGAAAACTTAACTCTTCCAAAACAAATCAAATTTCACCATTGTTTAGTCCATATTATTTTTCTATTCAAAATTACCCTTTGCTTAAAACTTGTCACACATATTAAACAAACAAGTAATACCAATAAAAATAAACTACTAAAAACAATGCACATAATAAACAATTTATACGTGTAAACAAGTAGCCACATGCAACTTATTCGATAAAACCTATTAATAATCAATGTCTAGGTTAAATTAATGTATATATTAATTAGGGCTTTCACTTCAGCGATAGAAAGTGAGCCACATACATCGATGAATCGATTACGTAAACCCATAATTAATGATATACCAAATTGCACATAGTTGATTCATTAATGTATATAATTGGAGTTTTCCCCAATTCAAGATTTATCATAAATATACATGTGTATACAACTTAACAATTAATTTTCAAGATAACCAATCTTAACAATTAAATATTCAAGCAACCATCCATGACGAACATGCATGTATCATCATGGATATAACATAACAATTATTCACGTTGTCACAAGATCGCATACAATTCCATGTCACATAACACTTTATTCATGAATTTATCACGTAACAAATATATTAAATCTAGGTTTCGATATAGATAACATAACAATTAATATAAACCCTAAAAATTTTTTAAGGAAATCGATTAAAAATTTTTTTAGGGTTTCCACCCATAAAAAAAAATTCGATCCATAAAAGATTTTTAAAACCAAATTAGGGCAAAAGCCCTAACCCTAAAATTAGGGTTTACATAATCATAACCAAAACCCTAGAATAATCATATCTAACAACATACAATATTTGTTATTTACGCGTTTAGTAATTAATTACTCATTAAAACCAATGACTCGTGATGCCACTGTTGGAATTATATATCACTACAACAAAAGTGGCTTTTTAGGACCCTTTGTGTGGGACGGTATGATAATGGAGTCCTAAAAAACTGTTTAATAGGACATATGAGCGTTTAGGGTCCTTTTTAAATATTTGCTACTTAGGCGATGTCCTAAAAAGGTATATAATAGGATGGTCGATGATTTGGGGTCCTATTATCATATAACTTAAAATGACACTTAAAATATGGATCCTAATAAATTACCTTTATAAGACGTTTATTCATTATGGTTGTATTATAATAAACCATAATAGGACACATGAGTTTTGAGTCATAAGACATCAGTTAGTTAAAACGCTTATTCACAAAAAGTTTTATTATAGCAAAATTTAATAGGACCTTTGACACGTGGGTATTATAACGTTAACCTTTATAGGGCGCTTATGTACAATGGTTTTATAACATCATTTTTTTAAAACGGTTATTTGCAAAAGTTTTATTATAACAAAACTTAATAGGACCCTTAAAGGATGCACATTAATTATGGTTTTATTACAATACACCATAATAGGACACTTGATATATAAGTCATAAAACATTAATTATTTAAAACGCTTATTCCAAACGTATTATTAAAACATAACTTAATATGACAATTGACACTTGGGTCCCATAGATTGATACACCATCATAAGACACTTGATATTTGAGTCATAAAACATCTTTTTATGGAACACTTATTAAAGCGTTTTTATAAGAAAAGTGAATAGGACCCTTGACAATAGCGTCTTATAACGTTAACCTTTATAGAACGCTTATTCATAATGGTTTGTTTATGATACACCACAATATGGTACATCTTTTTAGAGTCAGAAACATCCGCTTTTATAACGCTTATTCAGCTTTATAGAACGCTTAATTGCAAAAAGTTTTATTTGAAAAAAATTAAGGACCCTTGACAAGCTGTGTCTTTTAACATTAACCTTTATAGTAGCTATTTGTTGTGGTTTTATTATCGTACGCCATAATAGAACACTCCTTTATTTGAGTCATAAAACATCAGTTTTTAGAACGCTTATTTACAAAAGTTTTATTTAAACATTAGTTAGTATGACACTTGATACTTGGGTATCAAAACTTAATACACCATAATAGGACACTTGTTATCTGTCTTTGTATTGTTATATGTCTCAATCTTTTGGAAGTTATGTATGGGTTATCTGTCTTTGTATTGTCCTTATCTTTTACACGTTTTCGTCCGTATTTACACATTTTCGCCGTTTTACACGTTTTACGTCCGTATTTACACGTTACCCGTATTTATACGCCGTTTTCATCCGTATTTACACGTTTCATCCGTATTTACACATTTTCGCCAGTTTTACATCCGTTTTTCGTTTTCACATTTGCCCGCGTTATCCGTATTTACACGCTTCGTCCGTTTTATCGATCCGCGTTATCCTTTATCCAGATTTACACATTTTCGCTTTACACGTTTTGTTGGTTTTACCGCGTTTTCCTTCCGTATTTACGTTTTCCCATTTATACATGTTTTCATCCATTTATCGCCATTCATATTTACGTTTATCGCAGTCCATTTATACATGTTTTCATCCGTATTTACACGCTTTCGTCCATTTATACATGTTTTCATCCGTATTTACGTTTCATCCGTGTTTACACGCTCACTTTACACGTTTTCATCCGTATTTACACGTTTTCCTCCAATTTTACGTTTGTCCGTTTTACGTTTTGCATGTTTTCTTAGTGTTTACGCGTTTTTGTCCTTTTACGTTTCATCCGTATTTACATGTTTTCGTCCATTCATACATATTTCGCTCGTTTTACATCGGTCATTTTCACATGTTTTCGTTTTATACATTTTCATCCGTTTATACGTGTAAAAACATATGAAAACATGTAAAACGACGAAAATGTGTAAATAATGAAAATGTGTAAAAAGAATGAAAGCATGTAAATCGGACGAAAACGTGTTAAATACTGGATGAAAACGTAAACGACAAACGATATAAAGCGAATAAAACATGTAAAACTGACAACGTGTAAATACGGATGAAAACGTAAAATGGACGAAAAGTGTAAATACGCACGAAAACATGTAAATACGATGAAAACATGTAAATACGGATGCGTATAAACGGAGCGTGTAAAACCGGCGAAAACGTGAAAATGGACGAAAAGCGTAAATACGGATGAAAATGTGTAAACGGACGAAAACGGTAAATACATGAAAAATGTAAAACATACAAAACTTGTACAAACGGAAGAATACGTGTAAATACGATGAAAACGTGTGAAAACACGAAAAACGTAAATGCGGATGAAAACATGTAAATACGGATGAGACGGTAAAACGGACGAAAACGTAAATACGGATAAAAACGGTGAAAACGGATGAAAACGCGTGAAACGGATGAAAACGTGAAAATGGACGAAAGCGTAAAAAACGGACGAAAACGTAAATACGGATGAAAACGTAAAACGGAACGCGGTAAAACCGACTAAAACGTAAATACACTAAAACGTGTAAATACGGATGAAACGTAAAAAACGAAAACGTAAATACGGATGAAAACGGTAAAACGGACCAAAACGGTAAAACCGACTAAAACGTAAATACGGACTAAAGCGTGTAAATACGGATGAAAATGTGTAAATACGGGACGAAAACGTGTACAAACGGAACGTGTAAATACGAATGAAAACGTATAAAGGACTAATGTCGTTACTTAGTTGTCAAAAGATTTGAAAAAGAAGATGACAAGGACATTTTGGTCATTTCATTGGATATGGATGGATCCAGTAACATATGCAAACCACGAATCGAACGGTAAAAAAAACTTTAGTGACTGAAAGTGAAAGAATGACCAAACCACTGTGACCATTTATGTAATTAACTCTAATTAGAAATAGTGATTCTGATTCAAATTAAGTAAAAGCGCATGTTAGATAGCAATTTGTGACATTGATATCATCGATAAGTTTGAGCTTGTGGATTTCAAACTTTACAAAGTTATCCGTCGCACATGTTATAAAATATACTTATCGAGTTGTTGCATGGCGGTACATAAAAGTTTGACATTATAAACTTACATGATGCATGACGCTTCTTCTTAGGAGTGTGCATTGTTTGGGTAATAATTGAATAAATCAAACCGAACTGAACCGATCAAAACATAACCAAAGTTATAACCGAATCGAACAAAAAATTCAGTTTTTTGTTTGGACATGATTTTGGCTATTTCAATCAAACACCGAATTTATATAAATATATAGTTTTTATATCTTTTATATAATAAGATATAAGATCATTTGAGGACAAAATATTATTTACATACCAAGGGATCAATCTCCATCATTCATTTTTATTTGATCTAATGGATGAGATTAATTCCAACAATATAAAAAACCAACTTTCATCATTTTTTTTCAAATATGAATAACTTTTAAACCGTTAATCGTTAAGCGGAAAAAAAAAATATCATTGCGACGAGCATTTAATTATCTTTCTATAGATAGGCACTTTGATATACTTTCGACAAAATTTTTTTTTCGTATTTTTCACGTTTTTTTTTAAAGTTTTTTTCGCTTTTTTACATTCAAATTTGCATTGAAAAATCATATATGATATAACACTAATTTGATATTAGTGTAAAATCATATATGATATGTAATATCATATGTGATATTAGTGTAAAATCACATATGATATTACATATCATATATGATTTAACACTAATATCACATGTGATATTCAATTTAGTGTTTTATCATATATGATTTTTTTCATGCAAAATTTAGTAACGTAAAATAAACGAAAAAATGACGAAAAAAAGTGAAAAAAATGATTTTTTTTTTCTTTTTTCGAAAGTATATCAACGTGCCCGTCTATAGAAAGATAATTAAATGCTCGTCGTGACGGTGAAAATATTTTCGCTTAATGATAAACGGTTTAAGAGATATATAAATTATAAAAAATGGGTGAAATAATAAAATGCTTTTAAATCTCATCCATTGATTTTCTTTTTAGATGGATGGTGGAGATGAGTCCCTTGGTATGTGAGAAAAGTTTGGTATGTAAAATAACTCTCCTCATATAATAAAACAAAACCCATAGTGGGAATTTTTCATTTCAAAAAAATCAAACCATACCTTATTTGGTAATATTTTTTTAATCAGATTTAATTTTTTCGATGTAGATTAATGATAAAAGTTAATTATTTCCTAATTTGCTTAAAAAGTATATAAAAAAACGTCTTTGTACTCCCATGTATAAAAAAGTGAAAATACGCATGGGCCTCAATGCTATTGTTTAATAATTATGGACCAAAATTATAACTTCAAAAAAAAAACCGGAGTCCACCCTATCCAATCTCACTGTTAATATTTTTTCATCATCATAAACTAATTAACAAGAAAAAAAATCCTATGAACCAAGAACCTCGGTTCCACCCTGTTCAACCACCAATTCACCATCAACATATTCTGATCCAACCTTCTGATTTAATGTTACAACATCGATCTGATTCGTGATTTACCAATAAGGTTTGTTAATCATCATATACTTATTTTTGTGCTCTATATCCATTCAATAATTGAGGATATTACCGAATCGTTGTTATACTTAATTATTTTTTTTAATGTATATGAGTTAAATAATTGGGCATTTGATTAGGGATTGATAATTGCTATTTTGGTTACTTGTGGTGTAATTAATTGCCTAAACGAAAACTTCACATGTCTAATACAATTAAAAACAATTAAGTTTAATGTTGGTCCAGTAACGATAAAATTGATGTAGGTATTTGGAAGCGAACTTATCTTATTTGTTAGGTTGACAATTTTAGGTAACATTTTTTTTAAACAGTCTATAGGCATTAACGAGTTTCTAAGCCTGATGAAGAAGAAAGATACTGCTAGAAATTTAGGTTTTGAGTAACTTTAGATATTATGAGTTATTAACAATGTTGAGGTTGAAGAGTCCCTAATTGAGCCGCAATCTCAAAGTTTAAATCTTTATTGGCATAAGGGTTAATATTTTTAAGGACTAATCTGGTGCTAACTTCATAAAAATTACTCCGTATAAGTAAATGATTAAATTCAGCAAAAGTCTTAGACTAACATGTGTTAGACTTTTTACATTTTTGATTAATTGTATATGGAGAATGTGGTATATAAACTGTCTAAATCATTTATTCATCAAGTTATATACAAATCATAACCCTTAATTAAAAGAGAATTAGCATGGAACAAGTAGTATGGTATTATTTGGCGCATGACAGTTTGTTTAATCGTTATAATACACTAGAATAATAAAGAAGGTTAATGGTGGTTAGGGGTGTTATGAATCCCGACCCGACATGTACCCGACCCGGACCCGAATAAGGATAATTGGGTCGGGTTACTCGGGTTCAAAATCTAACTCGGGTTAGTCAGGTCAACCCGATTAACCCGAATACGAATTTGATTTGGGTATCGGGTTCAAAATACTTTACCTATTCGGGTTCGGGTCAACCCAACTAACCCGAGTTGGTTTTTTTTTTTTTTTTCTTTAACTTTTTCCAATCTTTAGTTAATTGAAATGTCCAAGTTAGTATTTGCCTACTGATATTTCATATATGCATGAACATATATTGCATCATGTTTTAGTAATTACCTACTACTGATGTATATACGCATGAACATACATTACCTACTAATGTATATATGCATCAACATATATCAGTATATATGCATGAACCTATATTGCCTATTGATGTATATATGTTCATATTTGCATGAACATATATTGCCTACTGATGTATATATATGCATGAACAGATATCAGTATATATGCATGGACCTATATTGCCTACTGGTGTTGCATGATATATATTATATAGATGTTGTTTGATTAAGTACTTTCTTAAGACTGTATACTATAAATTTTGAAGTTATATTCACTTTGTGTTTTTTAATCAAAAAGGGTCAAATCATGAAATGGGTAATTTTGGTTAAATTTAAATGGACTTATGATTCATATACAACTTATGCAACAAACAAATTATGTGAGTTTAACTACTAAGTTTAATAAGTCAAATCGTGCAATTTGTAAATGGCACAAACCCGAACCCGACCCGATACGGTCATACCGTATCATGCTTTCAAGGTTACCGCTACTTAGCAATCACTTTCATAAAAATATTAATACAGTATATATTGAGATGAGAGGTACACATATATAAACCTACCTTATATTTACAAATGATATATTGATAACAGAAATAAGAAAACATTCTCTAAGTTTCATGACTAAGTTGGCATGAGAATTTTATAATATGAACGATGCTAGATGATCTAATGTTTAGATAACTTATTTCTAACTACTAATCTGATTAGCAGGTATGGGTAAAGATCGAAATGGTGATGCAGGCATGTATGGTCTAGGTGTTCGTGCTTCTGCTGTTTGGGGTGTAATACCAAGTCGTTTAGCATGTCATAGAGAAAACAACGAATTGAAGTCTAGATGTGGAGAACTTACTAGTGAAAATGAAAAGTTACGAGCCCAGTTATTAGAGAAGAATGGGTCGACGGATAGTTCCATTGTTCCACCTCTTACATCACAAGATTCTCCTATTGTAACCAATGAACCTCCACGCTTACGGGTATGTTTCTATTATAAATCGTTCCTTTCTAGTTGTTATAGCTTATTTTATCTTTGATAGCTAATGAACCTAGGCTACAAGCTTATGTATTAGTATTATGATTTAGATTGCTCATTTGCCTTTTAAATTTGTTAACTCAGTTATTAAGGGGTGTTTGGTTATGTGTTGTTTCAACTGTGGTAGTTGCCTTTTCACTTGTTTATCTGCACACTATGACCTCTAGGTGATATTAGAACTAGTAAAACTATAAAACCAATGTTTGAACTAGAGAAAGTCAAAATAAAATTACCTTCACTCTCACCCACTTTGTTGGGACATGTGAGGATCAAATCTCACCCACTTGGTCTAAATCTTGTTCATGTATCTTAAATTAGTGTTATCATAGCTTAAATAATCATAATTAGTGCATACGGATCAAACAAGTTTCATTAAAGTCAAAGTTTAAGTTCAAAATCAAAAAGTCAAAATGGTATGTTAGTCAAAAACTCAGATCTTGGGAGAATTTTTGTGAATTTTGTGTTGAGATTCAAGTCTTGAGATTTTTACATGTTGAAATTCCCCATCTAAGCTTTTGAATCCCACAGTTAGCTTATTTTTATGATTTTTTCTCTGCTTAGGTGATAGTTCAAAGTGGCCTGCAGGGCTAACCATTGCCCTCACACTGGGCATCAACTCAAAACCCCAACTTTCCATGTGCCTTAGCTTCTTCATTAGTGGGCCACACAGTGAGCTTATTGGTTTTTTGAAAGCCAATAAGCTCATCTATAAAGTTCAGGGCTTATTTCAAACTTTTGAGCTTATTAGATAGGTCTGCAGATAGCTTTTTGTTTGTCCAATTCCACCCATACACCGAGTGATCAGTGTTGACCACCCAAGTTCAAGCCCTCATCAAGTGCTTATCTGTGGGACCCAAACCTTTAGTCCTAGCTTTTTAGAAACCTCAATAAGTCACCTTTTCATATAAAGTCTCACTTTGGATCCCTGTCAACCCTAGTGGGACCCACAAGGGCTGCAAGGTTGTTGGTTTTGGCCTGTTTGGCTGTGATATTTGATCAAGTGATTATTCTGGTCTATAGCTTATTCCTTTAGCTTATCCGGTAGTTTTTAGCTTAATCTAGATACAACTCATGTAGTTACAGCTTATTTAGCTTATTGTAGCTTATTTGTAATTTATTTAGTATACACCGACCACACCTGCAGATTACACGATCAATTTTTGACCTCCTTTGTATACCCCAGCCTCCATACCGCAGTATTACATCTTTTAACCTAATACATGTGTCTTGACTATAAATTGATAAATGTTTGTTGAAATCAAATCTAGGTCGGGATGAAGTTGTCCTTAAAAGCATTCTAAACTCAACCGAGATCAGCAAAAGGATGGGTGAGGAGCTTGAACCCAAATGATATAATTGGTGGTAAAGAGATTGGACGAGGATGGTGTGAGGTAAACGTTCAAGTACCAACAAAAAGAGATGAAGTGTTGGTGAGACCCTATGGGTTATTTGCCACAATTGAAGACTGTGTTGGTGCAACCATAGCATGGCCTTGTCCCTTTATCTCGGTATGTCTTTGTTAATCTTGTGATACCAATAATTTTACTAACATGGAGCTTAATGCTTATACATGGGTGTTTATTTGTAGGTGGTCCGTGACGATTGAGAGAGATGATGCATGACGACCACGGACTAAGCTTCTTGTTGCGTTAATGTATTGTTTAATGTTAACAGACTTTATGTTAGATTCTGTCTACCTTATTTATGTTTAGTGATTTTGTTATGACAATTGCTAATTTGAAATACAATTTCGGTTTATTCATTTAATATTTAGTTGATGTTTTATTCATATCGTAATAATAGAGTGTGCATGGTGAAAATAGCGTCCTATCATATGACTTGTCCGGACTTTGAAATTGTCCTATTAAACTTATTAACCGTCCTAACAATTAACTTAACATTGTAAAAGTGTCCTAATATGTTGTTATTAGGACGTTATTTAGGTTGTTAATAGACATTTTATACGATCAAAAATTGGTTTCATAATCTTCTTTGAGATATTAGAACCCTTTTCTTGGTGCTAAAATAGCTATAATGTTATATGATAAGCGTCCTAACAATTATCTTTTAAGTATGCTTGTATGTGTATCAAAAGATTAAAATTAGGTAACAACATTTTACAACATTGTAAAAGTGTCCTAATATGTTGTTATTAGGACGTTATTTGGTTGTTCATAGACATATTATGCGACCATAAATTTGGTTTCATAATCGTATTTGGGATATTAGGACCCTTTTCTTGGTGTTAAAGTAACTATAATGGTATATGATAACCGCCCTAAGAATTAACATTAAAGGACGCTTGTATGTGTATCAAAAGATTAAAAGTAGGTTACCACATGTTAGAACATAGGAAAAGTGTCCTAATATGTTTTTATTAGGACGTTATTTGTGTTGTTTATAGACCTAAAATGCGACCATAAAATTGGTATCATAATCTTATTTGAGTTATTAGTACCCTTTTCTTGGTTGCTAAAATAGCTATGATGTTACATCATAAGCGTCCTAACAATACTTTTAAGGACGTTTTTATGTGTCTCAAAAGATTAAAAGTAGGTAATCACATGTTAAAACATTGTAAAAGTGTCCTAATATGGTTTTATTAGGACGCTATTTGTGTTGTTCATAGACATATAATACGACCATAAAATTGGTTTCATAAGGGTTAGGACGCTTTGGACCTATTACAACCGCCTTACATGAAACGCTTTCATCCTTGGTCCTATTAAATGAAAGGTCCTAAAAAGTACCATTTTATGACGCTTATGGGGGTCCTAAAAAGCCACTTTTCTTGTAGTGTAACATGACATTCAATAATAAAACACAAAACATCAAAGCAAGTGCGGAAGCGTATAGGAACATATAATGAATAATTAATTAACTAAAGAATAAAATATGCGTATCTTTCTTGATTCTAGCCGAACAAGAATCAAATCCACAAACTAGCAATTAGGATGAACCCTAATTAGGGTTTATAGGATTATAAGAACTACCCCTTACCGTTTTGTAATTCAATCCAAGATACAATCAATAGTGTGATTGTACCACGTTCTGTACACACGCATCATAACAAATTAAAGTAATGCTAGTTTTAATTAAACAAAATAATTATGTTTTGGAAAAGATGATGATCGACACCCATAAGGGTTGTACGATCGGTTTCAAGCAAAACACATACAAACACTTTTAGGTTTTTTTTTCTAGCTTATGAGTACAAGAGATGCAAAACACAAGACCTACAGCCTTGTATATATACTTAGCAAAACTTGGAGAACAAGTTGAGTTGGAGATGGGTTGGGTTTCTTGTACGATCGGATAGAGTATCCCACAAGGTATTCCGAAACCTTCCAAATATTGATTTGCATTCTAGTCCTTTCCAATTACATTTAACGACCGTTAGTCCATTACAACTAATTACTTAACGTCCGTTATAATTATTTCATTTAATTAATAAATAAATATAACTATTATATTTAATTATTAACTTTAATTCTCATACGTAAAGTGTGCAATCCCGTGGTCTCGAGTTCGATCCTAACACACGTCTATTAATTTATTATCCATAAAACCAACATTTACATGGAAGTATATCTTCAGTAGAGGTTTTTTAGTGCAAATCATTCATCAATTGCTTCTAGTCATGTAGCTTAGCTTTATTAGTAGACAGTTGACACATAACTATCCACCATTTGCTATGTCTCCACAAACTCAGTGACGTTTCATTGTATCATCTTCTGTAGAAATATAGCACTCTCCAATATGTAGCTTCAGATTTTACTTGACATCCAGATCGATTAATCATTTAATCATAGTGTCCTTAATATATCTGTTAACTAGGTGGATAGAATATTATGGTATCAAAACTAGGGAATAGAAAGTTACAAACAAGACACGTAAGCCGGACAAGTAACTTAGTAACTTACTTCGTATAGCTCTAGCATCCACGTTTATTGGCATAAATAATGTAGCACTTTGCTACGAGAAGGAACAATTTTGATAGAACTTGGTGAAATTTTAAGTTCTTTTACCTAAAAGTCTAGATACAAATTACAAACTGAGGATAGAACATGAAATGTACTGAAATTTCATTTAATTAGCCACAAAATGGTACATCATCTTTATTATTACACACTGATGTCGGTCCATGGCTGTGTTAATTTAACGAAGTCAGCACGAGAGGAGCCACCATCTTCAACTGCAGCCTTTGCCCTTGAACTCATCTCTGTAACCCGTTCTCTCAACACTCTGCCTTCCTCACCTTCCATCAATTTCGTCATCGTTTCCTCCACTGCCTCTGCTGTCACATAGTCATCAGTCGACATTTTCAACCTTAGTGCTACCTTTATTTCCTCAACCAAAAACACCCTAATCATCTTCTGCTCAGCATACAAAGGCCATGTCACCATTGGCACCCCAGCAACCACGGCTTCAAGTGACGAGTTCCATCCACAATGACTCACAAATCCACCCACCGAGTCATGATTGAGTATTACTGGCTGCGGTGCCCAGTTTTTCACTACCAAACCCTTATCACTAGTCCGGGCCAGAAATCCTTCGGGAAGAACAGCGTCAAGACTAAAGTCTTTACCACCTGAATGCAGCGACTCGTTTACACCATCTGAAGGCGGTTCTCGCACCACCCACAAGAATCTCTGTCCACTTTTTTCTAACCCAAAAGCTATTTCCTTCAACTGTTCTTTCTTAAACATACCCATACTCCCGAAACACAAAAACACTACACTTTTACTCGGTTGTGAGTTCAACCATTTTAAGCATTCGTTTTCGTTAGGATCAACTTGATTCCCACTAGCAATCAAAGGCCCAATTAGATAAACTGGGGGAGTTGGACCATCAGGGATGCATTTACCATCCCGAAGCGTTGCAATAGCTCTTTCTTCAAATCCCGCAAAACTGTTTGCTATAATGCCAAAAGATTTCGCCATGTTATCAGAAGTGTGTACGAATTTTTTGTAGGGGTTGCTTTCTCTATCGAAAAGAGCTGCTGGCATATCAGAAGCATGGATGGGAGGCACTCCAGGAATATTAAAGTAAATATCTAGATCCTTAATACTCTTGGTAGTTGTTTTATGGATAGTTGTTAGATATAAGAAGACACAGAGAGCGGAAGCGCCACCAGTATAGAAATAGTAAACAGGTAAGTTAAGACATTTCGCGACTTGGAAAAGAAATCAAGGATCACTGCTTTGATGGTTGATTTCTCAGAAATGCTTACAAGGGTGTCGTAGACAATTGGGTTGTAAAGTTCTGGGATACCGAAAGCAAGGTCTATGAATTCAGTAGAGAAGCCTGGTGGAAGAGTGATGGCCTGGAGGTGGTGAAATGTGAGGGACGGATTGGTGGCTGAGACAGTAGCGATACATTTATCAGTGGCACCGGTTTTAAAAGTTGCTGGAATAATGAGTATGATAACCGAAAGTGAAGGGTGGTGTGTTTGGATTAGTTTTCCAATCTCCACCATCGAAACCAGGTGGCCGATACCGGGAGAAGGATACAGAACTACGGTAGCAGAATCCATTTATGTTTGCTATATGTGTCTTAGAATGTTAGATGGTGTAGCAACTTAAGGATTATGAGAAGGTAGAGTTTTTAAAAGTTGGCTTATTGAGTTCTGATATAAAAAGCCAATGAAGCAAATGGACAATTTAAAGTAGATTCCATTTGTTTTTGTGATGGTAACAATTTAAAGAATTTAAGGGCGGAGATAGGTGAGTTATAAGTCCTTAAAAAATGTATGTGGCCATGAAGTCATGAACAATGTGAAACTTATTACTCGTATTGTAGTGTTTTAAAAAGTTGTCCTGCCCATGTCGACTGTCGAGTTAAAAAGACGATTACAAAAGGGACAACTTTGTACTAGAAACGACGTAACAGTATTGTACACCACAAACTCACACCAGTACACATGATCGATTTACTTTAGGCCACTCAACCTAAGGTCAAGGTACATATATACCACTCAACAAAAATCTATTGCTTCTAGCATGGGAGGCTTTTAGAGCCGAGCTCGCCGAATAACAATAGCCATAAAGAACGCTGACCACGAGACGAGGGAGCAATGTTAAGACTTAAGACATAACAAGATCACTCGTGCTTCAAATTAAATACCACTCACGGGTGATGAACTCACTATCGAATTGCATACATCAATTTTTTGAAAACAACAATGAAACTCAAAAATCACATTGATGGATGGCCTTGCAGAATACTAGTCAATAACTCTTTTCCACAAGCAAATCTAGAGCAAGACAAATTTGAAATTAGTAAAAAAGGACTTTCTTCAATAATCAATAACCACTAAACTCTGCGTAAAGAATGTCTGAGTCCCTTTTCCTTTCCTGAATCTGTGAAATCGGTTTCGGCCCAAATTCATGTAAATACGTTTTTAGTTTTAGCGTTAATTTTTTTTAGGAGCATGAAATACTTACACGAAGTATAACTGTTCATTACACTAGATGAATATTCGTGCATAGCAACGAGATTTTATAGCGTCAGATAGTTATAGTGATATTTTGGTTACACAAAACACTTAACCAAAATATCATTACTACTATATGTCGTTATAAATTTCGTCGTTATACACGGGTACTCTTCTAGCACATTAAATGCAAGAAAGATAGTTGTATAAAATTACACACAGAGATAGAGGAGAAAAACACAACTAACATTGTTGTAATTTGACAAAAGTGGTTGGCGAACCCCATAACGCACCCTTCACTTCAATTCCCCCCTAGTAACATTTCAATAGTGTGTCAATATAATAGCTAATGAATATGTAAATGGTTTTTAAAATTAATAATAAATACAAATAATATCAATATAGAGCTTACTCTAAGTCCATTAGTTTCAAATACTTTTTTTTATGGTGCTTCTCATTTGTATTAAAATTGTCCAATTTATCACATCTCATAGCTTGACGCATTAGTATATTAAAATTAATGTTAACGACAATAATGTTATCCTTATATAAGGTTAACAACCTCTTAATAGACCAAAGCTCTTAGTCAGTTAGAGTTTTTAGGTGTTAAGTGTGTTTGTTTTTTATTTTTCGTTCAGAGGCAAACAGATGTAAAAACATCTAAACGGACCAGAAATTGAAGGAGCATCTTAATGCCTCTAGCTGAAGTAATAAATTTTTAGACGTTTTCTTTTAATAAAAAAAAACACAATATTATTTGATTCACATTAAGACATTTCCGCCTCAGATTCAGATTCAGATGTGCGAGTCAGATTTGTAATTAGTTGTATATCTATTGTCATGAGATAAGATCGATTAGTTAGCTATTTGTGATCAGATAAGCTTGATTAGTTTTGCATTAAAGGGTGATTTCCTATTTATCCTAAATAGATCACAGATAGTCTCTTTATATATATCATGTATCTATGTATGTTATGATCATCAATAATAAACATTATCACATTACAATTACCTGACTTACAAGATTCAGGGCCTCTTAATAAACAAACAACACCTAAGTCTTGTAAATTGAACAGCATAATAATCAATTTTTAAGCAATGAAAAATCATGTCCTTGTGCTTCATGTGGACCAATTTCAGGCAAAAGATGCACTGTACATGTACACCGCGAGACGCTCTTACTAATAAGGTTTTACAGGAGCATCTATGTTTCAAATGCAATATTGTTGGTAATGGTATGCAGACCATTTTGCAGGAAAAGATAGTCCTACGGAAGAAGGTTTACTGAAGCATATTCACTTAATTTTAACCTTACAAATTAAATATATAAACACAAAAGAAATGAGCGTATAAATTTATAAATCATCGTTAACGAAGAAATAAGCTAATACCTTAAAACACTCCTAATCGAAAAATAGTAATCCAAAACCTCAATTCTAAACAAGAAAGATACGCAAGTATTTATCTATATTATCAAAGGTATCATATAATTATAAACAAAATGAACATATTGCACTAGATAAGTTATAGAACAACAGCATGCTCTTGAATTTTGTGAAGCAATGCAATCAGAATCAGAAGTTCAAATCCGGT
Source organism: Chrysanthemum makinoi (assembly GCA_910596185.1). Taxonomy (NCBI): domain Eukaryota; kingdom Viridiplantae; phylum Streptophyta; class Magnoliopsida; order Asterales; family Asteraceae; genus Chrysanthemum; species Chrysanthemum makinoi. The sequence goes on from OU343218.1 coordinate 230,826,636, forward strand.
CGTTAATTTTATGGTACTCTTTATAGAGACGGACAGGTATGTATCCGTTTTTTAACACATCTTTTTATTTATATGAAATTACATCTTGAGTATTGTTTTTCCTTATACTTTTAGCGCCAATCATTTATCAATTGCTTCTAATCATGTAGCTAGCTTTAGTAGACAATTGACACAAAGTTGCGACAGTTCCACCATTTGCTCCGTCTCCACAAAAAATTTATTAATGTTTCATCGTATCATCTCTAGGACTAGGAGTGGTTTTTGAATTTCAGAGATATCTCACTAACAGAATTCGATAACACTTAGCTTGGTTTCCAACATATCCATATTAACTAATCATGGGGACCTTAACATTCTTGTTAACTAGGAGGACTATAATCTAGAATCAAAATTGGGGATTAAAAACAAAACATCACAGGCAAACGCAATTTAGTACTTATATTTGTTACATCCATGTTTATTTCCACAGATAAACTACATATATCTAAACTTATTAAAGGGTTTCCTTGATCGATTTTGTTTCCCTACACTTACTTGTCATCGGTGTTAGACTACATAATTCCCCGTAGGTATCGTTTATTATTCCATCACAATATATAGAGAATGTAAGAGACATAATAGAAACCCTAACGGACCCTAAACCCACAAACGGGCTTGGGCTTACTTATCATCTATCATTTTCTAGCTTCGAGCGCGAAATCATGAAAGCTCGAACTGTAGAAGTAAACTAATAAAGCAAAATAAAACAATAACCAAAATAAAACGGGATAACCCAAAGTATCCCAAACAGTCGTCTCGGGAATAAGAACCCTAGATTCGACACCAACAAAAGTCGTCTCGGGAATAAGAACCCTAGATTCGACACCAACAAAATTCGTCCCGGGAATTGATACCCTAGATTCGACACCAACGAAAGTCGTCTCGGGAATTGATACCCTGGATTCGACACCAACAAAAGTCGTCTCGGGAATTGATACCCTGGATTCGACATAAAAAAAAAAACAAACAAACAATAAAACAAATATAACTTTTTTTTTTTTTTTTGGAATATCAAATGCAATAAAGATAGATGGTTGCCAAAGCATCTTTATTTGAGGTCTCTTGTTGAAGCTGATATATATCTTTGAATGATCTACGTACTTCCTATCAACAATGCATGTGATACTTTCAATTCGAACCTTCATTAAGAATAGGCAGGTAAAATCCCAACTTCGTTTGAGATACAACCCACATCGCCTATCTAAAGACAAATTTAGGGTTAAAGATGCGGTACGGCAAAGAGAAAAATTTAGGGTTTAAGAGATGTTTTTTTTTGAATGATGTGTTTTTCTGGATCTTGTGTTTTTTTGTGATTAGGGTTTGACAGTGGCTTAGGAGGCGGGCTCAACATAGCCACCTAGGTCTGAGGATCAGACCCGCTCTGAAACCATGTTAGACTACATAATTCCCCGTAGGTATCGTTTATTATTCCATCACAATATATAGAGAATGTAAGAAACATAATAGAAACCCTAACGGACTCTAAACCCACAAACGGGCTTGGGCTTACTTATCATCTAATAATAGGTCCATGGCTGTGTTAATTTAAGAAACTCATTTCTAGAGGAGCCGCCATCCTCCACTGCGGCCTTTGCTCTTCGACTCATCTCTGTTACACGTTCTCTCAACACTTTGCCTTCCTCACCTTTCATCAACTTTGTCACCGTTTCCTCTACTGCCTCAGCCGTCACGAACTCATCAGTCGACAATTCCAACCTTAGTGCCACCTTTATTTCCTCAACCAAATACACCCTATTCATCTTCTGCTCTGCGTACAACGGCCATGCCACCATTGGCACCCCAGCAACCACTGCTTCAAGGGACGAGTTCCATCCACAATGACTCACAAATCCACCCACCGAGTCATGATTAAGTATAGCTGGCTGTGGTGCCCAGTTTTTCACAACGAAGCCCTTATCACTAGTCCTGGCTAGAAACCCTTCAGGAAGAATAGTGTCAAGATCGAAATCTTTAGCACCTGAACTTGACTCGTTTACATCCACAACTGGCGGTTCACGCACCACCCACAAGAATCTCTGTCCACTTTTCTCTAACCCAAAAGCTATTTCCTTCAACTGTTCTTTCTTAAACACACCCATACTCCCGAAACACAAAAACACTACACTTTTACTCGGTTGTGAGTTCAACCATTTTAAGCATTCGTTTTCATTAGGATCCACATTATTCCCAGTAGCAATCAAAGGCCCGATTAGATAAATTGGTGGAGTTGGACCATCAGGGATGCATTTACCATCCCGAAGCGTGCCAACAGCTCTTTCTTCCAATCCCACAAAGCTGTTTACAATGATTCCTGAAGATTTTGCCATGTTTATAGAAGTGTTCACGAAGTTTTTGTATGAGTTACTTTCTCTTTCAAACAAAACCGTTGGCATATCAGAAGCATGGACAGGAGGCACTCCAGGAATATCAAAGTAAATATTTAAATCTTTGATATTCTTTGATGTCGTTTTATGAATGGTTGCTAGATATAAGAACGCGCATAGTCCAGATGCGCCACTTGTATAGAAGTAGTAAGTAGGTAAGTCAAGGCTGTAAGCAACTTGAAAAAAAGCGTTTGAAAAGAAATCAAGGATCACTGCTTTGATGGTTGATTTCTCAGAGATGCTTACAAGGGTATCGTGGACAATTGGATTGTAAAGTTCTGGGATACCGAAAGCAAGGTCTATGAATTCAGTAGAGAAGCCTGGTGGAAGAGTGATGGCCGGGAGGTGGTGAAATGTTAGGGACGGGTTGGTGGCAGAGACAGTTGCGATATATTTATCAGTGGCGCCGGTTTCAAAAGTTGCTGGAATAATGAGTATGATAACAGAAAGTGAAGGGTGGTGTGTTTGAATTAGTTTCCCAATCTCCACCATCGAAACCAGGTGGCCGATACCCGGAGAAGGATACAGAACTACGGTAGCAGAATCCATTTATGTTGTGCTATTTGTGTGTTAGAATGTTAGATGGTATGAACTTAAAGGTAGAGTTTTTAAAAGATGGCTTATTGAGTTCTGATTTGAAAAGCCAACGACGCAAATGGACAAATATTGCTGTGGATTATATGGCTATCATTTTGTCTATTGTCATAGGTCCATTACATAAACCATAATAAAAACAAGATATCGCTTTAATCAATCAAAAATATAAGTAGATAGGACGTAACAGTATGGTGCACCACAAACTCACACCGCAACACATTATTTGATAAAACGACAAATATTTACCACATGGAAGGCCACTCAGCTTAGACTAAAAAGTCATGGTACATACCACTTAACAAAATTTATTGCTTGTAACATAGCAGTAGTATAACACATGAGAGGATTTTTAGAATTCTAACCTGTAAATGATGGCACTTATGAGTGGCGGCAAAAATGTTAAAACTTAAGAGGACAAATCTATCTCATGCTTTGAACACAAACAGATCTGACTGCTGATGAATCATTTTAAAAACTTAGAGACAGATTAAAACTATTCACAGCTCAAAAGTTGATCAAAGACGTTACTATTTGAATGTCACTGTCTAATTTATGTAACAGCGGATTTTAGACTTGACAAACTAATTAAAACGCTCACATATCGATTGTTATGCTAGCATAAAAACACGTCAAGTCTCTAACATAAAAACATATTGAAAGGCTCCCTGTCACTCATTTTAGTCTATGATCGATCGACTGAATTAATTTGAGGAAATCAACATGGGAGGATCCGCCATCCTCCATGGCAGACTTTGCCTTAACACTCATCTCTAAAACTCGTTCTCTCACCAATTTCCCTTCAACGCCCTCCATCAACTCCCTCACCATCTCCTCCACAGCCTCTGCCGTCACAAGTCCATCCAGCGACATTTTCAACGCTAGTGCTACTTTTAATTCCTGAACCAAGAACACCCTATTCATCTTCTGCTCTGCATACAATGGCCATGCCACCATTGGTACACCAGCAGCCACCGCTTCAAGCGTCGAGTTCCACCCACAATGACACACAAAACCACCCACCGAATCATGATTTAGTATCGCCGGCTGCGGTGCCCAGTTCTTCACCACAAGACCTTTATCTTCTGTTCTATCTAAAAACCCTTCAGGAAGTATAGCCTCAAGACTGAGCTCTTTGCCACCAGAATTCAACTTGTTTTCATCATCTGATGGCGGATCTCTCACTACCCACAAGAATCTTTGCCCACTTCTCTCTAACCCAATAGCCATTTCCTTTAACTGCTCTAGCTTAAACACACCCATACTCCCAAAACATAAAAGTACTACACTTTTACTCGGCTGTGAGTTCAGCCATTTTAAGCACTCGTTTTCGCTAGGATCCACTCGATTCCCACTAGCAATCAAAGGACCGATCAGATAAATAGGTGGGGTAGGACCACTAATGATGCATTCACCATTCCTGAGAGTGTTAATAGCTCTTTCTTCAAACCCTGAGAAACTGTTGGCAATAAGACCGGAAGACTTTGCCATGTTGTTAGAAGTATCTATGAAGTTTTTATACATGTCGGTTTGTCTATCAAACATAACCGACGGCATATCAGAAGCATGAATGGGAGGCACTCCAGGAATATCAAAATAAATATCTAAATCTTTAATGTTCTTTGAAGTCATGTTATGAATAGTGGTAAGATACAAAAACTCACATAAGCCGGAAGCGCCACTTGTATAAAAGTAGTAAGTTGGTAAGTCTAGGCTTTCAGCGACTCGAAAAGCAGCATTTGAAAAGAAGTCAAGGATAACAGCTTTAATGGTTGATTTCTTAGAGATGGTTACAAGGGTGTCATGGACAATTGTGTTGTAGAGCTCTGGGATACCAAAAGCAAGGTCTATGAAATCAGAAGAGAAATCTGGTGGCATTGAGATAGTAGGGAGACGATGGAAGGATATCGAAGGATTAGTAGCAGCGACGTTATCAATGTACTTATAAGTTGAGCCAGTTTCAAATGGTGCCGGTGTTATAAAGACGGCAATAGAGAGTAAAGGGTTGTGAATGTGGATCAGTTTGGCTAGCTCCACCATGGAAACTAGGTGTCCTATTATCGGACAAGGATACAAAACCACAGTTGCAGACTCCATTTCTGTTTGTTGAATAAAAACTAAAAGATGTTGGAAGGAGATATCTTGTATGTGGACTGAAAACATGAGGAGCTGTCTTGCTGAGTGCCAAGTTTAAATAGATGTGGGACACCTTCTGCATTCGATCATTATTATTTGTCATTGATTAAGATATCTCGTACTTCATTATTATTAATGAATTCATTATCAGAATGCATACATCAATTATGTAACTTGTAAACAGCAATGAAACTCAAAATCACATTGTTGGCAATAGCCTTGCACATATATACTGTACTAGTCAAGCAAGCAAGTGAAGGTAATCAAACTTACAAAGTTGTATGAGTAATATATTTAAGAATAAAGGTTTATAGTATTGGATCAATCTCTTCTACACAAAACACAAAGCCTTAAATTTGACTTTAGAGCAACTCACTTGTTGATGATTTTCAGGGGCAGGCGTAGCTAGGAATTTGTTTTTGGGGGCCAAATAAATTTAAAGTACGTTAGCAAATGCTAAAGAAAATCATAATATATAACTATTTAAAAATGTTGTAACAAATTTGTTCATTTATATAAGAATTATATAGAGTGATGGACAATTGTAACACAATAATAATTCTTACGTAATTCTTAAATGGATTAGCAAAGTATACCATTTTTTAAAGTGGGCCAAAAGTGAATACGAGATACAATTTTAGCATACTGAGCTATATAATATGATACCTATGTACAATTATTAAATGGGATGTACTATTCCTACCCTCTCTACTAGGGAGGGTTTACTTTGATGCCTTTGTCCCCATTTATTTCAAGACAACATGGGTTTCAGTTAGTGATTTCTCGCAGCTTTTAAGCGTTTGACTTATTAAACTTTATATTTCTTGTTCCGCATTTTCAGGTTTATAGTTTTTTAATATAAACAAAATTAAAAAAAAAAATTAGGGGGGGGGGGGTGAGAATATAAGATATATGGTAGGAATATTTTGTCCCTTATTAAATCTTTGTGGGTGGTCCATGCTCTCATTTCTCCAGGCTACATTCTAGCAATAAAAAATTATTTTCTATATCTATCTATCTACTTATATGACAATGGCTTTTCTATCTTTTGCCTTAAAGGTACAAAATAAAAAGGCAAAAAAGACACAAAAAAGATTTAGAGACCTGCAAAAAATACATTTTTTATAAGTCTCTAAGTTTTTTTTCGTGAGTCCTTAAGTTCTTTCTACCTTCTTATCGGCAAAACTATTCAACTCCACCTTCTAGTTTTCCACAATTGGCATCAAGAGCTAAGTTTATAAAAATCCTACAAAAAGAAAGGTTAGTAACATGCTTATATAATCTTGTGGTTGCCGAGAATCAAGATTGGGAGCCAAGGTATGTAAACAAGGCCTTGTAATAAAACAACAAATTGTAGTGGTATGTATGCCACTTACAAGCATGTAAAAATAAGAACAAGACTTGTTCTTGAAAATGACTTCAAAAGAAAAATAATACTAAAAGTAGAAAGTAGTAGTAGCGATTCTTTCCATGCTTGCATAAGGTTATGGATGGAGGTTTTGATGAGTAATGGTATTGATGCGATCAAGGATGAGGTTGAGTATGAAACGCATTTCTTCCCTAACTTCTATTGCAATTTCCCTAGTGGATTTGCAATGTTCACAATGTAAATGATGTGGGTAATGAGTGCGGAAGTTTTCCGGGTTGTTATGATTTGAGTTATGCGGAAGTTGTGGTGGAAAAATAGGAAAATGTGGATCAATATCCGGAATGTTAGTAAATGGTGGTGGAGAAGAACCTAGATGTTCTTGTAATGTGATGGGAGCTAATGGTGGTGATGTTTCAAGATTGTGAAAGATAGTATTTGGAGATGTGGGTGGTGTTGAAAAGACTATTTCTTTTTGTTTATGTTGTTTAGATCTTGTTGGAGTCTTAAGGAGTTCCAAAAGAGTGACTTTAGGTGGTGATGAAGTTGGTGTACTTGTTGGTGATGAGGGAGGTGCTATAATGGAAGCATCTTGTGGTGAGTCATTTGTTGAGGATGAACCATTTGAGGTAGGTTTTGCTAAACAACAAGATCGGATACTAATCCGTGCGGATATCCTAGCATTTGTTTGTGGTATTTTGGATGGTGGAAGTACAAAGGTTTGGATATCTTGATTGTTTGTACTAGATGATTCTCCTAAAAGGTTTTTGGATTACATGATAAAGTGTGTTTGTGAGTAGGAGGTGGAGTATGCAAGCATTTTGGGAGTTCTATATATAGAAAAACAAAGCATTGTAAAGAATGCTTGACCCAAAATATGGATTAAAATCTAATGATTAGATATGAATTCAAGGCATGTGATCATGAGAACACAAGCATTAAAGAGCATACTCCCAAAAATGAAACAAATGTGGATTTTTCATCCAAAGTGAAAAAATAGAAGTTGAAAAACAGCTTCTGTTTCACGGATCCCACGGATCCTTCCCTTGAGGGATCCATCCAGCATGAAGGCAGCACAAAAATTCTCCTTTTGGAAAAGTTTTTGCTTAGTGTGTGCCTATATGCAAACTATTTGGAGTTTCGGTTATCTCGACCCCTAAAAAGAAATAGAAAATAAACTAGAAGTATAAAATCATCCTATTGAGATAACCCGAAAACACATATTTAGTACATGAGTACGTAATTTTGTGTTATCAATGCTCCTAATTCATTGTTGCTTAAATGAATGTACCTGAAAACACATATTAGTTATGTGTCCCCTTTAGCATTCAAAAGACATGAGATGCAATGAAAACGGGTTTTTACTTTGTATTAATAATGAAAAAGCGATTTGTCCTAGGCGTGAGAAATTGCTTTTGTGAAATTGATACGGGAATGTATCATCTTTTTAGAAAACATTGTGAAAGTAGGCTTTCTTTGAAAATGAAAAAAAAAATAAGAAAACTATAAGTGTAAAAACTCATCTTGGGTTTTGAAAATTCCCGTATTGTTTGTGAGTTGTGCGTGAAATAGAAATCCTAGACTCGAAAAGAAGAAGGCTAGTGTTTACATACCTTGTAGAGTCAATTAAGTTACGATATTTGTTCCATTAGACCAAGACCAAGGCGAAGTAGGTTGAATTGTTCCCGCTTCAACGGTTTGGTGAGGACGTCGGCTATGTTGTCTTCGGATGCTACCTTCTCAATAGAGATGTTCCCCTTTTGAACATTGTCTCTTAGGAAGTGATGACGAATTTCTATATGCTTTGTGCGAGAATGCAATACCGGATTCTTGCTTAAGTCGATTGCACCTTTGTTGTCACATAGGATGGCTATGTCGCTTAGATGGATGTCGTAGTCTACTAACGCTTGTTTCATCCATAGTGCTTGTTGGCATGCTTTTGCCGGCGGAGACGCGTATCGCTTCGGCGGTTGTTGATATTGCAAGTGCCGTTTGTTTCTTAGAAAACCATGATGTTAAACAACATCCCATAAAAGTACATACCCACTTGTACTTTTTCTATCAACGTAATCACCGCATGGTCGAATCTGCATATACAATTGTTTCTACTCCCGTGCCCTTAGGATACCATAATCCTAATTGTGTTGTACCCTTAATATATCTAAATATTTTTTTTACTGCTTCTAGGTGTGATATTTTAAGGTCTTCTTGAAACCTAGCACATAAGCAAACACTAAACATGATATCCGGCCTACTTGCCGTGAGGTAGAGAAGGCTACCTATCATGCCACGATAATTAGTATTATCTACGGATTCTCGTCTTCATCTTTTGTGAGTTTGGTGTCGGATGACATTGGAGTCCTAATTGGTTTTGACTCTTCTAGACCGAATTTCTTTAACATCTCCTTGATGTATTTAGATTGATTGAAGAAGATACCATCTTCTACTTGTTTTATTTGTAGACCAAGAAAGAAACTAAGTTCTCCCATCATACTCATCTCGAACTCGTCATGCATGATTTTAGAGAAATCATCACACATGTCTTGACAAGTGGATCCGAATATAATATCATCTACATATATTTGTACTATGATTATATGTGACTCTCTTTTCTTAGTAAAAGTGTGTTGTCAACTAACCCCATGGTGTAGTTGTGTTTAACTAGAAATGACTTGAGTCTATCATACCAAGCTTTTGGAGCTTGTTTAAGACCATAAAGGGCTTTCTTTAATTTATACACATGTTTGGGTTTTCAAAATCAATGAAGCCCGGAGGTTGAGCTACATATACTTCTTCATTTATGAAACCATTTAGAAAAGCGCTTTTGACATCCATTTGATAAAGCTTTAGATCATTAGCACAAGCATACGCAAGAAGTATTCTTATAGACTCTAATCTAGCCACGGGGGAGTAGGTCTCATCAAAGTCTATTCCCTCTTGTTGGTTATACCCTTGAGCAACGAGTCTAGCCTTGTTCCTAGACACTACTCCGTTTGCATCTAATTTGTTTTTATAAACCCATTTGGTTCCTATTATGGTTTGATTACTAGGTGGAGGGACAAGTGTCCAAACATCATTAGAAACAAATTGATTTAGTTCTTCTTGCATAGCCATTACCCAACTCTCATCTTTTATGGCTTCTTGTGTATTCTTAGGTTCTAAGGTTGAAACGAAACAAAACAAGCTACTTTGGTTTTGAACTTGAGACCTTAATGTTCGCTCGTTTAGTTTTCCTATGACTTTATCTACGGGGTGATCTTTGGACTCTTTAATGTTTATTATTTCATCACTTAGAGGTTCTTCTTCTTCACTTATCTTTTTCTTTATTACTATGGCTTCACTTTCTATAATCTCGTCATCGACAAGAGGTGGAGAGGGTTTGGGTGGACTTTCATCAAATTTTATATTTAATGACTCTTCTACCTTCATTGTTTCTTTGTTTAATATGACGTCAGCTTTGCTATTTGGCGAATAACCTAAAAAAATACATTCGGTTGATTTAGGATCAAATTTTGTAAGGTAATCTTTGGTGTTAAGAATAAAACATTTACTACCAAAGACTCTAAAGTGATTTAACGTAGGCTTTTTGCCTCCAAGTAACTCATATGGAGTTTTTCCTAAGATTGGTCTAATCAAGACTCGATTGAGTATATACATTGAAGTATCAATGGCATTACACCAAAACTTTTGAGGTATGGATTGTTCATTAAGCATGGTTCGACTCATTTCTTGTAGAGTTCTATTCTTTCTTTCTACTACCCCATTCTATTGTGGAGTGCGTGGGCAGAAGTTGTGAGTAATACCATTAGCGTCACAAAAAGCTCCCAATTGCACTTCATTATCGAATTCCCTACCATGATCCGTCCTAATAGACACTATGGGTCTTCCTAGTTGTCTTTGGATCTTTTTGCTTAATATTTCAAAATAGTTAAAGGTTTCGTTTTGTTCTTTAAAAATTTTGTCCATGTATACCTAGAGTAGTCATCCACTATTACCAAAGTATAGTAGTTGCCTCCATCACTTTGGATAGCGGATGGACCAAATAAATCCATATGTAGTAATTCTAGACACCTAGTTGTGGACACCATGTTTTTAGCTTTATGACTCGAATGAGCTTGTTGTCCTACATTACAAGCATCACAAAAATGATGTTCATATTTTAACTTAGGTAGATCTCTTACTAGATCTTTGGATGATAGCGATTGAAGAAGTCGCATGTTGGCGTGACCCAATCTTCGATGCCATAAGGTCAAAGTATCATCCATAGAGGTAAGACATAGTTTGTCTTTAGGTTCATTCCCTATTTTAATGACATAGACTCCATGTTTCCTAATTCCTCTTCCTATGGTTATGCCATATTTTAGTATCTTACTACGGTTTTCGTGAAAAGTACATTGCACTTTTATCACATATTTGTCCTATACTTAAGAGATTAAAGTTTAGGTTTTCAACGTGACACACATCGTTAATGGTTAGAGATTTGTTAGAAATCGTACCTTTACCGATGATTCTACTTTGCTATTTCCAAACACCACATTACCTCCATTAATGGATTCATATGTGGAGAATAGATCCCTATTTTCGGTCATGTGCCTCGTGCACCGCTATCCTTGACCCATTCATCGGGGTCTAGGTCGACCTTTAAGCACACCTAACACAATAATAAACTCAAAAGTTTGGTCCCCATTTGTTCATGGGTCCATTAGTGTTAAACATTCCATTCATGGTAGACATGTATGGATAAGATGAATATGCATTCCATGGAGCAAAGTTTTGAAAAGAAAAACCGTTGTGCATGTTTTGATTCCATCCCATTTGATGGTTACTTTTTGGGTAAACATTATTAGGTCTCCTAAATGAGTTAGGTTTTGAAAAAGATGAAGCTTTGTTTCTTGCAAAAGTAGGATTATATTTTGGAGCTGGTTGTCTAGTGGTTACATGATTTGGTTTCTTCCTATTAACTATGACAAACTCAGTTCTAGATGAAGAAGCTACATTATTGCTAATGTTTGCTACAGCAGATCCACGGATCCCTTTTTCTACACTAGCCGGTTCCCTTTTTAGGGGATCCATGGGATCCGCCCAACAAAGATGGTCGGTTTTTCTAGTTCTTTAACAAATTTTGTTTCTTTACTTTCACTAGTTGATGGATCAAGTTGTTGACTACCTTGACCCTTTTGATTGTTACCAGTTTTAACGCTATCGAGTATTGTATCCAAAGTGTTCGTGCACATTCTAGCAATTTTAGAATCTAAGTGATCCACTAGTGTTTGAAGTTGAACGCAAATTCACATTCACCACTTGCTATTTTACCTTTCTCTAAACGTTTTAGTTTTGCTTTTAATTATATGATTTCTTTATCTAAACGTTTATTTTGACTCTTTAAAAGCTTGTTTTTGTTAACTAGTTTTAAGCTAATATTGCATAGTTTATCATATTCATTATGCAATGAGTCGTCATCAAGTGATAAGCTACTATAGTATTCGGGACATACCTCGTCATTTGCCATAAGACAAATTTCTTCATCCTCCCTCGCATTAAGCCATTCCCCGCGTGCCGCTCACGACGCCTTTTGATCATCCCGTTTGGGACACTTACTAATAAAGTGGTTTGGGTCCCCACACTTAAAGCAAGTACGATCATCCTTTGGCTTCTCGTCCTCTTTGTTTTTCCGAAAGCCTTTCTTATCGTCATACGGTTGTTTGACGTATCTACCCTTTCTTCTAAAGAACATTTTAAAGTCCCTTACCGCCATAGCGTACTCTTCGTCGTCACTACTCGAAGATGAGTTCTCCTCATCGCTCGAAGCCTTTTGGCTTTAAGGGCAAGAGATTTGTGTTTCTCTTTCACCTTTGAGGCTTTGGAATCTTTAGCAAGGACAAGCTCGTAGACTTTTAGATTGCCTATGAGTTCATCGAGGGTGAGGATTGTCAAATCTTTTGACTCTTCGATTGCCGTCACCTTGGATCTCCACTTCGATGGAAGTGCCCTTAGATATCTCCTAACATGGTTACGGCTAGAAAAAGATTCATCAAGTGCTTGTAAAGATGTAATAATAGTATTAAAGTTAGCAAATGAATGATCTATAGTTTCCTCATCCGATATTGAAAATTGTTCATATTGTTGAACAAATAAATCAATTTTATTATTTTTATCTTGTTGGTTGCCTTGATGAGTTACAACTAAAGAATTCCAAATTTCTTTAGAGGTTTTAAGCATAGAAATTCTTTCGAATTCCTTTTCGGTAAAGCATTATATAAAACCATTTTTGCTTCACTATTTTTAGAAAGATTTTTCTTCATTTCATCATTTAGTTTATCATGAGGTATGTGAACTAAATTTCCTTTATCATCATTTGAGGTAGCCTCAAAATCACCTTCAACAATAATGTACCAAAGATCAATATCTTTAGACTTCACATATGTTTTGAATCTATTTTTCCAATATATAAAACCATTAGTTTCAAGTAGTGGTGGTCGTTGCATAGATTGCCCTTCCTTATAATTTTCAGAACCCATAGTGATCTAAAAGTTTTTAAAATACAATTTTATTTTAAAACTTTTATAAACTTAGCTCTTGATGCCAATTGTAGAAAACTAGAAGGGGGTTGAATAGTTTTGCCGATTTAAGTTGATTTCAAAAACTTTAGATTCGATATTATGTGAAATCGTATGGATGTTGAGAACGTATTGATCTAATGATAATGCAAGCAAATAAATAAAGTTATGGGATATAAATGACACAACCGATTTATAGTGGTTCACCTTCCTTGCCCTACTCCACTCCCAGAGTCACCTACTCGAGAGTTCAAGCACTATGTCAACAAACTCCTTCACTTGGCGGAGAAGCCTTCACAACGTTGCTTACACTTTTTCCGGTACAAAGCTAGATACCGAGTCCGTAGCACGGTGGACCAAACCAACACAACTATTACACAACAAATATGTGAAATATCAAATACAAGATCTTTGCTACAGAAATCTTGCGGAGTGACAAATCAATCAAGGACCCCTTGCTTGGATGACTTGTAGAATGCTCGTGATCTCGCCTTAGAGAAGGACCTATATGAGGATTACAAATAGAAAGAAAGAAGAACAACTCTCTAGATCAAGTGATCTATATGTTAGAAGAGAATGAGAGTGTATGAGAGATTTAGTAAGAAGAGGGGTGAGTTAGAATGAAGAAATGACTCTCTATTTATAGTCAAATTTCTCCTCTGTTCCACAGATCCCACGGATCCCTTCCACTTGGGATCCGTCTAGTGTAATCCTAGGGATCCGTGGTGCGCTCCTCTTTGCCCATGGGTTTTTTGGTTATGGGTCATGGGTTATGGGTTGGTCCTTGGGTTTTCTTTAGATTTAATGTATCTAAGTATACATTGTATCAAGTCTTCTTTGGTATGGGTTAAGATCCATGGGTTATGGTCCATGGGTTATGGTTTTACCCATCCTAATAAACTATTACAACAAATGCTTAATTATTACATTTTTGTATTTAAATGGCTATATGTAAATGCTTTACAAAAATAACATGTATCCTTATAATTATACTTAAGATAACATTACATTTGTTATCAACAAAACACAAAGAAATGCAAAATATTAATAAACGTTTTTACGGTTTATTTGTATTAACAATCTCCCCTTTTTGTTGATGACAAAACATAATGTTATGATGAGTAAAACTTAAGAATAGATGTAAGTTTTGAAAGCCCCTAAGTTTTACTTCTTCTCCCCTTTTTGTCGAAACAAAAAGTTAACCCTTGGAAGAAATAAACAAACTCTTAACTCCCCCTTGACGGTAGCTCCCCTTGTTTGGGGCGTCAAGTGAAGAAAAATAAAAATCCTACAAAAAGAAAGGTTAGTAACATGCTTATATAATCTTGTGGTTTCCGAGAATCAAGATTGGGAGCCAAGGTATGTAAACAAGGCCTTGTAATAAAACAACAAATTGTAGTGGTATGTATGCCACTTACAAGCATGTAAAAATAAGAACAAGACTTGTTCTTGAAAATGACTTCAAAAGAAAAATAATACTAAAAGTAGAAAGTAGTAGTAGTGATTCCTTCCATGCTTGCATAAGGTTATGGATGGAGGTTTTGATGAGTAATGGTATTGATGCGATCAAGGATGAGGTTGAGTATGAAACGCATTTCTTCCCTAACTTCTATTGCAATTTCCCTAGTGGATTGGCAATGTTCACAATGTAAATGATGTGGGTAATGAGTGCGGAAGTTTTCCGGGTTGTTATGATTTGAGTTATGCGGAAGTTGTGGTGGAAAAATAGGAAAATGTGGATCAATATCCGGAATGTTAGTAAATGGTGGTGGAAAAGAACCTAGATGTTCTTGTAATGTGATGGGAGCTAATGGTGGTGATGTTTCAAGATCTTGAAATATAGTATTTGGAGATGTGGGTGGTGTTGAAAAGACTATTTCTTTTTGTTTAGGTTGTTTAGATCTTGTTGGATTCTTAAGGAGTTCCAAAAGAGTGACTTTAGGTGGTGATGAAGTTGGTGTACTTGTTGGTGATGAGGGAGGTGCTATAATGGAAGCATTTTGTGGTGAGTCATTTGTTGAGGATGAACCATTTGAGGTAGGTTTTGCTAAACAACAAGATCGGATACTAATCCGTGCGGATATCCTAGCATTTGTTTGTGGTATTTTGGATGGTGGAAGTACAAAGGTTTGGATATCTTGATTTTTTGTACTAGATGATTCCTAAAAGGTTTTGGATGACATGATAAAGTGTGTTTGTGAGTAGGAGGTAGAGTATGCAAGCATTTTGGGAGTTATATATATAGAAAAACAAAGCATTGTAATGAATGCTTGACCCAAAATATGGATTAAAATCTAATGATTAGATATGAATTCAAGGCATGTGATCATGAGAACACAAGCATTAAAGAGCATACTCCCAAAATGAAACAAATGTGGATTTTTCATCCAAAGTGAAAAAATAGAAGTTGAAAAACACGTTTCACGGATCCCACGGATCCTTCCTTGAGGATCCGTCCAGCATGAAGGCTGGGATCCGTGGGTCGGTGATTCAGTGACACAAAAATTTCCTTTTGGAAAAGTTTTTGCTTAGTGTGTGCCTATATGCAAACTATTTGGAGTTTCGGTTATCTCGACCCCTAAAAAGAAATAGAAAATAAACTAGAAGTATAAAATCATCCTATTGAGATAACCCGAAAACACATATTTAGTACATGAGTACGTAATTTTGTGTTATCAATGCTCCTAATTCATTGTTGCTTAAATGAATGTACCTGAAAACACATATTAGTTATGTGTCCCCTTTAGCATTCAAAAGACATGAGATGCAATGAAAACGGGTTTTTACTTTGTATTAATAATGAAAAATCGATTTGTCCTAGACGTGAGAAATTGCTTTTGTGAAATTGATACGGGAAGGTATCATCTTTTTAGAAAACATTGTGAAAATAGGCTTTCTTTGAAAATGAAAAAAAAATAAGAAAACTATAAGTGTAAGAACTCATCTTGGGTTTTGAAAATTCCCGTATTGTTTGTGAGTTGTGCGTGAAATAGAAATCCTAGACTCAGAAAGAAGAAGGCTAGTGTTTACATACCTTGTAGAGTCAATTAAGTTACGACGTTTGTTCCATTAGACCAAGACCAAGACTAAGTAGGTTGAATTGTTCCCGCTTCAACAGTTTGGTGAGGACGTCGGCTATGTTGTCTTCGGATGCTACCTTCTCAATAGAGATGTTCCCCTTTTGAACATTGTCTCTTAGGAAGTGACGACGAATTTCTATATGCTTTGTGCGATAATGCAATACCGGATTCTTGCTTAAGTCGATTGCACCTTTGTTGTCACATAGGATGGCTATGTCGCTTAGATGGATGTCGTAGTCTACTAACGCTTGTTTCATCCAAGTGGGGTATGTACTTTTATGGGATGTTGTTTAACATCATGGTTTTCTAAGAAACAAACGGCACTTGCAATATCAACAACCTGTATGTACTTTTTCTATCAACGTAATCACCTGCATGGTCAGAATCTGCATATACAATTGTTTCTACTCCCGTGCCCTTAGGATACCATAATCCTAATTGTGTTGTACCCTTAATATATCTAAATATCCTTTTTACGGCTTCTAGGTGTGATATTTTAGGGTCTTCTTGAAACCTAGCACATAAGCAAACACTAAACATGATATCCGGCCTACTTGCCGTGAGGTAGAGAAGGCTACCTATCATGCCACGATATTTAGTATTATCTACGGATTCTCCGTCTTCATCTTTTGTGAGTTTGGTGTCGGATGACATTGGAGTCCTAATTGGTTTTGACTCTTCTAGACCGAATTTCTTTAACATCTCCTTGATGTATTTAGATTGATTGAAGAAGATACCATCTTCTACTTGTTTTATTTGTAGACCAAGAAAGAAACTAAGTTCTCCCATCATACTCATCTCGAACTCGTCATGCATGATTTTAGAGAAATCATCACACATGTCTTGACAAGTGGATCCGAATATAATATCATCTACATATATTTGTACTATGATTATATGTGACTCTCTTTTCTTAGTAAAAGTGTGTTGTCAACTAACCCCATGGTGTAGTTGTGTTTAACTAGAAATGACTTGAGTCTATCATACCAAGCTTTTGGAGCTTGTTTAAGACCATAAAGGGCTTTCTTTAATTTATACACATGTTTGGGTTTTTCAAAATCAATGAAGCCGGAGGTTGAGCTACATATACTTCTTCATTTATGAAACCATTTAGAAAAGCGCTTTTGACATCCATTTGATAAAGCTTTAGATCATTAGCACAAGCATACGCAAGAAGTATTCTTATAGACTCTAATCTAGCCACGGGGCGTAGGTCTCATCAAAGTCTATTCCCTCTTGTTGGTTATACCCTTGAGCAACGAGTCTAGCCTTGTTCCTAGACACTACTCCGTTTGCATCTAATTTGTTTTTATAAACCCATTTGGTTCCTATTATGGTTTGATTATTAGGTGGAGGGACAAGTGTCCAAACATCATTAGAAACAAATTGATTTAGTTCTTCTTGCATAGCCATTACCCAACTCTCATCTTTTATGGCTTCTTGTGTATTCTTAGGTTCTAAGGTTGAAACGAAACAAAACAAGCTACTTTGGTTTGTATATCAGATGGACCAAATAAATCCATATGTAGTAATTCTAGACACCTAGTTGTGGACACCATGTTTTTAGCGTTATGACTCGAATGAGCTTGTTTTCCTACATTACAAGCATCACAAAAATGATGTTCATATTTTAACTTAGGTAGATCTCTTACTAGATCTTTGGATGATAGCGATTGAAGAAGTCGCATGTTGGCGTGACCCAATCTTCGATGCCATAAGGTCGAAGTATCATCCATAGAGGTAAGACATAGTTTGTCTTTAGGTTCATTCCCTATTTTAATGACATAGACTCCATGTTTCCTAATTCCTCTTCCTATGGTTATGCCATTTTTAAGTATCTTACTACCGGTTTCGGTGAAAAGTACATTGCACTTTTATCACATATTTGTCCTATACTTAAGAGATTAAAGTTTAGGTTTTTTACGTGACACACATCGTTAATGGTTAGAGATTTGTTAGAAATCGTACCTTTACCGATGATTCTACTCTTGCTATTTCCAAACACCACATTACCTCCATTAATGGATTCATATGTGGAGAATAGATCCCTATTGCCGGTCATGTGCCTCGTGCACCCGCTATCCTTGACCCATTCATCGGGTCTAGGTCGACCTTTAAGCACACCTAACACAATAATAAACTCAAAAGTTTGGTCCCCATTTGTTCATGGGTCCATTAGTGTTAAACATTCCATTCATGTTAGACATGTATGGATAAGATGAGTATGCATTCCATGGAGCAAAGTTTTGAAAAAGAAAACCGTTTTGCATGTTTTGATTCCATCCCATTTGATGGTTACTTTTTGGGTAAACATTATTAGGTCTCCTAAATGAGTTAGGTTTTGAAAAAGATGAAGCTTTGTTTCTTGCAAAAGTAGGATTATATTTTGGAGGTGGTTGTCTAGTGGTGACATGATTTGGTTTCTTCCTATTAACTATGACAAACTCAGTTCTAGATGAAGAAGCTACATTATTGCTAATGTTTGCTACAGCAGATCCACGGATCCCTTTTTCTACACTAGCTGGTTCCCTTTTTAGGGGATCCAGGATCCGCCACAACAAAGGGCTTGGTTTTTCTAGTTCTTTAACAAATTTTGTTTCTTTACTTTCACTAGTTGATGGATCAAGTTGTTGACTACCTAGACCCTTTTGATTGTTAACGGTTTTAACGCTATCGAGTATTGTATCTAAAGTGTTCGTGCTCATTCTAGCAATTTTAGAATCTAAGTGATCCACTAGTGTTTGAAGTTGAACGCAAAGTTCACATTCACCACTTGCTATTTTACCTTTCTCTAAACGTTTTAGTTTTGCTTTTAATTCTATGACTTCTTTATCTAAACGTTTATTTTGACTCTTTAAAAGCTTGTTTTGTTAACTAGTTTTAAGCTAATATTGCATAGTTTATCATATTCATTATGCAATGAGTCGTCATCAAGTGATAAGCTACTATAGTATTCGGGACATACCTCGTCATTTGCCATAAGACAAATTTCTTCATCCTCCTCGCCGCCATTCCCCACGCGTCGCTCACAAACGCCTTTTGATCATCCCGTTTGGGACACTTACTAATAAAGTGGTTTGGGTCCCCACATTTAAAGCAAGTACGATCATCCTTTGGCTTCTCGTCCTCTTTGCTTTTCGAAAGCCTTTCTTATCGTCATACGGTTGTTTGACGTATCTACCCTTTCTTCTAAAGAACTTTTTAAAGTCCCTTACCGCCATAGCGTACTTCTCGTCGTCACTACTCAAGATGAGTTCTCCTCATCGCTTGAAGCCTTTTTGGCTTTAAGGGCAAGAGATTTGTGTTTCTCTTTCTCTTTTGAGGCTTCGAATCTTTAGCAAGGACAAGCTCGTAGACTTTTAGGTTGCCTATGAGTTCATCGAGGGTGAGGATTGTCAAATCTTTTGACTCTTCGATTGCCGTCACCTTGGATCTCCACTTCGATGGAAGTGCCCTTAGATATCTCCTAACATGGTTACGGCTAGAAAAGATTCATCAAGTGCTTGTAAAGATGTAATAATAGTATTAAAGTTAGCAAATGAATGATCTATAGTTTCCTCATCCGATATTGAAAATTGTTCATATTGTTGAACAAATAAATCAATTTTATTATTTTTAACTTGTTGGTTGCCTTGATGAGTTACAACTAAAGAATTCCAAATTTCTTTAGAGGTTTTAAGCATAGAAATTCTTTCAATTCCTTTTTCGTAAAGCATTATATAAAACCATTTTTGCTTCACTATTTTTAGAAAGCTTTTTCTTCATTTCATCATTTAGTTTATCATGAGGTATGTGAACTAAATTTCCTTTATCATCATTTGAGGTAGCCTCAAAATCACCTTCAACAATAATGTACCAAAGATCAATATCTTTAGACTTCACATATGTTTCCAATCTATTTTTCCAATATATAAAACCATTAGTTTCAAGTAGTGGTGGTCGTTGCATAGATTGCCCGTCCTTATAATTTTCGAACCCATAGTGATCGAAAAGTTTTTAAAATACAATTTTATTTTAAAACTTTTATAAACTTAGCTCTTGATGCCAATTGTGGAAAACTAGAAGGGGGGGGTTGAATAGTTTTGCCGATTTAAAGTTGATTTCAAAAACTTTAGATTCGATATTATGTGAAATCGTATGGATGTTGAGAACGTGTAGATCTAATGATAATGCAAGCAAATAAATAAAGTTATGGGATATAAATGACACAACCGATTTATAGTGGTTCACCTTCCTTGCCCTACTCCACTCCCCGAGTCATCTACTCGAGAGTTCAAGCACTATGTCAACAAACTCACGTTGCTTACACTTTTTTCCGGTACAAAGCTAGATACCGAGTCCGTAGCACGGTGGACCAAACCAACACAACTATTACACAACAAATATGTGAAATATCAAATACAAGATCTTAGCTACAGAAATCTTGGAGTGACAAATCAATCAAGGACCCCTTGCTTGGATGACTTGTAGAATGCTCGTGATCTCGCCTTAGAGAAGGACCTATATGAGGATCACAAATAGAAAGAAAGAAGAAGAACTCTCTAGATCAAGTGATCTATATGTTAGAAGAGAATGAGAGTGTATGAGAGATTTAGTAAGAAGAGGGGTGAGTTAGAATGAAGAAATGGCTCTCTATTTATAGGCAAATTTCTCCTCTGTTCCACGGATCCCACGGATCCCTTCCACTTGGGATCCGTCTAGTGTAATCCTAGGGATCCGTGGTACGCTCCTCTTTGCCCATGGGTTTTTTGGTTATGGGTCATGGGTTATGGGTTGGTCCATGGGTTTTCTTTAATTTCAATGTATCTAAGTATACATTGTATCAAGTCTTCTTTGGTATGGGTTAAGATCCATGGGTTATGGTTTTACCCATCCTAATAAACTATTACAACAAATGCTTAATTATTACATTTTTGTATTTAAATGGCTATATGTAAATGCTTTACAAAAATAACATGTATCCTTATAATTATACTTAAGATAACATTACATTTGTTATCAACAAAACACAAAGAGATCGCAAAATATTAATAAACGCTTTTACGGTTTATTTGTATTAACAATCTCTCCCCTTTTGTTGATGACAAAACATAATGTTATGATGAGTAAAACTTAAGAATAGATGTAAGTTCTGAAAGCCCCTAAGTTTTACTTCTTCTCCCCCTTTTTGTCGAAACAAAAAGCTAACCATTGGAAGAAATAAACAAACTTCTAACTCCCCCTTGACGGTAGCTCCCCCTTTTTTTTGACTGATTCAGTCATTGTGGTATCTTTTTACTACGGATCCAGTCCAAATCCGTATAAAATGACCAAAAAGCCCTTATCACATTCTTTTTCAAATGATTTAATTACATAAATGGTCACTTTGATTTCAAATGACAATTACGTAACGGCCGTTAGTCCTTTATACTAACGGTCGTTAGTAAATAACCGAAAATTTTGTTTTTACACGTTTTCGTCCATTTTTACATGTTTTCGTCTGTTTTTACACATTTTCGTCAATTTTTACATGTTTTCGTCTGTTTTTATACGTTTTCGTCCGTTTTTACATGTTTTCGTCTGTCTTTATACATTTTCATTCGTTGTTGCCGTTTTGTCCGCGTTTTCTACACGATTTTTACTCGTTTTAGCTCCATTTTTACATGCTTTCTTCGTTTTACGCGCTTTTCTCGCTTCGTTTTACACGCTTTAGTCCGTTTTGCCAAAGTTTTTGCTCGCTTTACACATTTTCGCCCATTTTACATGTTTTACGTCGTCGTATCGCGGTTTTTACACGATTTTATTGCTGCCTGATTTTACATCGTTTTTTCGCGTTTTCATCCGTTTTTACTGTTGTTCGTTTTTACCGCGTTTTACATCGCGTTAAGGAAGAAGATACGTGTAAATAACGAGAAAACGCGTAAAAATGGAGGAAATATGCGTGCAAAAATGAATGAAAGGTAAAACGGACGTAAAAACGTAAAAACAAAACATGTAAAAACGTATCTAAATTGTGTAAAAGCGACAAAACGGTAAAAACGAACAAAACGTGTAAAACGCAAAAACGCGTGTAAAACGAAAGAAAACGTGTAAAAACAAACGAAAACAAGTAAAAATGTAGAAAACAAGTAAAAACGGACGAAAACGTGCAAAAACGAATGAAAATGTATAAAGGCAGACGAAAACATGTAAAAACGAATGAAAGCGTGTAAAAATAGACTAAAACATGTAAAAACGTGTAAAAAAGGACGAAAATGAGTAAAAACGGACGAAAACATGCAAAAACGAATGAAAACGTGTAAAAATGCTTTGTTGCAAAAATCGTGAATCGGTAGTCGGGCGGTCGACCACCCTGTAGCGAGTAATCGGTCAAGTGCGATTAATCGGTGATCAATCGGATTGGCATTTCCTGCAGTTTTGGTATTTCGAGACCAAACTAAAATCTTAACCGACAAGCCTCAAGTTATGTTTCCAAACCTCAATAAAATGCTCCAATTCGATTATGATGCCCATTGCGCTATAAGTGAAATATACGATCCCCAAATTAAGTATATATAATGCCTAAATTATTATTATTTTTAAATGACCGATTTGTTCGGATTCGCCGATTTTTTACCGATTCGGCCGATTTTGACCAATTCGGCCGATTTTGCCCGATACGGCCGATTTTTTGACTGCTTAGTGTCGATTTTTATCCTAGGCCGATTTTCAAAAATCGACAAGGTACTCGGCCGATTAACGATTAATCGGCAGAGTTGACCGATTTTTGCAACATTGTAAAAATGTACAAAACATGCAAAAACGGACGAAAATGTGTAAAAACATAAGAAATCATGTAAAAACGGACGAAAACGTGTAAAAACAGACGAAATCATGTAAAAACGGACGAAAACGTGTAAAAACATACGAAAAGGTGTAAAACCAGACGAAAACGTTCAAAAACGGACGAAAACATGTAAAAACGGACGAAAACGTCTAAAAACGGACGAAAACGGGTAAAAAGAGACGAAAACGTGTAAAAACGGATGAAATCGAGTAAAAACGGAAGAAAACGTGTAAAAACAGACGATAAGGTGTAAAAATGGACGAGAACGTAAGAAAACTAAATTTTCGGTTATTTACTAACGACCGTTAGTATAAAGGACTAACGGCCGTTACTTAATTGTCATTTGAAACCACAGTGACCATTTATGTAATTAACTCATTTGAAAACTAATGTGACAAGGGCTTTTTGGTCATTTTATACGGATTTGGACTGGATCTGTAATAAAAAGATACCATAGTGACTGAACCAGTAAAAAAAAAGTTTAGTGACTAAAAGTGAAAAATCCAACAAACCACAATGACCATTTGTGTAATTAACTCAAAAATTACACATGAAATTCAAATAGTTGCGGCCTCTTCACTACCTACCTTTTCATACTCCTATTCCACCCACTTTTCACCTTCTCAATAATTTACAACGCATCTCATTTTCATCAATAATTTATTTTAGAGTAAACTACACCATTCGTCCTTGTGGTATGCGTTGACCGACAAGTTTCGTCCTTTAACCGAAAAAAATGCGCCGTTCATCTTTAACTACTTAAACGCGTTATGTATCGTTAGTCCCTCACTCTAACTGGCATGACTAACGGTCGTAATACGTCATCCACTCGAGGGTATTTCAGTCTTTTCCCACCCATAAGGACCAACGGTGTATTTTCTATATTTTCCGAAAAATTTTATTTCGAAATTTTTTTCAAAATTTTTTTTTCAAAATTTTTTCCAATTTTTTTTTTTCAAATTTTTATTTTTTTCGAAAAACTTTTTTTCCCAAAAATCGTCTCATGTAAAAAAAAAATTTCGCCACACGTGAATTTTTTTTTCGTCATATGTGAAAAAATTATTAGAAAATTTTTTTGAAACTTTTTCAAGTATGAAGAAAAATGTGAAATTTTCGTAATATGTGAAAAAAATAATTCACATGTGATGGAAAAAATTTCCAAAAAAACACAAAAATTTGGGGAAAAAAATTTTTCAAAAATTGTTTTTCGAAAAATTTTTCAAAAATTGTTTTTCGAAAAAAGTTTCAAAAAAATTTTCGAAAAAAATTTTCAAAAAAAAATTTTCGAAAAAATTTCAAAAAAAATTTTTGAAAAATTTGTTCAAAACAAATTTTTTTTTGAAAACTTTTTGAAATTTTTTTGGAAATTCTTAGAAAAATTGGTTAACTTATAGGCTTTTTCTAACTTATTCCATGGTGGTACACAATTAAAACCATTTAATGAACATAAGTTGCAATGTTAAATGTC
Source organism: Chrysanthemum makinoi (assembly GCA_910596185.1). NCBI lineage: Eukaryota > Viridiplantae > Streptophyta > Magnoliopsida > Asterales > Asteraceae > Chrysanthemum > Chrysanthemum makinoi. Next base: position 230,851,065 of record OU343218.1, read on the forward strand.
ACTTGATGTCAATAATTTCCCATTTTGCTTTCATTTATCATATTTAATATTGTTCTATATGGAAATTAACATAATTTAGGAAATTATTATGTTCAATAAATACACATAAACATATGCCATGGTGGCACATATTAGAAAATCCCTAACTTATATTAGTTATTAGATCAAAATCGGATGAAACCATATAAAAACAGAAAATACGCATAAAAACGTTATTAAAACGGACAAAAACCGGACGAAATCGTATGAAACCGGATGGAAAACGTATAAAAAAAACAAAAAAGTTTTTGAAAAGTTTTTCGGAATTTTTTTTTTTGATTTTTTTTTATCCGAATTTTTTTGTTTTCAATTTATTTTTGATTTTTTTTTCGAAACTTTTTTTCGTCACATGTGAAAAAAAACTTGGAAATTTTTTCCTTCACATGTGAAATTTTTTTCACCTATGACGAAAATTTCACGGGTGACGAATTTTTTTTTTCACGGGCGACGATTTTTGGGGAAAAAAATTCGGAAAAAAAAGATTTTGGAAAAAGTTTTTTCGGAAAAAAATTTTCGAAATAAAATTTTTCGGAAAATTTTGAAATTACACCGTTGGTCCTTACGGGTGGAAAAAGACTGAAATACCCTCGAGTGGCTGAGGTATAACGACTGTTAGTTATGCCAGTTAGAGTGAGGGACTAACGATACATAACGTTTCGGAGTTAAGGATAAACGGTGCATTTTTTTCAGTCAAATGACGAAACTTGTCGGTCAACGCATATCACAAGGACGAATGATGTAGTTTACTCTTTATTTTATTGTCCGAATCATCTAGGGGTGTTGATTATTTGGGTAATACCCCAATAAATTGAACCGAATCGAATTTGCTAAAACTGAACCAAATCAAATTAAATATTCGGTTTTCGTTTTAGTTATGGTTTTAGCAATTTAAATTGAAAACCGAATTCAAATAAATATATATATATTTTTAATATATTTATATAAAAAAAATGTTAAAACTCTTTTATACTATAAATATAACATTTTAAGCTTGAAAAATTCTTTTTGCTAAAAATCTATACAAATAAATGAATAAATAATTAAATTTATGTAATTTGGGTTATTCGGTCCGGTTTTCAGTTATTCGGTTCGGTTTTCAGTTATACCAAAAAATAATAACCGAACCGAATAAACCGAACAACCCGATAACCGAACCGATGAACACCCCTAAATCATCTCCCGGATTGGTTATAATTTTGTAAATTAACTGACTAACAGAATCCGATGACACTAATTAGCTTTTGGTGTCTTAAAAAGCTGTGTTCCTTAGAGTCGATTTAAAAAGTTAAGGCCTTATGGACACAAATAGACGACATTTGTAGTGGATCCCTTGACCCAAAAATAGAGTACTCAAGTTTGGGCACTTAACCCAATGGGCTTCAGCCCAACTTTACATTATTGATTGAGTGGATTGGACACTACTTCTGTGTTATCTAACTATGACCAGTTCCATTTAATCCTTTTTATACACTTTTGGTCATTAATTGGGGGCTTTTGCATATATATCCTTCTGAAAATACAAAATCGCATATATATCCAAAGCACGCATAAAAATCATTGTATTATATGCATAAAAAACTTGTACAAAGAATATATATGCAATTATTCACTTTGGGAAGGATATATATGCATTTTTGCCTTAATTGTAAATTTATGGCCAAATCCATTATTTCTATTAGGGCACTAGCGATCGCGTGGCGGCGTATACTCGTGACTATATTTTCCGACAATGTAATGTTATGCGGCCATACTTTTATTAAACAATTAAATTACAAATAAAAATAACTTTAGTTATGACCGTGGAAATAATTCATCTCCCGTTAACCGTTTATCACAAACAAAATCTTGATTCTTTCCTTTAAGACAATCACCCTTCGTCAATTTTGGAGCCAAAGACCCAGTTCGACCCTCATGTTGCAATGGTGGCGATTTGAATTGCGGCATGACGGCGAACCAACCGATCGACTACTACGGGCAACCTAATGGCTTTATTTTTAAATGTTTGGCTTAGTAGTTTGATTAGATTGTAAATTGTGGTTAAATGGTTGTATATTTTAGTGAAGGGCTAAATTAAATAGTGTATTAATTGTATGTGTTGAATAGTGTTTTTTAGTTGAATTTATACTTCAAATAGTTTGTACATTGTGTTTTATAAATTATATTTTTTTATCAAATTGGTGTTTTAAATATGACATTAATTACAAATGTTGACCAGTCAATATGTGTAGGTGTTTATGCATAAAGTAATTGTACATATAGCTTAAGTAGTTGTATAAATCTATATATGGAAATCTTAAAAAATTAAAAGAGAGAGGGTCATCCCTTCATTATAAGTAGTTTAGATTAGAGATTTTTTTAGAAGCAGTCTTTTTATTTGCGGGTTTATCATGAGGTATGATTATGATATGTCTAAATTCCACCTCCTATACCTCACTCCGACGAGATTGAATATTTTGTTATAGGCAACGATTAACTACTTCGTTACGTTTGTAAGTGTCAGCCACATTCCTCAATCCTCACGTGACCCTTACGTTACTAATTAATCTCCAACCTGGTCTACAAGACATTTTAATTATTTCTTGTCACGTCATAAAAACCAATAATGTTTTAGAGTGTTTTCAAATGACTTTCTATGAGTTACTGAATATATATGGTCGATCACTGAAATGATTACTTTATCAATCTAGTGACAACATTCTGAAAACAATGGGAAAATATCATCAATACAAAGTATGCCAACTACTTATATATGGTCGATCACTAAAATTTCCTTATAAGTTAGTCATTCAAGTTTCAATATGTATAACGTTTAGGTATTACGAATGATGACGTTTCATTACTTTATTTTTTTATCACGTATGAAAGATTGAAATGGGATAACCAGCTACAAATTTTTGCGTTGACAAATGTCTAGCCTTGACCGCCACGTATGAAGTTTGATGACGTGAAACATGTTGGGATTTAATACTCATAACAATTATATAAAATCAAATAACATCATCATAGCATGCAGCGGAAGTAAATAGGAATAATATATGTAAGTAATTAACCGAATAAGAAAACGCGTACCTTTTAGCAATTCAAGAATCAAATGGTAATTGAACAAGAACCAAAACCCAAAACCCTAACTTTAGGGTTTGTATAATTCGACCCAAAAGAATCGACCACCAAGGAATACACAAGCTCAAGCGTGCTTGTCCTTCGTTCTTGTACACACGTACTATTAGCGATTTGATATGAAAAGCTAGTTCCTTGAATCACAAATAAAACCAAACACTTGTTTCTTTGAGTTAAGCAAAATCGAACACCCTTGTGGTGAGGGTATACGACCGGCCACACAAAGAGGGAGAGAGGAGAAGAGAAATTAGGTATATTGGTGATCCAAGATTAAGAGAATAATGAATACAAGGGTTTGTATATATACATTCTCAAAACTTGGTGACCAAGAAATCCCACCTCCTTGGGTTGGGTAGCCCACGACCGGCCAAGCCATCCCAAAGGGATTCCGGATCCTTCTTGTCCACTAATTTCATTCTTAGTCCTCATAGTTTACATTTAACGACCGTTAACTAAACCTCGTTAAATATTTAACTATCGTTATGTTTTATTTCGTGACTAATAATTAATAATAACATTTTATATATATTAATTATTAACATCAACTCTCATACGTAATGTGTAATCGAAGTCTCGAGTTCGAATCCGGACATACATATATTTAAATATCCTTAAAACCTTCAGCCCCACTTGATTGTACTAAATATAGTAATGACATCGCTTAGTCTAGCTTTCACACGCCAATGCCCCCAGATCAAATCGAGTATGGTCTCCTGGAAAACCATTTAATGATTCATCATTTTTACTTATCCTTTTGTTACTAATACTACATTAACTATGAATATGGATCAAGTCATTTCATAAGTTAATATTCTGCTTCTCGTTGTATTCGATTGAACAAGATTACCAAATCATCTTAACGTATTCCGATAGATCTTGGGTATGGCCATACAAACATCTTGTCAACCCTACGAGGGGCCCAAATATAGTATTATACTTTGAAACAAATTCAAAGGAACAAATTCTCTTGACTACAAACATAACTCACGAACTTTGCAACACTTCCGAAAATAGCCCTTATAACTACCAGCTACGGATAGCGTTAGACTATCTTACACAAATGCACTACATTCATATCAGTTATCCGGTATCTCAAGTCTGAGGATAAACACTTCATGATATACTTAATGACAGAGATCCATAAAGTATCATCATGTAAAGTTGGGATAAGTCCTATATTCAATTCATTGAATATCATGTGAATCTGGTATGTCCCACACATCAATATACTTTAAAAGTATATTCTACCAAAACTCAGATTTGTCTTAATTCAATGACATTCCCACATCATTGATCGACAACGGACTATTTAGAATAACATAAGTTATTCACGGATTAAACATGCAAATATAGGATATAATATTAAGAAAATGAAAAATAAACATAAACAACTATTTTATTTCATTAAAGTAATATTTGTTCATAACATCCTTTATCCAAATACTAAATAGATCAATGCATGATAATACTGGTTAATGAGTTATGTCTCAAGTAATGACAATCATACTTGTTGAAAAGGCATAATTTCAACTAACTTTGATCTATCGGAATTTTGAGAATACTTATCTTAAGAATTCAACTAGTGAAGTTCTTGTATGTGTGCATTCAAAATATCTTGATATTGCCACATAATATTTCATAAAGTATGTGACATCCTCAAGCACCAATTTATGACAATCAAACTTTCAAACATTTTTAAAGTTTAAAGTATTCTTATTCTTTATTGTATAATGCAACTATGCTCTTAGTTGAGCACAACTAGTTCACATGACCATTTACAAGGATGAAATCCTCCCATGACTAGTATTGAGTGTTATCTCAATTATGCCAGCATCATTATATACAAACAACAATATGCTCTTTAAAAATTTCGTAAACTTCAATATCTATAGTGTAATGTTTGATGCCTTCCAAACTTTCAAGTTTGTTGGCTATGAAAATTACGCAACAATTCTTGTCTTGCTCATCCATAGAATTTTGAGAGCAAATCCAGGCTGAGGAATGTAATTCTAAATTCAAACATATTCCATTTGAATATTCATTACACTAGTTATCTAATAACTTCATTAGATATCAATGTTGTCAAATCATCTTGCATTCAAGCATGATACAACAATAACATGATATACATGAAAAATCCTTGTGTCAAACTAAGATTTCATTCATGTTCTACATATCTATTTTCCAAATGATATATCATGTTCTATTAGACTCATTTATTTAATACCACACATGTTTATTAATAATAAACATATATTCCAAGGTTGTATGTCTTATTTTCTAAATCTTTCAGGTGAAGTTCCATTCCAAACTAAAACTTAACATTTAGCTTAGATGGAATGTTACTACCCACAACATATAAGATTTAAAGAAAATGAACACAATACTCCCACTAGCTTTCAGAAATACTTAGAAATTATCTTATTTTAATTTTTAAATCAAAACTTTGATTTAATAGTTAAACATAAGAATCATCTCCTAGATGCATGCATATATCCATTCATGGATTCTTGCAATTTGTACATTTCCAAAGATTATGTGAATTCATAAAACATATTTGTATTACTTATCGTCCTCGCAAAAGCAATCACACAACAAAGAGTTTTTGGTATTCATTGTCAGATTTCATGTAAATGAAATTAAGTATGACAATCATAATCATTATATATTTAATGTGCCAAGGAAAGAATATTCAATCACAGTTAATCGCTTAAGTGTGATTAATAATCTTGTCACAAGTCATGCATTAAACACATGTACAATATTGTCCATATAATTTCTACACAAAGATTTAAACCACTAGGGTTTTCCTTCCTTTGAAGAAACTCATCTTTATTAAGATAAACCAAGTTTCAGAGTTGATTATCTTTATGGACAACATCTTATCATTCATAGTATGAATAATTTACCACAATTCAATATTAGGTAAATACATCATCATGATTAACAGTGTTTACCATGATCCCGCAACTCATATATCTCACACATCAATAAATTATCGAGAATCCTATGATCTATGAATGAGAATTCCATCATCTTGAGGTCTATCATATTTGACCTCATCATGATATTTACTAGTGTATTTTAGAAGATTATGTGTTTTGTAATTGTAATTTAATCTCTTCAAGATCTAAACAAAACTCCCACTTGCTTTTGTAATTTAAAGACTATCTATAAATACTTTAGCAATTAGAACAACACTAAATTGTTTTCTTGTGGGATATTACAAATCACATTAACAGTTCGTAAATCTTGTTCGTTAATAACCTACTCCATAAGTAGTTTTAACAAATCAGAACTTCAATATAAGACTCAATGTGATTCATCACATTCCACACTAAAATGGTGTCTTATTAATCTTCTAGATTTTGAGTTAAGTATATCCAATCAATACTCAATTTTCTAACCTTGATAACTTTTGGAAGAAAAGAAGATATTGTTATCTTGAATCAAACAATATAACAAATGTTTGATTCTTCTAACTGAACATTCCATATACATACAATATTTCATTAGAATTAATATTGTAAGACAATCTAACAATATTTAAGATAAACATATTCCTTTTGGCCTACCTATTTACCAACTAAGTCAACTTAATGATATAATAGAATATCCAAGCCAATTGCATGTTTTATAACATAAGTATTCTTTGACCAAGTCAAAAGACATAATAGTTATAGTATCTTTCTTTATATTATAAGTCTTTAAAAGACTTCATATTTGTGACTTTACAAAGAAACACATAAACATTTATAATTTAAAGTAATTATGAACACCACATCATGGTTTCAATTAATTAATTTTCAAGTTAATAAACTATTTATGTCATTCCACGAATACACAAATATTTAAAGTAGCATTAGATTACTTTATTTTAATTATGTCATCCTTTGAGATTACAATCTAGCCAAGATCTCACTTAACCTAAAATGTAACTTCAAGTGTTTCTATAATTTGAATGACATAAGACATAAAAGTAGTCTATGCTATAATCTTGACACATGTTCTAAACAAGTCAATCTTATTAGAACGTTAATCTCTTACCTCAAGAGAATCCATTAAGCATATTTGTATGTGTTGTTCCTTTGCACACAATAAAAACTTCTCCCACTTGTGCATAGAACAACATCATACAGTAGATAAACACCATGACATTCGTTTGTTTATATGAGCGATATGATAGTGTCATAGATATATAAGCATTACGAGTAGATGTAGGACCACTTAATTATCAAGGAAACGTTCATGACTATCCTTGAGAATATGAATGTCTACATTTTTGAACGTAATGTATTATTTCAAGAAAATCTAGAAACAATATGAGTTATTACCAAGATAATAACTTGTAACTCCCAATGAATTAGACAACGTTACAATAATGTCTTATTCAGTAATACACCATACTCCCAATCGGATTTGACAACATTGTAAGTGTTTCATTAACCAGTGAAGATAGCGTGCTATTACGTTGCTACCCCTTTGTAAGACCATTCGTAACAATTACTTAGGTACTAAAAGAGTGTATTCTACTCAAGAGATGATGGATTATCCATCAATGCTATTAACTTGAAAAATTGAGCATGCAATTTCTTTCATAATAGGTCTACTATCCCCACAATGGTGTGTAGCACCTTTAATTGGTCAAAGCAAAACAACTAGATAAAATCTACTAGTTTGTCTTTTACCAATTTTGCGGTAATTAGTCTAGATTCTAATGTAATAACTCATATAATGTCAAACATGTTTTCTAGTTGACCAAAATGTCATATAAGAATTCAATCACCAACAGATGGTAATGAAATCTCTTAAGGAAAACATGGTGTGCAATTTTCTTAACTATTATAATTGCTATGAGTTATATTAGAATTTAGACAATTCTAATGTTCCTAACATACCTTTCTCAATCATGAAAAGGAATAGGATTGAGTCTCACTCTTCTTCTATGGAAAAGAGTTTATGTTTGTCTTTTAGTAAATTTTTCTTGATCAAACATTCGTTTGAAAACAGAACTAGATCAATTTACCAAAGCCCAAACCACGTTTACGGTTTAATGTTGCATTAATACAATCAAAAGAATTAACAAAATTCAATTTTTAGTATTTTCGATAATTAAATCTTTCAAGAAAATAAAATACCCTTTGGTCAATATTCATATTAATCATAGTATTTTCCTTGAATTTTGGATCCTCATTATCATAGTTTCACCACATCAGTTGATTTGCTAGTGGTGAAAGTATAGAATAGGTAATCGTTGAAAAACGATAATTGACAAACAAGTTCTCAATTCCAAAAATTATGGGATTTACAATTTTGCCAAAACAATTAATGCAAAACGTAAGCATGTTTCATCCTATCTTATGCCTTAAGTCATAGGTCTCACCAACTAACTTAATTAAGTTGTCTAATTTAGAAACTGCAAATCATTAAGTTGATGTCTCACACAACAAAATAATTCACCTTGTTATTGTAATCTAGATCAAGGTCTCACATAACTAAATTACAACTTCAAGTGTTTCATATCATTAGATGGCATAAACTTAAATTTAAAGGGTACAATTTTTTACGTGTAATAAAAACTTATGTATAAAGAAGCATGCATACAACTTTATAACACATAATTTTCGAAAGAAACTTACTTGTATTTTAATTGCTAAGATTAAATTCTACAAAGTTTTAATCGATGCGTTGAGAAACTTACAACTTTGCACTAAGATGCTTCATTCATAGAATGGTTATACTAGGTAGCTCCAATCGAACTCACAGGCAGAGGACCGTGTAAGCGAAAAGCATAACCTTAGACATCCATTCAAGGTCGCGGCGCACTTCTTAATTAACCCCTTTATAGTTTGTTCTAGTGGGTGAGCCGTTCTAACCATTTAGTACAATCGCATCAATCGATTAAAAGTTCAAGAATAATTCTTAGATAACAAATCAGTTTCACCATTATTTAGTCCATTTAATTTTTTATTCATAAAACCCTTTTGCTTACTAACATGTCAAAACAATATATAAACAAAAAGCATTTTAATAAAAATTAAACACACTCAAATAATATAAACATATAACTAAACAATTTAACATATGTAAAAACAATTAGCCAGATGCATAATTATTTCGATAAACTCTAATAAACAATTCTAGGCGTAAATAAATGCATACATTAACTAGGGCTTTCAACTACAAGGTAGATGAGCCATATACATCGACAATTCGATTGCGTAAGCCAAAGTTAATAATATACCAATTAGCATGTAACGAATTTTTATTAGTTATAATTGAGGTCTTCCCCAATTCAATAATTATCAAATAAATAGAACATGTGTGTATCACTAAACAATTTATCACAAACAATACTCCATGGCAAAACATGCATGTTCCACCATGGATTCCGCATAACAATTATCACCCAAGATACGCATATTACATGACACATAACAATTATTCATTAATTAACCACATAAAATTAGCATGCAATCCTAGGGTTTCTACAAGTTTTACAAAATTAAAACCTAATTAAATTAAATAAGGGTAATCGACCCATAATAAATAAAATTAGGGTTTCGAATTCAAAACCCTAGAAACCATAAAAAGCATGCATATAATCATAAAGATTCAATTTTATGTGTTTCGGTAATTAATTACATCATATTAACGCTCGTGATGCCATGTTGGGATTTAATACTCATAACAATTATATAAAATCAAATAACATCATCAAAGCATGCAAATAAGTAAATAGGAATAATATATGTAAGTAATTAACCGAATAAGAAAACGCGTACCTTTTAGCAATTCAAGAATCAAATGGTAATTGAACAAGAACCAAAACCCAAAACCCTAACTTTAGGGTTTGTATAATTCGACCCAAAAGAATCGACCACCAAGGAATACACAAGCTCAAGCGTGCTTGTCCTTCGTTCTTGTACACACGTACTATTAGCGATTTGATATGAAAAGCTAGTTCCTTGAATCACAAATAAAACCAAACACTTGTTTCTTTGAGTTAAGAAAAATCGAACACCCTTGTGGTGAGGGTATACTGACCGCCATACAAAGAGGGAGAGAGGAGAAGAGAAATTAGGTATATTGGTGATCCAAGATTAGGAGAATAATGAATACAAGGGTTTGTATATATACATTCTCAAACTTGGTGACCAAGAAATCCCACCTCCTTGGGTTGGGTAGCCCACGACCGGCCAAGCCATCCCAAAGGGATTTCGGATCCTTCTTGTCCACTAATTTCATTCTTAGTCCTCATAGTTTACATTTAACGACCGTTAACTAAACCTCGTTAAATATTTAACTATCGTTATGTTTTATTTCGTGACTAATAATTAATAATAACATTTTATATATATTAATTATTAACATCAACTCTCATACGTAATGTGTGCAATCCCGAAGTCTCGAGTTCGAATCCGGACATACATATATTTAAATATCCATAAAACCTTTCAAAGCAGACCCGTATAAGAAGGTGTGCGAGGTGTGCTACCACAGAGGGACTCAAAATATATATCTCGTTATATATTTGGGCCTCAAAATTCACTTCTAATGAAAAATGTTAACGGTGAACATCTTATGTCGTATATATTTGTTAAAACTTAAGATAGGCCATCAAAATACTATGTTTTTGTTTCAATATGACCTATTGGTTTGTGGGAGTTAAAACCACACGTAAACGACTAGAAGTGTATGAGCCTATGGGGGCACACACGTTAAACACGAGAGTACGTGACGATCGTTTAAACTTGAATATACGTTAGAACCGTTTGTGCATGCATGTGACCCGATCCTATAAACGACCCATGGACTTGATCTACTTGCTACATGGGTCGGTTTGGTGTCTTGGGCCTTGCACAATTTATATCTGATCGGGGGTGTTTGTTTTATGCTTGTTGCTCAAGTTTTGAGCCCATGCATGGGTATGTATTTGACCCTATATAAACAAAACACATACCTTAGCATGTGATAGAGAATTCACAATTAATATAATATCTCTTACTCAGTTATTATTTTAATCGATCTATCATGTATTTGTGATATCCCTTACTGACGACAAAAGATATTCCCTATGCACACCTAGTCAATTTAATCCTACAAGGTTAAAAGCCAATTGTATATCCTTCAAATACGATTAGGATTTTATTTGTTTATTGCTTCACTAATCTTGCATCATTCTTTGATCCAAGAAGATTTAGTGTACTTGTTTTATGCTAGTTACTTGTTGAACATAGTAGCAGAAACAAGGTTCTTGGTTGTGGGTTTATCTCGGACAGTTTGTGATTCTCGGACAGAATAGAGACTTGTTTCTTGGGTATTCTTTGTTCGTGGTATTCAAGTAATCAAAGGGTTGATTGGGTTAAACGTTCTTGACTAGCATTTATTCGAACGTACTTGGTTTAAGTGTTTGTATGTGATACTAATAGAGGCATCTATTTTAGATGCTGAGTTTCGTTTTGGTTTCTTGTTCCGTTACTAGAGATCAATTGCCAAGCAAGGTTAGCTTTTCTATATCACTTTTAATTAATTAATATTGTATTAATTATTTGTTTATTAAATACGTGTTTAACCTAGTTGCAATTACTAGATCCTTATCCGCTGCGTACTTGTAGAGGTTACTTGTTAACTTGTTCTAAAATCACAACAGTGGCATCACGAGTCAACTCGTTTTTGCGATTATGGGTTACACGTTTCTTAATTAATAAACATGTTTAAAAAGCTGCATGAAACCTAATTTAGTTATTCGTTTTATTTTGTTTCGACAACTATATGCAATACTTGTCAATTTTTAATAAATAATAACTAATCACACACAAATTAAAATTATATTGATAATTAGATTTAATTTGTTAATTGGAATTACTTGTTAATTAGAATTTTAATTTACATGTCAATTATAATTACTTTGTTAATTGAAATTAAATTGTTAATTAAGAATTATATGTTAAATTAAAATTACTTGCTAATTAGAATTAAAAGTTAATTTGAATTTAGTAATTGTTAATTAGAATTATTATGATAATTAGAATTACATATTGGTTTATAAATACATAAAATTGCGTAGTTACTTGTTAATTGAGATTGCCATGCGTTTTATGTGTTTTCCGGCCACAAGACCCACTCAATTGCTTTTGCGATGTATGGGGCTATCTAGGTATTGTATCCTAGTGACGGTCTTATGGTTCTCCGTTTGGGAAGGACTCGCAAGAGAACTCGGAACAATATGTGGTTATTTATATTGATGTTTATGCTTGTATGTTTGTGATTCCTATATACGCATTATTACTTGCTTTGACACCTAATTGTATGCAATATGGAATAATATATATCGTAACCATAACATTAATATTGGTCTTTATTTACACGCCAAAATACCATGCTCATTGTGACCTGCTATTTGATTCGTGGAAAATTGTTTTTGTAAAATAAAGTGACCTAATATATGAAACACGTTTTCAAGAATTTAAAAACTAGACGCTATGGACACTTGGGATGTACGGCTCACCCACTAGAACAAACTAGAAAGGGGGTTTAAAGAAATGAGCACATGCCTCACCGAAAGGATGTCTAAGGTTATGCTTCGGCGCTTACGGTCCTCTGCCTCCACAATGCTCGATTGGAGCTACCGTGAACCATGATGATCACTACATTGTCATTACCAAAAGTTTTTAAAATTAGTGTTACAAAGTTGTTTTGCATGCTTCTTTGTGCACGAATTTTACCACATTTATATGTGCATACCTATTTGTTAATTTTAAGTCTATGTCATCCAACTATGAACACGCGCACTTGATTGACTTCTGCGGTCGACCTAAGGGCCTTTCCAACACATGGTAATTATTTCTCACCTGGTCGACCTCTGGTTATTTTTACACGCTCATACTTGGTCGACTTATATCGAAGTTAACTGGGACCTCGGACCGAGGCATAAGATGAGAACTAAACATGCTTTTGACATTATTACTTGATACTAATGCCTTAAACAGTCTCATAAATCTAAGAGTTTCATTATGCAATTAACGATCGCCGCTACCTCTTGTCCTATTTTTTACACATCGGTCGACCTATGGTAATTAAGTGGGGTTGCAAGATGGATCTTAGTCTTAATTAGTAATTAATTGGGTAGTTAATTCTTTTAAGAATGTAATTATCGAAAATACTAGATTTGAACTTTTTATGTTCTGATTAATTGTGTTATTGCAACATAATTTGTAAACAAATTTGTTTTTCTTTGAAAGACAAACTTAGTCTCTTTTCCTAGTAAGAAGAGTGAGACTTATACCTATCTTTTCTCCTTAGTTGACAAACTAAGATAGGATTCCAAAATTGATAAACTCTTATATGATCTTTCATTACCATTTTCGTGGTCTAGAGTTAATTGAAAGATAGAATATTTTGTGTAACTGGAAACATTGTGTTTAGAGCTAACAAAATAAATAACATCCTGCACTTGTTACGATGTATGAGTTTAAACCGCAAAGAGTAAAGGAATTACTAGCATATTTGCTAGGTAATCTTCTTGGACTCTTTTTATTCCTAAAGTGCTAAATACCCTTGGGGCTTTGTAGACGATAAAGGAGGAATTGCATGCTAAAGATTCAAGTTAATTGAATGAAAGAATGGCTAGTCCATTGTCTGCATAAGTAGAACTTCATATACTCTGCTCAATACCTAAGTACATGCTACTCGTAGGCAATTGAAGAGAATAGGAAAGTATATAAAACTGCTATATGTTTTCTACTGGAAATGTAACACTTACAATGTTGAAAAATCCAAGGGGAGCAGTTGCATTTTATAACTGAAATATCATTCATGTAATGTTGTCAATTTCAGTGGGAGCTGCGGGATTTATTTCCTGTTGGTCACCCATATCATTTCAAACTAGCTTTGAAATAATCCATTACTTTCCGAATATGAACAACCATTGCTTAAAGAAAATTGCATTTTATTTTATAAGATAACACGTTGCCTTCCTGTTGTCGCTTCCTAAAACGTTATCTATAGAATAATAATCCACAATTCCTTATTAAAGGTTATGGTTCTAAAACTACTTATGATATCTATGACATTATCATATCGTTTGAACAATCAATCACGTGTTGTTTGTTTTCATAATATGATGTTGTACCTTTCACAAGTGGGAGAAATCTCAAAGTGTGTGCAAGGAACAACAATATTATTGGTATCTCTTGACCGCAAGGTAAAGGAAACTAATAATTCTACTAGGACTTAAACACGTTAGTTGTTTAATGCCCTACTACATGTAAATAAGAATTCTACTAGGACTTAAACACATGAGATGCTTATTGCCCTACTACATTCTAATAATGATTCTACTAGGACTTGAACACACTAGATGTTTGTTGCCCTACTACATTCAAATGTCATAATATAGTGTAAAGTTACTTCAACATTTGACTACATGTTTTAGTTAACATAATTATGGTTATATGATAATAATCATAATTCTGAAGTATAAAATTAACTTGAAGTTACTATAGAACTCAAGAGTTTGCGTTCTTGATTACTTTTGTTAGAATAATTATGCTTACATTTTAAGACATAATTATAAAGTCCTTGAATTTATCAATGATTTATAACATAAAGTATATATATAGTAAATGTGTTATGTCTTCTCGTTAACACATAAACATGAGGCTTTGAATTATTCAAAGATTGATAATATATTATTGAAATGTTATGTTTTCTTGTTAACACATGAACATATAATCCTTGAACAGTTATGTCTTCTTGTGAACACGTGAACATAAGTTTCTTGTATTGTTCAATGAATATACATTATTGCATGCACTTGGTTCGTAAATACTTTATATGCAATTTGGCTCGACCCAATTGACAAGTATTTGCTCCAAAGAGAATTAAGTTATCTATAGAATTTTGATATAGTTTCACAATTCTAATAACTCATAGGATACCACTTCATTATGGTATGTCTAATGTGTTAGATCAAACCTTATTCTTATTGTTTGGTTTATGATAACTTTAATTGCTCTACCTCCAAAACATATCAAGGTTAGAAATTGCGTGTGTCATGGATACACTCAATATAGTTCAAACCTAGAAGGTATTCAAGACGATCTATAACTGAAAACCCTAATTCATTAGGGATTTGAGGTTTTTCCACTCAAACCAATTGAATCCTAAATCCTTTTGGATTTTTGAGTTTTCTACACTTCCTAGCTTGAAGATTGTAGTTTTGGTGTTCTTCCTAGTTTGACGAAACACAAAACTGTTGCTAGAACTTTTAGTTAAAGAGTGATACTAAATTAGAGTTTTTCTATAAACCCTAATTTGAGTTGTTGGAAGGAATTCTATTATGTCTTGATTTAAGTTCTGAATTTGTTAAATATTATGAAGCATTTTATTAACAAATCTTGAGATGAGAACTTAAAATATATTTTGTGGTTCTCCATAAGGAACAATTTATTGTTGCTTAAATGCTTAGTATTTAGAGAATTGTCTCTACTTACAAAAGTAAGTGGGAGTATATACATATCTCAAAGTTTTTGAGAACAAAATACTTAACCTTCTAAAATGCACTTATTAATGTCATACTAAGGTTAAACATGAAAATGTCGACCGAAGTATAATGATTACTCTCATTCATAAATCCGAAAGGATGCTCATCACTTGAGTGATATTTTATATCAATGCTGAAGGATATAAGTTAGAAGATTATTGTAAATCAGCTAACTAATAAAATATATTATCACATCTTGAATCTGATAAATGTTTTGGAACTATGAATGATAAGATGCAGTCCTTAAAAGGCAAATCGAGTTTTGAGCTTGATTGTTATTTCGCCTAACAGTTAACCTATGAGGTTGGAATGAGTTTCTTTTGAAGAATGACTCACAAGGACAAAATTGTATACATATTAATGTTTGGCATTTAATAAGAAGTTTTTAATCATACTTAAGCAATTGACTGTGATTAAATTTTCTTATATAATACATGCATTAATTATATAAAGATATTTAATTGTCATACATGTGATTTGTATGTTGAATACGACAATTAGATTTTATAACTCTTTCTTTATGATTATCTTGTGCAAGGACGGTGTGTAATCAAAAGGGTTATGAATCTATATTATCTTTATGTAATATACAAAATTTGAGCAATCCATATTTTGGATTGGATCATGCATCTAAGAGCTGAGATCTTGAATTTAATTACAATATGATTCTAATTGAATTAAGATAACTCTTAAGTACATCTGACATTGAGTGGGAGCAATGTGTTTTTCCTTAAAATTTACATGTTGAAGATATCATTCTATTTAAGCTAGATATTGATCCTTAAGCTTGGAATGAAATTTCACTTGAAATTTAGGGAATAAAACAAACAACCTTGGAATATATGTTTATATGGAATAAACAAATGCGGAAAATTTAGTCTAACACAAATGCAATATATTATTCAAGCAAGTCTTAAATGATATATTTCACTTGGTATAATTTATTACATGAATAGAAACCTTATGTTGTTTTAACTAAGGATTTATCATGTATATATTATATTGTGTATAAGACTAGTTGTTGCTTTTGTACAAGAACAAAATGAGCTGACAACAACAATATCTAATTGAGAGTGTTTAGATTATTGTTTTTATAAATGTTTACGAATTATAAAGCATAGTGTTGTATAAGTACAAATGATACTAGAGGATTATTTATACTAGTTGTAGTAGGATTTTATTATTTATGAAAAATCTGCTAACTAGTTGTGCTCAACATAGAGCATTGTTGCATTACACATTAATGAATGAGAATACTTTACACTTTTAGAAACTGTAAAGATGACTGTCAATATGTCGTTGATTTCTAATACCTCATGCAAGGTAGGGCGACATCTCCATACTATAATTCTTGCAATAGTATGAGCATATGAGATAAGACACTCATCTTATATTTAAAATCTCTCACTATAAGTGATATTTTGAAATAAGTATTCGGAAAGTTTATTCAGATGACTATTTAGTTTTTCTTTTAAAGAAAGGTTGAAAATATTGGAAACATTATGCTTCAACTTACTAAATGAGTTTCATGCATATCTGTTTTAGTATTTAGATAATTGGGATTGATAGACAATTTTTACTTTATGATGAATAAAGATACTTGGTATTTGTTATTCATTCATATAATAATTGTTATCCTATATTTGCATGTTTAATCCTTGAATAATTTTATTATTCTAAATATGTCCATTGTCAGTTAATAATATGGGAATATTGTTATGATTAGGCAAATGTGAGTGTTGGTTATAATTCTAACGAGAATTCGGATTGTTCCCACCAAACTCATATGTATTCACTAGAGATGCATATTGGATTCCCCAACTTTCAAACATTTACTTTTGGATCCTTGTCATAAGTAAAATATTGAAAATGGTTTGTTATCTTCATCCTTAGAATTGAGATACAAGCAAGTTACATTATGTGTGGATATCATTTTTTGTAAGTATACGCAAAACGCTATCCGAACAAGGTAGTTATAAAAGCTATATTTCGGAGTGATGTGAAGCGGCATCCACAACACTTGTAGTCAATAAAGGATTTGTTACTCCACTTGATATGTTCAGAAAGATACCATGGCGCTCTCCGAATTAATAAGATAATTGTTCGGCCGAACCCAAAGGGAAATGCAAGATGATACTTGATTACATTTGGTATATCTAATTAAATTCTATAACGAGATTCTAAATGGTTAAACTATATGGAATGATTTGAGATCCATAATCCATGGTTTAACGGTATCTATAACAAAGGATGATTAGAGCAAGACATTGAATGACCATGCTACTGAGAAAATTTTATGAAACTATTCTCTCAGACACTTTTAGTTAAAAAGCGAGTGAGAGCGTTTGCTAGGCGTTTCCGTCGTTAGTTTTGTGTGCCATTCGACATTCCAACTCCCAAGTGGGAGCTGTTGGTTTGTGGGAGTTAAAACCACACGTAAACGACTAGAAGTGTATGAGCCTATGGGGGCACACACGTTAAACACGAGAGTACGTGACGATCGTTTAAACTTGAATATACGTTAGACCCGTTTGTGCATGCATGTGACCCGATCCTATAAACGACCCATGGACTTGATCTACTTGCTACATGGGTCGGTTTGGTGTCTTGGGCCTTGCACAATTTATATCGATCGGGGTGTTTGTTTTATGCTTGTTGCTCAAGTTTTGAGCCCATGCATGGGTATGTATTTGACCCTATATAAACAAAACACATACCTTAGCATGTGATAGAGAATTCACGATTAATATAATATCTCTTACTCAGTTATTATTTTAATCGATCTATCATGTATTTGTGATATCCCTAGCGACGACAAAAGATATTCCCTATGCACACCTAGTCAATTTAATCCTACAAGGTTAAAAGCCAATTGTATATCCTTCAAATACGATTAGGATTTTATTTGTTTATTGCTTCACTAATCTTGCATCATTCTTTGATCCAAGAAGATTTAGTGTACTTGTTTTATGCTAGTTACTTGTTGAACATAGTAGCAGAAACAAGGTTCTTGGTTGTGGGTTTATCTCGGACAGTTTGTGATTCTCGGACAGAATAGAGACTTGTTTCTTGGGTATTCTTTGTTCGTGGTATTCAAGTAATCAAAGGGTTGATTGGGTTAAACGTTCTCGACTAGCATTTATTCGAACGTACTTGGTTTAAGTGTTTGTGTGTGATACTCATAGAGGCATCTATTTTAGATGCTGAGTTTCGTTTTGGTTTCTTGTTCCGTTACTAGAGATCAATTGCCAAGCAAGGTTAGCTTTTCTATATCACTTTTAATTAATTAATATTGTATTAATTATTTGTTTATTAAATACGTGTTTAACCTAGTTGCAATTACTAGATCCTTATCCACTGCGTACTTGTAGAGGTTACTGGTTAACTTGTTCTAAAATCACAACATGACCATCGTATATAGTTGTCATATAAGCATTCTCACTGGGCTTTCGTTCGCTTAGCTATGCCACTAACGTGAAAATTATTAGTGGATAATTAGGCCCAAGCCCGGTTTGTGGGTTTTGGGAATTAGGGTTTTACCATTATAAATAATGGTTATCAATAAAGTTATACCTACGGTTATCAGGCCTAATCGGTCCTACCTTAAAACCCTAAACAAAACCGCTTCCGCCGCCTCCGGCCGCCGGCTACACGCCGGAGGTTCGGAGGGCTCTCTTTAAATCTTAACCCCAATCTCATTGATTCCTGCCTCACCTGATTTTGATCAACTACGACTCGGTTCAAGATTATCATACGCTTCAAGATCAGCGATTCAATGGCTAGAAACAATGACGTCAGCGTTACTAGCAGGTGAAGACTGTCTGATTTGTTTGATGGAGTATGGCGATGGCGAAGTGATGGAGATGTAAGCATATGTATCATAAGGACTGTATTCACAAGTGGTTAAGTGTTAATGCTACATGTCCGGTCTGTCGATATCAGATGCCAGTTGGGCTGGTTGACGATCATGATGATTATTCTATTTTTGAATTGATATTTAGTAGATTTCTGATTTCGATCTCCCATGAAGAGAACGAATAGAGAATACATAAGATTAGTTTTTTATAAATTGTTTTCTTTCTTTTTTTTATTGCTTATAAATCATATGCCAAGCAATGTTTTCTTGCAACTTATTGGTAATAATATACCATAAGGCCATAAAAATAAAAAAAATAAAATATAAAATAAAATAAAAATAATGTTTTTCTAAAGAAAAACACGCCCCGTTTGTTCGGAAGGTTCTTTGGAGGTTGAATCTAGGGTTCTTATTCCCGAGACGACTTTTGTCTGTTTGTCGACTTTAGAGTTGTCGACCAAGAGTTTGGTTTGTTTGTCGACCACGAGTTGTCGACCATTGTTTTCTGTTTCTGTTTGTCGACCACGTGTTGTCGATTGGTTATTGTTTTATTTTGCTTTCTTAGTTTACTTCTCCAGGTTCAGCAATTTCACGCCGAAAGAGTATTAGTGGATAATTAGGCCCAAGCCCGGTTTGTGGGTTTTGAGAATTAGGGTTTTACAATTATAAATAATGGTTATCAATAAAGTTATACCTACGGGTTTCATTGTCTTACAAAAATGTCTTGAAGTACATGTTGGACGTCATTTGGTTAGCATGTTAGTACTTTTTCTATGAAATAAAACTGAAGTGACTAAATGTGTTAAAAAGTGTCTAGTCCCTAAACTGAACATTCATAGATCGAGTTTAAATATATTGGGCAAATTATCCAACCCTTTAATAAAGTTTGTACAAAACGTGTTTCACTTAAATGGATAAATTTTCTTTTTTGGTAAAACATGCCACATGGGTTAGTTATGGATACAATGTATATATGTAAGTAGGTGAATGTCATGGTCTCAATATGTTGTAAGCAATTAGGTGGAGTTCACGGTCTCAAATTCACAAACCCTAGCAGCAAAAGTGGGTAAACCTCACATCGTACTAGTAATGGTTAATATCATGGGCAAAACTAGTAGGGTAACTAGTATGTATTGGGCGACCCCTAATCAGTCAACTTTATTCGTTAGCTATATAACTTATATGTTAACTTCTTAATAATATTTGCAATTAGCTCCTCTTATTCTCATTTAAATTTAGAATAATTTTTTATCTTGACTCTGCCTCTGGTTAATGCAACACACTGCCTCACTCGACGGATAATTAAAGAAAAAGAGAAAAAAAACTATGTAAAAATCTTAGGTTACCAGCAATGGTAAGGGTCGACCTTCGGTTCTTGTGGGTCGATCTCGGTCGCCTTTACTGCAGCCTTGAGGGTCGAGTGGATTTTAGTCGAGAACTCGACCTTGTTCGAGTGTTTGTTTTGTGTGTTCAATAAATTAAAACGTATTTTTGTGACGTGTGTTTTTGTTGTGCAAGTCGTTTTAATGTGCTTAAAAAGTCACTTGTAGGTCACATGAAAAAAAAAATGATCACAGAAAAAATGAGAATCGATGAAGGTCACTACTACTGAGAGTAAGGGTGAGCATACAACCCGAACGGACCGGACCGACCGTCGGACCGCCGACCGAGGGCTGGACCGGACCGGACCGACCACATTCGGTCCGGTCCGCGTTCACTTTTAGGCTAATTCGTCCATCGGTCGGTTCGGTCCGGTCCGGACTAAAACCGACGAATTTGGCCTTGTTGGACCGAACCGACCGGACCGGTCCGGACCGACCACATTCGGTCCGGTCTCGGTCTAAGGTTTTTGCCGAAGTCGGGTCTCGGTCCGGTCCGGTCTTGGCCGGTCCGGTCCGGTTTTTGGACCGTGCACACCCCTAACTGAGAGTAAGTAAATTACTATTGGGAGGTGATTTGCACACTCCCACACTTTCATAAATGATTGACACACTTAAATTTAGAGTGTTTGGACATTTATATTCTTACATTATGTTTAGTCATGTTGATTCTATAAGAGTATAAATGTTCAAATACTTTAAATTTGAATGTTTCAATCATTTTTGTGAGTGTGCAAATCAGCTTCCATTACTATTACTTTGGGGTATTTTACTATTTTAGGATAAAGAAAAGTGCTCCTCTAGCCACCTATATTTAGAAAGTGGTACGGTACATTCTATTGATAAAATGTATGCATATATGTGTTGCATATTTGCACACGTCTCAAGTAGCCCTACACATATCTTAAACACACAAGTCACCATTCACATGTTCACACTTTTCATGTTTAGTCCAATGACTTTCATAACTTACTAAGAATATGCTCATATTCCATGTTTATGGGCATATTTGTCGGCAAGCGTTTAGGTGCATTTTAAAGCAACTAAAGAACAAGCGGTTACTGTTTTGCATAAAATGCTTGTTTGGAAACAAGAAACTAGCATTTTTACTTTTTCTAAAAGCTCCATATAAAAATGCTACTTCTAGCTACTTCTAGCGGCATTTAGGAACAACTAGCGTTTTCGATTGCTAGTAATGACTATACAGCTATATTACCAAACACTTTATCAAAACAAACATCTACTAACTAGCTCACAGTTCTTATGAAAAGTATCATATTTAAAAACAGTAATATCATCTTAACTATAATCTTCCAGGCTATAATTTTCAAAACACTAACATATATTTATCATTTTTTTTTGTCTAATTAGCCAGGAGTGTCAACATAACTCTTTTCCATAAAAAGTAGGATTTCTACACGCCAAGTTTTCACATTACTATTGTTGTTAATCATTGCTAAAAATACATGGACACAATCTCGTCTATAAATTATTTCATATGCAATACAATAAATTCATACGTGTGACCGACAACAATTACATTGTGGTCCATGATTCGGTTAACTTAAACAACTCAGCCCGGGAGGAGCCACCATCCTCCATAGCAGCCTTTGCGCGCCGACTCATATCTAAACTCTGTTCTCTCACTGCCTTCCCTTTGTCGCCCTCCATTAACTCCCTCACTGTCTCCGCTAGAGCCTCACTCGTCACAAACCCATCTGGCGACATTTTCACTGCCAGTGCCACCTTTATTTCGTGAGCTAAATATACTCTATTCATTGACTGCTCTGCATACAATGGCCATGCCACCATTGGCACCCCGGCAACAATGGCTTCAAGAGTTGAGTTCCACCCACAATGACTCACAAATCCACCCACTGAGCCATGACTTAGTATAGCAGGCTGTGGTGCCCAGTTTTTCACCACCAGACCCTTGTCACTGGTCCTAGCTAAAAACCCTTCGGGAAGAATATCATCAAGGCCTAGCTCTTTACCACCTGAATTTTTGTCATCTGATGGCGGATCACGCACCACCCACAAGAATTTTTTACCACTTTTCTCTAACCCGATAGCTATTTCCTTCAACTGATCCTTCTTAAACACACCCAGACTCCCAAAACATAAGAACACTACACTTTTACTCGGTTGTGAGTTGAGCCATTGTAAGCACTCATTTTCGCCAGAATCCAGTTGATTTCCAGTGGTGATCAAAGGTCCAACTAGATAAACAGGTGGAGTTGGTCCATTTGGGATGCATTTACCGTCGCGAAGGGTGCTAACAGCTCTTTGCTCAAACCCCACGAAGCTGTTTGCGATGAGACCAGAAGCCTGCCCCATGTTAATGGCAGTTTTCAAGAAGATTTTGTAGGGGTTGCTATTTCTATCAAACAAAATCTTGGGCATATCAGAAGAATGGATGGGAGGCACTCCAGGAATATCAAAGTACGTGTTTAGATCTTTAATACTTTTTTCTGTGGTGTTGTGGATGGTAGGAAGGTGTAAGAACACACACAAGCCAGAAGCACCACCCGTGTAGAAATAGTAAGTGGGTAATTTAAGGCTTTTAGCAACTTCAAAGGCAGCGTTTGAAAAGAAATCAAGAATCACAGCTTTGATGGTTGATTTCTCAGAGAAGGATGCTAGCGTACTGTGGACAATTGGATTGTAAAGCTCAGGGATACCGAAATTAAGCTTTATATGATCAGAAATGAAGTCTGGTGGAATAGAGATCGTAGGGAGCTGATGGAACGTGATGGACGGGTGGCTAGCAGAGACCTTGGTGATGTATTTATCGGTAGATCCTGTTCCATAAGGTGCTGGAATTATGAGGATAGTTACACACAGTGAAGGGTGATGTGTGTGAATAAATTTTCCAAGCTCCACCATGGCAACCAGATGGCCAATCCCTGGAGACGGATACAGAACCACCATATCGGATTCCATTTTCCGTTTGGTTTGTGTGTGTGTGTACAAGATGGTTAGAGCTTAAAGAGTTGTGAAAGAATCATGTATCTTAAGTAGTTTTAAAGACTATTATTCGGACAAATGTCCAATTGAAAACTACAAAACTAGTGTCCCATAAATTCGAAGGACCACTCACCATAGCTTTCTGTACTACTACGTAACCTTTAAATGCGTTTTGGTAAAAACCGAAACTATATTCTAATACTTAGTGACCTAAACGCTCAACTAACATATTGTTGAAGTTTTAGCTAGATAGGTAACCAAAGTTTAAAAGATCACCAAAAATAGTCAATTTTAGAGTCCATGATGTTAACTACATCAAATCCAACCCAAATACGAGAAAAAAATGATAAAGTGATGGGTCATTAAATGAAAAGTGTTCATGAATTACGCAAGAGAGAATGTATGGGTCAAGGTTTCAAGTATAATTCTGACTCGAAAGGCTTCACCAGATATTATTGGCGCAATGTCTCTAAAGTCAATAGAAGACTCTCAAGTCCCAACTAGTAATCATTTCATGACTTTATGCAATAAACACACACTATTACTTTAGGTAACTAATCATAGGATTAAGCCTTTCAGAAGATCAGCATACTACCAGATATTATAAATTAGAAAATTCAACTTGACTGGTAAATGATCTATAATTAAATGAAACCTGTTACATTTTTCTGGAGTGTCTGCTGACTCCCACCGCCTTCCTTCTGTGTCCCCCATGCCCCTTATCTCTTCTCAGTTAACGTAATTAACATCAACAGTCATATATCATATTTATATTTTTTAGAGTAAATTACACCGTTCGTCCCTGTGGTTTGCTCCAAATCACACCGGTAGTCCCTGTTCTTTTTTTTTTGCTTTTTTGCTCCCTGTGGTTTACATATTGCACGCTGTTAGTCCTTATCGCTAACTGCCGTTATCTTTTTCGTTATCTCAATCGCACCGTTAGTCCTAACCAAGCGATCACTTGCAGCGTTAGTCCTTTATACTAACGACCGTTAATAACTCCAAAATTTTATTAAAAAAAATTTTTTCTACGCGGTTTTATCGTTTTACCGTTTTCTTTACGTTTTCATGCGTTTTGTCCATTTATATACGTTTTAGTCTAATTTTTCTACGTTTTCTTACGCTTTTGTCCGCTTTATATCGTTTTCCTTACTTTTTTACGCTTTTGTCCGTTTTTCTTAAGTTTTTATACGTTTTCCTTCGTTGTTTTACGCTTTTGTCCGTTTTTCTTACGTTTTGTCCCTTTTTATACGTTTTCCTTCGCTTTTTTACGCTTTTGTCCGCTTTTTTACGCTTTGTCCGCTTTTATACGGTGTAATTTAAAAAAATGACGTTGTTTTAATCGATTTTTTTTCCGATTTAAAAAATACGCTTTTTATAAAAAATACGTCATTTTTTAAAAAATACGTCATTTTTTCCGATTTAAAAAATACGCCATTTTAAAAAAATACGTTCTTTTTTCGATTTAAAAATATCGTTTTTTTAAAAAATACGTCATTTTTTCGATTTAAAAATACGTCATTTTTTCGATTAAAAAATACGCCATTTTTAAAAAATACGTTTTTCCGATTTAAAAATACGTCATATTTTTTTTTTTTAAATATACGTCATTTTTTTTTCCGATTTAAAAAAAAATACGTCATTTTTTTTAAAAAAAAATACGTTTTTCCGATTTAAAAATACGTTTTTAAATACGCCATTTTTTCCGATTTAAAAAATACGTAATTTTTAAATTACACCGTATATAAACGGATAAAAGCGTAAGAAAAACGGACAAAAGCGTAAAAACGAGGAAAAGTATAAAAGCGGACAAAACGTAAAAAACAAAGCGAAAAACGAAGGAAAACGATAAAACGTAAGAAAACGGATAAAAGCGTAAAAACTAAGGAAAACGCGTTTAAAAACGGACAAAAACGTAAGAAAACGTGAAAAGTGACTAAAACGATATAAACGACAAAAACGCATGAAACGTAAGGCTTAAAACGATTAAAACCAGCGTAGAAGATTTTTAATAAAATTTTGGAGTTATTAACGGTCGTTAGTATAAAGGACTAACTCTGCAAGTGATCGCTGGTTAGGACTAACGTGCCATTGAGATAACTAAAAGATAACGGCAGTAGCGATAAGGACTAACAAGTAATATGTAAACCACAGGAGCAAAAAGCAAAAAAAAAGACTACCGATTCGGAGAAACTACGCGATAACGTGTAATTTACTCTATTTTTTATAAGGCAAACTAACAATGTCACAGTATATATTTACAAATATCTCACATGATTGTCCCGGACGGGACATGAACCCAAATCGACACCGCTAACCTACCTAACCTACAAGCCATTTGGATATCCTGTTTTTATGCTTAAGCCACGAGATAGATACAATGAAGGGGCATATTGATCATGGTAGGCCATAATAATTGGTGTAATTTAAAGCTAGTACAGTAGTATTCCTGGAAAAAAAACAAAGGTGAAATTAATGAGCTTACCAAATGCAATGCATTTCTGATGGCTAGAGTTTTTTAAACTTTAAACATCGCCATAAAACGTTTTAAACACAATAGCCTTGATACCCAGTGACCCTAGCACAGGAACTATTGCCATGGCATCGTCGTCTAAGTGAACAATTGCATGCAACATGGATTGTATTGTTCAACAATTACTAGTCTACAATTTGAAAATTTCGCTAATAATAGACTATGTGATCAAAGTGACGTTAGCATTTCGATGCAAATCTAAGCAAGAGAAACGATTTACACATCTTAGTGATATCGATCTGTAAGCATTGCTTTCATTTGGTATCGAGCTAGCTAGCTTGTCCATCAACTAAAAAGTTATGAGTTCAAGTGCCAACTTGGACAAGTGTGCCCTAGTATTTTCCGTCCCCTAAAAGATCTTAGCAAGTTATTTTAATGACTTTACGGAGATGGAGAATGTGAAGCAATGAATTACTCCAACATTGAATTGAAGTATATTCGATCACGTTCAATAAAAACAAGGATAAATGAAATTAAAGAAGGGCAGCAAGGAGAATTAACAAAAGGAAAAAAGCTATAAATGCTTAATGTACTTTATCAAAATAACTCATTGTGCTTTCTCAACTTTTTTTATTGTCATTATACTTAATGTTGTTTCCAGTCGATATCATTATACATAACCGTTTTCATTTTATTCGGTTATTTTCTGTCTGTTTTTATCCGTTTTCGTAAATCGTCCATTTTTATCCGTTTTGATTTTAAATCGTCCGGATAAAACAGATAAAAACCGATTAAAACCGTTTTAATTATCCATGTCAAAATGGTTTTTATCCGTTTTTATCTGTTTTTATACGGACATATTAAAATAAAAACGGATAAAAATGGACGATTTACGAAAACGGATAAAAACGGACAGAAAATAAACGAATAAAATGAAAACGATTATGTATAATGACAATAAGTGAAGTAGAGAGAGCAAAATGAGTTTTTTTGTAAAGTACGTTATGAATTTATAGCTTTTTTCCTTAACAAAACACAATTGTGCAGAATGTTCAAACCTGAATTTATATTTTGTAAGATGAAACGGTTAATATGTGACGATCCAATTTAATAAACATGCATGTTATTCTTGATTCTTTTTATGGTTTTCACCAAAAAAAAAAAAAAAAAAAAAAAAAAAAAAAAAAAACTTATATATGAACAATGTGTGGACTTTTATTGGGCTCATTCATATCCATTATCAAATACTAGAAGGGTACCCGCGCAATGCGCAATGCGGCGGCGGATACCCTGTGACTAAGTTTGTGGCGAGCAAATATTTTTCATTATATATTTTTTTCTAGCAATAACGTTACGTATTTAAATTTCCGGTGAATTGCGTATTCAAAATTCAGATTCAAAAGTCTAAAACATTTCATTATAAACCATAAACATTTCATTTTTATACACCTTCAGTCCCTCCCTCCATATATAAACCCATTTTACTCTTATTAAAATCATTTTCTACACATAAAAACACACACTCTCTCTTCTTCTCCACCCTCGCCGGCCACCCTCTTCTCCCAAACCACCGCCGCGTTCGGCCACCACCATTGCCGGAAAATTTTCCGGCTAAATCTTTTTCTTGCCGATTCGATAGATCGGTTAACCTACATCATTTCGAGATTTTGAGCCCCTCGGCTCACCACAACGCCACCCACGCAGCCACCACCGCCATGCCGTCACCACCATCTCATCACACCACCACCTCAAAAGCGATAAATCGACCCTCGTGGTCATTTGTATGCAATGCACGCTACTGTGAGAACCCTCACGCGTGGTACATCTTGAATATAAAGATTCGGTACGGGTTGTTTGAGGTGAACGTATCACCACGGCCACCACCGCCGCTCTTCCCCCTTCTCTTATTTTTTTCCATCTCGTTGTGGTAAGTGGTCGCGTGACCATCTCGTATTTATGTTTCATTTAAAAACCAGTAGTACGTTTGATTCATGGTGGCGGCGGCGGAAGTGTTGGTAGCTGATTCTTTCCATAATAAGCAAGTAAAAAAGTCTGAATTTTTAAGCCTTCTAATTTTAGAAAGCCTAAATGCATTATAAGGTAGTATAGATAGTTTCGTTCAAATAGTTATAGGGGAATGATCAGTCCCTGATTATTATTTTTAGAGTGATGATATTTAGGCCTAACAATGAGACCTAATATTAGACCTACACCATTAATTTTTGACAAGTGTAATTTACTTTTTCTCTTTCATCATTTCCCACCAATCAAATTTTTAAATGAACCAATCACATCTTTAAGTCTAATTTTAGATGTATGTTTTAGGCATCTAAATCATTTTTCTTATTTTTATTAGTAATTTTATGTTGGCCTCAACGATTATGGATCTTATGATCTTACTAAGTCAAAAGTCAAAATATACCAATACAGATATTGAAACAAAGGTTATGTGAAATATGCTTTTATATAAATCAATAATATGTCATCATCAGTTATGTTACAAGTTCTAAACTATTTATACAAGATGAAGGGGTGTGTTGAAAGGGTATGTCGGTTAGGGAATAACTGCCGTATGGCAGTTATGTTTGTAACTGCAAAATAGCAGTTACTTGTGTAACTGTCAAGGGTTGACTTTCTGTGTTTGACCCATTGGGTTTGACCGGGTCGAATGGGTAAAGGGTAAGATTGGGATTAGCCCAATATTCTCTCTCTTAATCACAATCGCTTTGTTGTAGATCTTTGACTCCGATTAGTTGTCTCATTGTTAGGAATCTGATCTTGGGTAGTGCTTTTGTGAGCATGTCACCTTCGAAATTCTCCGCTTATAAACTCGACTTGTAAATCTTCTCTTTCAAAGCATTCTCGTATAAAGTGATATTTTATGTCAATATGCTTACTTCTTCCGTGAAATACGGGATTCTTCATTAGTTCGATGGCAGACTTGTTGTCGACCATTATTGTAACCTTTTCTTCTTGGGTATGTGTAAGCTTGTTGAGTAATCTCTTTAACCATAATGCTTGTGTTGTCTGCTGCCGCTGTCGCAATGAACTCGGATTCACATGATGATAAAGCTATGTGGGCTTGTTTTGTGTACTCGGTGATTGGTGATTCACCGTAGTAGAATATAATTCCGCTTGTGCCTTTGCCTTCTTGAGTGTTGACTCCGTAGCTACTGTCACTATAACCTTGTATTTGGTTTCCTCCATTGTGTTTGTAGGTGATTCCATAGTCTTTTGTTCCTTTTCCATAGCGTAGTACTTTCCGATAGCTTTCATATGTTGTTCCTTTGGTTCCTGCATAAAACGACTAAGTAATCCAATGGAATAACTTAAGTCGGGTCTTGTATGTAGCAGATATCGTAAGCATCCAATTAAGCTTCTGTATTCAGTTGAGTTGACCGTTGTTTCTTCGCTGTTCTTTGTTAGTCTTGTTCCCGGATCCATAGGTATTAGCGTTTCGTTGCAGTCTAGCATTCCAACTTCCTTTAGGATCTTGCTTGCGTAGGCGGATTGCTTTATTGATATGTCACCTCCCGTTTGTGTGACTTCAATTCCTAAGTAGTAGGATAGTAATCCTAGGTCACTCATCTCGAATTTTTCTTCCATTTGAGCTTTGAATTTGTCTATCTCTTCTTTAGGTGTACCAGTGATGATTAAATCATCTACGTAGACTCTAACTAGAAGTATTGAATCTTTTGATTTCTTCGTGTAGACGACGTTTTGTTCCAAAGCGCATTTCTTGAAATCTAAAGACTTCAAGGTATTGTCTAATTTTATGTTCCAAGCACGTGGTGCTTGTCTTAAACCGTATAGAGCTTTTGTGAGTCTCAGACTTTTCCAAAGATCTTGTTTCTTTATAAATCCTTCGGGTTGTGTAACGTACACTTCTTCTTTTAAGTCTCCATGCGAAATGCGATTTGACGTCAAGATGATGTACTTCCCATTTATTATTAGCGGCTATGGCTAATAGTAATCGGATCTGTTTCCATTCTTGTTACAGTGCAAAGATTTCTTCGAAATCTATGCCATGCTCTTGTATGTAGCCTTTTGATACTAGTCTTGCTTTATGCTTGACTATATTTTCATTAGCATCTTTCTTGGTCTTGAATACCCACTTTAATCCAATGGCTTTATGTCCTTTTGGTAGGGTGGTTAGTTCCCATGTATTGTTTCTGTTGATGGAATCTAATTCGACCTTCATTGCTTCCATCCATTTTAGATCGGTTGATGCTTCCTTGTAATTCTTAGGTTCATCTTCATTTGGGTAATAGTTGCTCGGGTAATACTTCCTCGGTGTTTTCGTATATATCATTTACCGTTCTAAAACCTTGTAAAGGTGTATGATCAAAGTCCGGATGTAAATTCCCTCGGCGTTTGAGTTACTTTGATTGTTTGAACGTCGGCTGGGCGATTGGTGTAGTTTGAGCGTTTACTCGCGATGAAATTGTAGATGGTGTGCGAAAGGCTTATGAGGGTGAGTTTGTTGTTGATGTTGGATTTTCATCATCATCTGTAGGGATATTGTTATCTTCTTCATTTGGTTGGATTTCTTGTTCCGGATGATCATTTGTGGCTTCTAGGTTTTCAACTTCGAAGTCAAACCATTCAGGTTGATCGTTGGTGTCTTCATTCAAGTAATCCTTCCATTCCATGCTTCATCCTCTTTAAATTTCATATCTCTACTAACACAAATTCTTTGTGTTGTTGGATCAAATAGTCGATAGGCTTTTGATACTTGTTCATTTCCTAAGTATACCATTTTGTTGCTTCTGTCATCCAACTTTGTCAGATGTTGTGATGGTACCTTTGCATATGCTATGCAAAATTTAAAAACTTTTAGATTTTCTCAGTTTGGCTTTCTTTGTTTAATTGCTTCATATGGAGTGATGTCTTCTAAGGCTTTTGTAGGAACGCTTTTTAGAATGCATATTGAATGTCTAACGCCTTCACCAAAAATTTTGAGGCATGTTGGTTGCTTTCATCATGCATCTAGTTGTAGACATAATTGTCATATTTCTTAGTTCGACTACTCCATTTTGTTGCGGTGAGTAAGGTGCAGTTAGTTGTCGTGCTATGCTATTTTCTTTGCAGTATTGAGTGAATTCGTTAGAAGTGAATTCTCCTCCACGATCAGTTCTGAACATTTTTAATGTTGTCCTTAGCTCCTTCTCTATTGTATTCTTGTATTCCTTGAAAGTATCAAATGCTTGATCTTTCGTGTTTAGGAAATACGCCCACATATATCTTGAATAGTCATCGACTAGTAAGAATATGTATCTTCTTCCAGATGGTGTTGGTGGTGTAATTGGTCCACATAAATCTCGTGATACTAAATCTAAAGGTGAGGTTGATCTAGTTTTTGCTTTCTTGGGAAATGGTGCTCTACTTTGTTTACCAACTAAACAAACATCACAGATTTGTGTTGTATGTTTAATGGCTGGTATTCCTTGAACTAACTCTCTTTGAGTCATTGATTTTAGTGATTCAAAGTTGAGATGTCCTAGTCTTGCGTGCCATAACCAAGTGTTGTCCTTCAAGTTTGCGAGTAGGCAGACATGTGTGCCTATCTTCAGACTTGCTTTGTATAGACGGTTTCTTTGTCTCGGGACTTTCATGAAGATTTTGTTGTCCATGTCATAAAGTCGTAATTCATTGTCTTCCATTACTACTTTACAACCGATTTTGGTGAATTGTCCAAGGCTCAATAAGTTGCTTTTTAAGCTTGGAATGTAATAGACTTGAGATATGATTCTTTGTTTCTCGTCATCACATTCTAATAGGATTGAACCTTTTCCTTTAATCTCTATATGAGATCCATCTCCGAATTTTACTTTTCCACTAACGTTCTCATCTAGGTCTTTGAAGTGTTCTCTCATTCCAGTCATATGATTATTGGCTCCATTGTCTAAGTACCATAGACTATCAACATTTGTCTCTTTATATCCTACATCTTGTTCGTGTGGCGAGGCAGTTTGATCTTTAAGTTTTGTTACAGGTGGGTCTTCTAACATTGCCATTAATAATAAGGTAGGCTCTAAGTCCTCCTCGACAAGGTTAGATTGCATACTAGTGTTTGGTTTTGAATGACACTTAATTGCATAATGACCCATTTTATTGCATTTGTAACATTTTACTTTGCTAAGATCAATATGTGATTTGTTGAAGTTCTTGTGAGAGTTTTCTCCGTTTTTCTTTTCTTCTTTAAAATTTTCGTGGTTTTTACCGTGTGAAAATTTATACTTCCCACGTCCACGTCCTCTAAAGTGTTTTCCTCTATTGTCATGCCGTGTGAACATCAATTTTTCTTGGTTGTCCACATGTCTTCCCTTTTTAAACTTAATCCTTTCTTCGTAGGTTTTAAGTCTACCAATTGCCTCTTCCATAGTCATTTCGCTTAGATCGGAATATTGTTCTATAGATGCGACTATTTGCAGATACCTATCTGGTACAACATTTAGTAGCTTTCGTACTAAGGTTTCATCTTCTATGGTGTGTCCTAAACTAGCGGCTTTATTTACGAGAGTTGTAAGTTTTGTAGCGAAGGTGTCGATTGTCTCGTCTTCTTTCATGTATAACAACTCAAAATCGGATTTGATTGTTTGAAGTCTTGCTTGTTGAACTCTGGTTTCGCCAACGTGTCTAGTTTTCAAAGCATTCCAAATTTCTTTGGCGGTTTTGTGCTTTGTTATTTGAAGTAATTGTTCTTAGGGTAAGGCTTGGTAAAGAAATGCAATAGCGGTTTTATCTTTTTTCTTATTGGGTTGAGTCGACTCAGTCGGCTCTATTGTTTCCCATAAGCTATTTGCTTCGAGGATAATTTGCATGCGAATTGCCCATAATGAGTAATTCGCGGGCTTTAGGATTGGGCATTGAAATTGGGGTGTACTATTTGAAGTATTAGTACTAGGTTCCTTACTACCACTATCTTTCGTCATATCTTAAAGATATTGACAATTAATCTCCAAGAAAATTTTAACACGATGTGTGTTGAAATTTCTTAATTTTAATGAGCTCTAATGTTTTATTTTCCTTAAAGGTGTATAAAACTTTTTATAGGACTAGTTTTGAAAGACTATCTTAGGGAGATTAAAAAAAACGTAAATGAAATATCCTAAGGTTAATTACTCCTTAAAAGTTATTTCTAATATAATAAACAATGTAATCACTAAGTTATTATATCTAAAAAAAATGATGAAGTACTAAATTTGTAAA
The DNA here is from genome assembly GCA_910596185.1 of Chrysanthemum makinoi. Taxonomy (NCBI): domain Eukaryota; kingdom Viridiplantae; phylum Streptophyta; class Magnoliopsida; order Asterales; family Asteraceae; genus Chrysanthemum; species Chrysanthemum makinoi. Next base: position 230,884,655 of record OU343218.1, read on the forward strand.
AGTAACTTATCAAAAACAAAAATAATATATATCTAAAGTAAAGAATATATACTACAAAAATGAAAGAGTGGTGTTGTTAAATTTTGGAACCTGAATGGGTTGATGGTCTAACCCGATGCCTTATAAGAATAAAAATCATTTGCCTACTTAAAAATACTAATGCCTCCTTGTTTTGTAGTATATTTATTTTATCTCTTTGAGAGATAAAAACGTGCGCCGTATATATTTCTTATATCTCTTTGTTTTTGAGATAAGAAAGTAAGGGTCCTCCTATGCAGGCGGCACCCCATGGGTAGGGGGTGGCTGAATTTTTGCATGGGGTGCCTCGATTTCCGTGCCAATTATTAGTACCAATGATTGATTTCTCGATTTTCGTGCCAAGTTTTTTTACAACTTATTTTTTACCACTTATACCACTTACTTTTACAAGGTTTTTTTACAGTTTTTTGTACATGTTTTTTTTTTACAAGTTTTTTTTATAACTTATACCACTTTTTTATAACTTTTTTTTTTGTTTTACAATTTTACAAGTTTTTTTTTGGTTTTACAAGTTTTTTTATGATATAAATTCAGTTTTAAAACTTTTAAAAAAACCGTAATCGAAAAATATTTGTCAACTTTTGTTGTTACCAATAATATTCGTCAGTCCCTCGTTCTTGTTTTCGATAATTTAAAATTTGAACACCCTACTAACCATTTTATTGTTTTCTTTAAACAAAAAAACCATTTTATCTTTTGCTCTCTATTTCAGATTGTTATAACTTGCCATAATTTTTAATTCAAATTCGGAGTCCCATACTTCAGATTGTTCTCTAAATTTTAATAACACAGCTACCAACAAAGTTTTACTTAACATAATCACTACACACAATATACCTAAATTAAACACTACACACAATTTAAAAAAAAAAAAAAAAGGTCAAAAGTCGCCGCCGTACGGAAAGGAACCCACCCTACTTGAGGTGCCTGCCAAGGAAAACGTGGGGTGCCTGCGTAGGCTTACCCGAAAGTAAACGTCTCTCTTGGAGACTGTTTTTCGTCTCTCTCCTTTTCTGGGTGTGAGATCCGCTTCTTCTTCTCCTAATCTACTTGGTCAAACGCCTATGATAAGGTTGAATGGCCCTCTTATCTTCTCCGGTACGTGGTGATCTTTGTGAACATCGGATCCCTTCAATCGAAATTTTAGGGTTTCGTTTGATTTGGGGGGTTTTTAATCCGTGAGTGATATGAAAGATTGGAGACTTAATTAAGTCAACTGGTGGCTTAATTAACATTCTGGGCTTGATTCTTGATTCGGAACAGGTGTGTTTGTTCTAATTTGAATATTTGATTTTTGCCCTAATTGATGACTTCGTTTAGTTTGATTGAATCAATATGTATAAACGATTTTAAATTCGTTTCTAATCCTATGTGGATAAAAAAGTCAGTTTCGAGGAAAAATGCAAAAAAAATTTGTTGCCGGGTCAAGTGATTACTCCCCTTGATGTGACAAACGTATAGAACACAAAAATGATATCTTGATTTGTGTTCAAGTTATTTTGCAGAAAAAAAAATTTCCGAAACTGTTTTAGGGTTCTTATTGATTCGAACTAAACGAAACTGGTAAATGATGATTCTTGGTTAGTGTGACCAAACCGCCTCGATACCAATTGTTGGCCTCAACGATTATGGATCTTATACTAAGTCAAAAGTCAAAATATACCAATACAGATATTGAAACAAAGGTTCTGTGAAAAATGCTTTTATATAAATCAATAATATGTCATCATCAGTTATGTTACAAGTTCTAAACTATTTATACAAGATGAAGGGGTGTGTTGAAAGGGTATGTGTTAGGAATAACTCGCCGTATGGCGCTTATGTTCTGAATCGCAAAATAGCTGAATTATTGTGTAACTGTCAAGGGTTGACTTTCTGTGTTTGACCCATTGGGTTTGACCGGGTCGAATGGATAAAGGGTAAGATTGGGATTAGCCCAATATTTTATATTTTATTTATGGCATTCTCGGTTAGGTCATGTCTCTGGTTCCCGTTTACGATTTTTGGCATCTACAGGAGCGTTGGGAGAGCTAGAGGCTCATGATATTTCTGATTGTAGTGGTTGTAAACTTGCCAAGTTCTCAAAGATTGCCGCTCAAGAATAGTGTTTCCTCTTCTAATGCTCCATTTGATCTAGTGCATTCGATGTGTATGACCTTCCTCGTATCCACAAAAGGAGGTTCCAGGTATTATGTTTCATTTATTGATGACTTCACTCGCTATACTTGGGTTTATCTGATGAAACACAGGTCCGATTTTCTTACGCTTTCAAAGAGTTTAGAGCTCTTGTGAAAACTCAAAGATTCAACGATATAAAATGCTTTCATTGTGATTTGGGGGTGAATACACTTCTAATGATTTCGTTGGTATACTTAAATCGATGGGACCATATATCGACTTCTTGACGGATACTCCTCAACAAAATGGTATTGCTGAAAGGAAGCATCGTCATCTCGTTGAGACAATTTCTAGGTCATTTTTGTTGTCAATGATGTTCCAAGTGTATTTTGGGAGAAGCAATTTCTTCCACATATGTGATTAATAGAATCCCAATTGCACGTAATTTCGGTTTATCTCCTTTTGGAAGTTGTATGGAACTTTGCCCGATTATTCTTCATTACGTTCTTCGGGTGTACTTGTTTTGTGCTAAAACCACATGTCGAAATGCACGAATTATCTCCGAAATCCACTTTATGCGTATTTCTGGGTTATGGTATTAGTCAAAAGGGATATCGTTGTTACGATCCGGTCACCAAAAGTTGTATACATCTCGCCATGTTGATTTTTAGAGCACATTCCGTACTATTCGTTCTGCTAGTTCACATAATTTAACACAACGAACTCATAAAAATTGATCCCTTTGAAGAACCTACACCTATTGTATCACCCATAATATCGTAACAAGTCTTAGAAACAACCTCGTAACCTACCACTACCTAAAACACCACCAAGATAGATACACCTCCAGAAACCATCACTAATACTGAAACACCAACCGTTACACAACCTCCTCACACGACTACCCAATCATTGCCTGATGTTCCAGCGGTTCCTCCTCCAAATGTTCGACCCACTGTGATCAGACTGTAAGTCCACTAAAAAGATGATTTTGTTTATTCTTGTTATTCTAGTTCGTTTGCTTCTTTTGTTGTCAGCCAGACACGATCTTCATGAGCCTCGCGGTCCATATCTAAGCCGCTTTGTGATCCACTTTGGCCATGGGCTATGGTCGAGGAACTTATCAAGGCCATCGGACTCACACGGACTTGGTACCTTTGCCGCCAGCAAGCTGCTATGGCTCTCGCTGGGTCTACAAAATTAAAACCAACTCGATGGGTCCATTGAAAGATATAAGGCTCGACTTGTTGCTAAAGGTTACTCTCAAGAGTATGGCATGGATTATGAAGAAACATTTGCTCCTGTTGCAAAAATGACAACTGTCCGAACTTTGATTGCTGTGGCTTCTAGTTGTCAATGGAAAATATCTCAAATGGATGTCAAGAATGCCTTCTTGAATGGTGACCTAACAGAAGAAGTTTATATGAAACCACCCCCTGGTGTTCCTCATAAGTTAGGTGAAGTTTGTAAGCTCCAGAAAGCTCTTTATGGACTCAAACAGGCACCGCGTGCTTGGTATGAGAAGTTTTCAACAGTTGTTACTTCTCTTGGATTTGTCTCTAGCCATCATGATTCCGCGTTATTTGTTAAACGCTCAAATGCTGGGCGTATTTTGTTGTCCTTGTATGTTGATGATATGATTATTACTGGAGATGATTGTGATGGAATTGAATTGTTGAAGGCAGAGTTGTCCCATCGGTTTGCTATGAAAGATTTGGGTTTACTACGTTATTTTCTTGGTATTGAGGTTGCTTCATCACCGAAAGGTTATCTTCTATCTCAGTCCAAGTATATTGCTGACTTGTTTGATCGTGCCAGAATGACAGATAATAAGATTGCTGACACTCCTCTTGATGCAAAAGCAAAATATACCCCTACGTGATGGTGATCCTTTACCTGATCCTAGTTTATATCGCTCTATTGTTGGGAGTTTGGTTTATCTTACATGACTCGACGTGATATTGCTTATGCCGGTCCACATTGTTAGTCGGTTTGTTGCCGCCCCACTACAGCTTCATCAAACTGGTCCCTACTGATTCTTCGGTATCTTCATGGTACTTTCGCCAGCACTCTTATTTCCTTCGCATCTTCTTTAGACTTGCGGCTTATTGTGATTCGATTGGGCCGGTGATTCTCTACCGCAAATCTACAACCGAGTTTTGTGTTTTTCTTGGAGATTCGCTTATCTCGTGGAAGAGTAAGAAACAAGATATTCTTTCAAGATCTTTAATGAAGTTGAGTATCGTGCCATGGTTGTGAGTACTAGTGAGATTGTTTGGTTAGATTGGTCACTTGTGTATATGGGTGTTCATATTACTGGTTCTACTCCATTATATTGTGATAATCGTAGTGCTATTCGGATTGCGCGCAACACTATTTTTCATGAAAGGACCTAACATATAGAGATTGATTGTCATTTCACTCGTCACCATCTTCAAAGGGCACCATTTGTTTGCCTTTTGTTCCATCTGCTTTGATTGCGATATATTTACCAAGCCTTATTGTGGCCCGCATTTTTGTTTTTTGTCTGACAAACTCTCAATGTTTCTCGCTGCAGCATTGTGAGTTTGAGGGGGGATGTTAGTTAATAAAGTCGGCCCACTTGTGTCGGCCCATTAGCCCGTCTAGAGTTAGGGCTACGTTTCTCTTTTATGTGTATTTATATGTCAATTGTACAGTCTTTTCATTATCAAGTTAATATACAAGTTATTCATCTCTTTGAAATCTACAGGGTTCACTCTTTTAACCAATTTGATCTGGATAGATATTGTTGATTATTTTATATCGACATATCATGTCTAGACCCGAGAGTATGGAGATTGCTTGCAGTAAGACATCTAGAAAGTGTATGTGTGATGGTGAATGCGTTCAAATATTATAAACATGTGTAACAAATGACGTTTAAATCGAATATGAGAGCTTGTTAAAAAAATGAATATGAGAGAATTTCATTTTCTATAATAAGGAGGGATCAAAGTCGGGATTGGTGTGTACGATATTACCCAAACCCCTGATAAGAGATGCAGGCTCTCCCTCTTACACTAAGGTTATAACGCGTCAACATGCCACGAATGTTATAAAATCCACCGTACATGTTTCGGGAGTGGAATGTGATATGAGGATGTAGTGTCGATCACTAGCTTGGGGATTATGCGGGAACTGAAAAGTCTCGCAAAAGAACAGTATGAGATTGAAGTTCAAAGCAAGAAACAGTTGACACGCAAGGGTATTTGTGTGTGAAATCTCTATGAATGGTTGAAAACCGAGAGTATGATCAACTGCTCAAGGTGGCCGGGAAGCCCTTGACACACAAGCGTATATATAGTATCTGTGTAAAGCTAGAAGTACTAGAGTGAGATCCAATGTGTAATAATGTTCTATATACTACAACATAGCAAGGATCTAAACTTACATTGAACTCAATGTAATCGACCCAAATCGGACCATAGCCGATTGCACAAAGATCTAAACTTACACACGTCCCTCCATTACTTTATTTAGACATATAGATATGATACACATGATGTAGCTGATGAAACTTATTACAATATGCACCAGTTGGAGGGATTATTGATACAGTACTATAGATAGACGTAAATTAAAAGGCAAGTTCGATTTAGAGGTACATCATATCATTGCATGTGTTAACTCAAAGAAATCAACTCGTGAGGATCCTTCGTCATCCACCGCAGCCTTTGCCCTTCTACTCATCTCTAACGCCTGTTCCCGTACTACCCTTCCTTGCTCACCCTCCATCAATTCCCTCACCGTCTCTTCCACAGCCTCAGCCACCACAAATCCATCCAAAGACATTTTCACCCCCAGTGCCACCTTCATTTCTTGAACCAAATACACCTTATTCAACTTCTGCTCTGCGTACAATGGCCATGCAACCATTGGTATCCCAGCAACCACCGCTTCAAGCACCGAGTTCCACCCACAATGACTCACAAATCCACCCACCGAGTCATGACTAAGTATAGCAGGCTGTGGTGCCCAGTTTTTCACCACCAGACCCTTATCACTAGTCCTGGTTAAAAATCCGTCTGGAAGAATATCATCAAGAGTGAACTCTTTAGCACCTGAATTCGTCTCGTTTTCTTCTTCTGGTGGAGGATTGCGCACCACCCACAAGAATCTTTGCTCGCTTCTCTCTAACCCAATAGCTATTTCCTTCAACTGTCGTTTCTTGAACACACCCATACTCCCAAAACATAAAAACACAACACTTCTACTTGGTTGGGAGTTAAGCCATTTTAAGCACTCGTTTTCGCTGGGATCCACTTGATTGCCACCTGCGATCAATGGCCCAATAAGATAAATAGGTGGAGTTGAGCCATCCGGGGTACATTTACCAACCCGGAGGGTGTCAACAGCTCTTTGTTCAAGCCCCGTGATGCTGTTTACAATGATTCCTGAAGATTTTGCCATGTTAATTGCAGTGTTAATAAATTGGGTGTTAATGATATGCGTGTATGAGTTGCTTTCTTTATCAAACGAAGCGAAGGACATATCAGAAACATGCAGTAGTGGTACTCCAGGAATCTCCAGAGAAAAGTTTAGATCTTGAATACTCTTTGGAGTGGTATTGGCAATGGTCGGGAATTGTAAAAACATACATAGACTAGAAGCACTGGTGGTGTAGAAGTAGTAAGCTGGTAAGTTGAGGCTTTTAGCAACTTGAAAAGCAGCATTAGAAAAGAAGTCAAGGATCACAGCTTTGATAGTTGATTTCTCAGAGATGGATACAAGGGTTTCGTGAAAAATTGGGTTGTAAAGCTCTGGGATCCCGAAAGCAACGTCTACAAAATCAGAAGAGAAGTCTGGTGGAAGAGAGACTGTAGGGAGGTGGCGGAAAGTGATTGAGGGGGTGGTGGCGGAGACTGTGGTTATGTATTTATCAGTGGATCCTGTTTCATAAGGTGCAGGGGTTATGAGGACGATAACACCAACTGTTGGTTTCTGTGTGAGAATAAGTTTTCCAAGCTCCACCATGGCAACCAAGTGGCCGATACCTGCGGAAGGATACAGAACCACTGCTGCGGTTTCCATTTCTGCTTGATGTGTTTGTGTTTGTGAAAGAAACATGAAATCTTGCATAGATTTTATAGAGCTGTATAGAGACAAGTGTCGAAACTCAAAGCTAGAAAGTATTGGGATACCTTGATGTAGTTTAAAGGAGTACAGTTTGTCATAAACTCATAAGACCACTTAATTGTACTACTAGGTAACCTCTAAATGTGCTTGGCTAAAAAGTGCATTGCCCCTTTACTACTGAATGCCACATATCAATCATATATGTGTCCGGAAAGTAAGACACCAAAAAAATACATATAGCTATAAATGTATGTAAAACTGTAATAAACAGGGATAGAATTTGTATGAAAGTGTGAAGTTTTATATAGCATGTTTAAGCTTTTAATTCTAAGTCTGGCGTTTTAGGTAATTTGTCCACGTTTCTAGCTGGTTAGAAGTTCGGAGTTCTAGATTATTTGGCATTTTGGCTTTGAATCAGAAGGGTGTAGATTTAAGCAATTTTTCACACATTTAAGCGTAGAAGAATTACGAGTTATTTTTATTGTTTAAATTGTAATTAACTTGTCACGTCACGTATCTCCACACATGTTAGCAATTCTGAGATTTTACTTAGCCAGCCGTTTTTGAGAAGACAGCATAAAACTGCGATTGTTTGACAGTTAAACTCGGCCTAAATAGGAAGTTAAGACAGAAATCAGACTCTTACTTACATTAATACTTCGGTTAACTAGTTAAGAATCATTGGATCAAACATTTCAACAGACCACGCAGGTAATCATGGTTTTTTTCTCAGCAATAGTTCTTCTACCATTTTATAACGATTTTCGTTTAGTATATATTAAGATTAAGATTTAATAAATATAGGTACAGAGGAAAGTCAAATGTGAATTGCCTTTTGAGCTTCGAGTACAGAATGCATAGCTAGGGATGCAGACAGCTCAAGCTCGAAATCAATAAAAGCAATAGAGTCGAGCTCGTGCTGCACGACAATGGATTGACTCGTGTGCAGCCATATGCATAACTAGCCACATCAGGAGTATTATACCTACTTAGTACATAAGTTACCCTTTCATTAAAACTTAAGTATATATGTAACGCAATTTAATAGAATACATTGATAGTTTACGTACTGATGATATTGATCGCAAGCACAGTTACACGATTGTTTCCTTTACTCTCTAGTAGAAAAAGGTTTCCAGGAATTAATTCCATGTGAGACCATGGCATTATACAAAGAGCTAGACTACACTGCAGTGCACCACTGGATTAATTTAATTAGGTAATTCCATCCGAGAGGAGCCATTAATGTTCTCGACAGCAGCCTTCGCCCTTCATCACCCTCCATCAACTCCCTCAATATCTTCTCCTCCACAGCCTCCGCCATCACAAATTAACCCATCACTCGACATTTCTTGAACCATTTGGACCTTATTCATCATCTGCTCGGCATACAATGGCCATGCAACCATTGGCACCCCAGAAACTACCACTTCAAGGATCGAGTTCCACCCACAGTGACTTACAAACGCGCCTACTGAGACACGACTAAGTATTGCTGGTTGTGGTGCCCAGTTTTCACCACCAGCCCGTCATCACTAGTCCTGGTTACAAACCTTTCAGGAAGAATATCCTCAAGACTGAGCTCTTTAGCACTTGAAGTCGAAAAATATTCTACTTCTGGCGACACATCAATTGGTGGATCACGCACCACCCAAAAAATCTTTTCCTGCTTTTTTCTAACCCAGTAGCTATTTCACGCAACTTTTCTTTTTGGAATACACCCTTACTCCCAAAGCATAAGAGCACAACGCTTTTACTCGGTCGTGAGTTCACCACTTTAAGCACTCGTTTTTGCTCGGATCCACTTGATTTCCACTGTGGATCAAGGGCCCGGTTAGGTAAACAGGTGGAGTTGGCCCATCCTGGAGGAATTTACCATTTCGGAGTGTGTCAACAGCTCTTTCTTCAAACCCCGTGAAGCTGTTTATGATGATGCCAGAAGAGTTTGCCATGTTATTATAAACATTGCATTTCCTATTTGACGCGTTTCAATACATTCAAACTGACTTTTGACCAGTTTGCTCCCATTTGACGCGTTTAAAGTCCTTGACTCACATACAGGTAAATGGTCAAATCGGCATCTTTTATAGAGGTTATGGCCATTCAATCCCGTGTTGGCAGAGAAAATTTATGTCAGGAAGGAGACTTCTTTATATCATTCAAATCAAAGAAAAACGGTCTTACAAAGGATTTTCGCATAGCCCTTTTTGTTTTCTCATCTGCATCTTTACTATATCACGAAAAATTTGTTAAGAGTTGCGTCACCATCAAGTTTTTCATATTTTTCCTGTAAAAATAGACACGTTTAACTACACCATTCAGACCATAGTTCGAATAGTCAAATCTCGCGGCACAAAATATATGTTTTTGAAAGTGATCAGTGTCATATAGTACAAGGAAACGTAACCCCAAAGCAACAGGTGAGTGTATTCTAAGCTGTAAGCTACATGTTCTAGTACAAACGGGTAAGTTTTGGTATGTAGTTTGGGTTGACCCGAAATGCTTTCGTCTACAGACCATAACTTTTTTATAAACAGCTCATGTATAATTCATATGTGACTTTGCTTCAACAATTTTTAGTACTTCTTGAAACTAATATACTTTGGCATTCAACAATCGAAAAACAAAATGTTGCTATGTAATCTTTATACTTTGGATGATTGTATAAATTTCATGGAGGGAACAATCATTGATCCTACTAAAAGATTGCATATTTTCAAGTGAGTGAAAAGAAAAATGTTATCTTTACATCGACTTGTTAGTTTTTGATTTTATAAAAAGTATTGTTCGAGAGGAGATGCGTAACAAAAATATATAAATCCAACTCAATACTCAAGTGATAGTAAAATTGTTAGAGAAAAAGAGTGGTGTTAGTCCCACATCGGCTGGAAGAGTACAATTGGGTGAGGAGAAATTACTCGTTAACATGCTTTGCCTATAGTTTGAAGGTTTAAAGTTTATTAAATGTACCATGCACTTTCTTCAATGCATCGATATTGTGACTGCACTTAAATTTCGTTAATTAAATAGTACGCATTTTGATTTTTGCTAATATAGTCCAAAAGTGACCTACAGGCTACCAAGCTGTGAAATGTTATTTTTAGCAAAATGGTCCTTGGAATTGCTTTTTTTGCAAAATCGGTCCTTTGCATTTTTTCAAAATAAGTCCTTGTACATTTTTTTGCAATCGCTAGTCCTTCCGTAATAATTTTTGCACCGTTAGTCCTATTTTTTCAAAAAATAGTTTGCTAGTTAGTCTCGTGATTAATAATAGTTTTATAGCTTTTACGCTTTTGTCCGCTTTTCTTTCGTTTTTATCCGCTTCCCCACATTTTTACGTTTTCGTCCGTTTTTATCCGTTTCCCCATGTTTTTACGTTTTTCCGCTTTTGTCTGCTTTTTATCCATTTTCACACTTTCTTATACATTTTATCCGTTTCATTCGTTTTATCCGTTTTACCTAATTTTTACGTTTTTGTACGTTTTCATTCCACGTTTTTATATGTTTTAGCTTTTTATGTTATTTGTCCTGCTTTTTTATCCGCTGGTCCGTTTTACGCGTTTTTAAACTTTACATTTTTTTTTAAATTAAAAAAAAAACTTTCTTTAAAATTTAAGTGTTTTTTTTAAACTTTTTTAACAATTTAAGTTTTTTTTTTTAAAAAAAAACTTTCTTTCGTTTTTAAAAAAAAATTAAAAAAAAACTTTTTAAAAAACTTAAAAAAAAAAAACTTTACGTTAAAAAAAAAAAAACTTTCTTTAAAATTTACGTTTTTTTTAAACTTTTTTAAAAATTTACGTTTTTTTAAAAAAAAAAAACTTTCGTTCGTTTTTTAAAAAAATTTACTTTTTAAAAAAAAAACTTTACGTTAAAAAAAAAAAAACTTTCTTTAAAATTTACGCTTTTTTTAAAAATTTACGTTTTTTAAAACTTCGTTCGCTTTTTTAAAAAATTTACGTTTTTAAAAAAAAAAAAAAAAACTTTTAAAAACTTTTAAAAAAACTTTCGCTCGCTTTTTAAAGAAAAACTTTCTTTAAAATTTAGGTTTTTTAAACTTTTTTAAAAACTTACGCTAAAAAACTTTCTTTAAAATTTACGTTTTTTTAACTTTTTAAAAATTTACGTTTTAAAAAAATCTTTCGCTCGCTTTTTTTAAAAAATTACGTTTTAAAAAACTTTCGCTCGCTTTTTTAAAAAATTTACTTTTAAAAAAACCTACGCTAAAAAAAAAAACTTTCTTTAAAATTTCGCTTTTTTTAAAATTTACGTTTTTAAAAACTTTCGTTCGCTTTTTTAAAAAAATTTACGTTTTTATTAAAAACTTTTTAAAACTTTTAAAAAACTTTCGCTCGTTTTTAAAGAAAAACTTTCTTTAAAATTTAGGTTTTTAAACTTTTTTAAAAATTTACGTTTTTAAAAAAAAACATTACGTAAAAACTTTCTTTAAAATTTCGTTTTTTTTTTTAACTTTTAAAATTTACGCTTTTAAAAAATCTTTCGTTCGTTTTTTTTAAAAATTACGCTTTAAAAAAACTTTTAAAAACTTTCTTTAAAATCACAAGGGACCTTTTGCAAAAACAAACCACGAAGGACCATTTTTGCTCAAAAATAACTTTTTGTTAAGTTTAGCAGGTCAAAAAGTTACTCATGTACCATATTAGCACGAAATCAAAAGTACATGACTATTTAATTTACGAAATTTAGTACACGTACCATACTTACATTTGAGAAAGTACGTGGCTATTTAATAGCTTAAACCCTAGTTTTAAATGTTATTGGGGAGAAAAAAAGTTTTGTGTATAAACTTTTTGTTATATGATGCACATGCTTTTTTTTCTCTTTAATACTCCCTCCGTTCTATAATAAATGTACAAGTTTGACTTTTCAAGTCTTTTATACACGTTTTTTACATGTTTTTATACACGCTTTTTTTAAAACGTTTTTATATACGTTTTTTACACAATTCTATGCACATTTCACACGTTTATACACGCGTTTTTGACGCGTATACACATTTTTTAACATGTTTACGCATTTTTATATACATTTTCACTTATTTTATACACTTTTTACTGCGGTTTTATGTAAGTTTTTACATGTGTGAAAACGATATACACCCGTATATAAAAACGTGCATAGAAATGTGTAAAAAAACATGTATAAACACATGTAAAAACACGTGTATAAAAACGTGTAAAAAAACTTACATAAAACCGTGTATAAAACCGTGTAAAAAAAGTGTATAAAAATGTGTAAAAAATGTATATAAAAACGTGTTGAAAACATGTTTAAAAACGTGTAAAAAAACGTGTATAGAAACATGTAAAAAAACGTGTAAAAACACTTACATAAAACCGTGTATAAAAACGTGTAAAAAAAGTGTATAAAAATGCGTAAAAAATGTATATAAAAACGTGTGTAAAACATGTTTAAAACGTTAAAACGCGTGTATAAAACGTGAAAAACGCGGTATAAAAACATATGAAAAACGTGCATAGAATTGTGTAAAAAACATATATAAAAACGTTTTTAAAAAGCGTGTAATAAAACGTCTAAAAAAAACTTACATAAAAACGTGTAAAAAAACTTACATAAAAACGTGTAAAAAAACTTACATAAAACCGTGTATAAAAAGTGTATAAAAATGCGTAAAAAATGTATATAAAAACGTGTGTAAAAACATGTTTAAAAACGTGTAAAAAAACGTGTATAAAAACGTGTGAAAAAACATGTATAAAAACGTGTGAAAAACGTGCATAGAATTGTGTAAAAAACGTATATAAAAACGTTTTTAAAAATCGTGTAAAAAAAACTTACATAAAACCGTGTATAAAAACGTGTAAAAAAGTGTATAAAAATGCGTAAAAAATGTATATAAAACGTGGAAAAACATATTTAAAAGCGTATAAAACGCGTGTATGAAAAGATGAAAGTTTAAGGACTAACGGTGAAAGTCAAAGCAAACCACATGGACCATTACATCAGAACTTTTTAAGTGAAAATGTCAAAGGACTAACGGTGAAAGCCAACGAAACGCAAGGACCATTATTGTAACTTTTAAAGTACTAACCTCAATATTACGCATACATTGGTAAAGATTTGAAAGTATACATGATGCCAGATTAAAATAAGTATGTTACGTACATTGGCAAATTTGAGAAAGTTCGTTACGTATATTCAGCTTTCACCCTAAAATATATCAAGATTGAAACATATTAAATAAGTCATTGTCGAAGAAACAAGATGATAATGAATTAATGACAGACGTTATGACGGATATATACGAATGACGAGACAAAACGATAGACAACTAAAAGGAAAAATAAAAGACTTTTGAAAGATGGTGATCGGATTCGCGCCAAAGTGAACCTCATAAGCAATTGCTTTATGATCAGTATTCACCGTGCCACAAATTTAGCAAGTCGCATCCCTCTCCATCAAAAATCTCTATCAAGACTGTCAAGTATCAACACTACGTAACATCAATATGGCTGGATTCAATGCAATCCAACAAAATATCCCTGTACATTTGGATATGGCCTCTAACGAAGATTTGAATAGAAAGAGATTGTACATGGCTAGACTTCCAAAATCGACATAAGCAAAGTGAGCTAATAATAGGATGTGATTGTGGGAGGATAGGGTGATACGAAATCATGGGCTCGATTTGGTCGTTGCCTATCAAGAGGTTCACTTCACTCGGCGCATAGAAAAATTACAAATAATATTGTACCAAGCTACTTTCTCGAAAAGTACAATAAAATGGAACAATCAGTAGTTGGCTCTAAGTGTGAAACTGTAGTGTAAAAAACATAAATGACATATAACTCAAACCGATCAATGTATCCCGCTGTGCGTAGCTAGCACGAGTAATTAGTCATTTCTTATTAATGTGAAAAATGAATTGGTAACAAATTAATTTGGTATATATAAACGAGGATTATTAGGAAACTAATCTAACATGATGTATCTCGGATAGGTTTGACAAGTTGAGAAAATCCTTGATAAATGACCATGGTGCACGGTGACTATGCAAGTATTGTACCTGTAAGGAAGGATCAACCAAATTCGTTTCGAAAGGGTATTGTGGGAAAGATCGACAATTATGGCTCAAGGTAGATATATGTAGGCACGGTGGTGTATCTGAGCAGATTGCAAATATCGATAGTTATTAAATGGTGTATCACAAATAAGAAAGTTACGAGTCTGCAACCAAAAGGAAATTATGGTTGGGGTACTCCGGTTGAGGTTATCAGATGGTGAACATGTCCTATTTGTATGCTCATAGTTACATACCAAATTGCTAATCAGATTAAACGATTGGTCCTATTGTGATGTAAAATCGTCCAATTTTTGTTACATCATATGATGCGTACTTTCACATTTTACTGGTTTGTGTCAACGACGATCAATTCGACTCTCTTTCATCTTAGAATGACTTGTAAGTCATGGGAAGGACTGTTTACACTTTTGATCACGGAAGTGATTCTTTACAATTACTCATTTTATCTTAAGCTTGTTTTTTTGACATGCTTTGAAATGTACATATCTTTGTTTAACCAACTTGGTTGAATCATATAAGTATTCTTATGTTAATTGTAACATTTTTGTGTCTTTTGTAATTAATAGCCGTATGGTCTCGAGTCGAGCTACTGGCGCGAACACTTCATCAAAGTCAATACCGGGTTGTTGTACATAGCCTTTAGCAACCAAACGCGCTTTGAACTTCTTGATTGTGCCATCGGCATTTCTTTTGATCTTAAATGACCACTTTAACCCGATTGGTTTAACACCTTTAGGAAGAAAAACGAGTTTCCAAGTATTATTCTTTACAATGGAATCAAGCTCGTTTTGCATTGCTTTGACCCATTGCGGTTTCGATTTCGCTTCATTAAAATTCCTTGGTTCCTCGTCAATTGTCAACATAAGTTCATTAATGTTAAGTTGATAATCACCTAACCTCGTTGGTAAAACCTTGTTTCGAGTTGACCGACGTGTCGAGATAGGAATTGTACCATTACAAAGTTCGGTGTACCGCTTTATCTGTAGCATGAACAGATGCAGAGGTGTTCTCGGATGAAGCGGCAGTGTTGAGTGAACGAATCTGGTATCGTGTTGTTGTCGTGACTGTTGTAGTCCGTTCGTTTCGAGTTTGAGCTTCCTCATTCACCACCTGATCATCATCATTTACATGTATATTGTTCCAAAAAGCAGTTGACATACCTGGTTCGTTTCCAACTTGGTTTGAATCCTCATATTTCATTGTCCAATTCCAACCTCTTTTCTCATCACAAACAACATAGGCGCTGATTATAATCTTGTTTTCACGTGGGTTATAAAGTCGAAAACCTCCTGAGCCTGGTTCTTTTCCAAGATAAACCAATGGTTTCGACCTATCATCAAGCTTTTTCAGGTGCTTTGAAACAATTCTTTCATGTGCAATACAACCAAATACCTTTAAGTCTTCAAGGTTCGGTTTTTCCCCATAAAACTTCTTGTATGGTGTAACTCCTACCAATGCTCGCGTAGGTGTTCTATTTATTATATATGTTGCATGTCGAACCGCTTCACCCCAAAATCGATTTGGTACACCTCTTGCCTTCATGAGACACCTTGTCATCTCAAGTAGAGTACGGTTTCATCGTTCCACAATTCCATTTTGTTGAGGTGCATAAGGAGCCGTCAACATACGTGATATTCCTTCTTGGTCACAAAACCGATTAAAGTCATGTGATGTAAATTCACCACCTCTATCCGTATGGAATGTCACAATCTCTTTACCCATTCGTTTTTCAATTGACGTCTTGAATCTTTTGATTACTCCAAACGCGTCACTTTTGTGCTTCAAAAGAAAAGACCACATGTACCTAGAATAATCGTCGATAAGAACTAGGATATAAGAGTTACCTGCTTGAGTGGGAGGATTTATTGGTCCGCATATATCCCCATGAACCATCTCAAGTAATTGTGAAGCTCTATATGTTGCTTTCTTAGAGAATGACTTCTTTGTTTGTTTTCCAACCATGCAAGACTCGCATATTTGATCTTGATGCTTAATTACCGGTACCCCTTTAGCTAACTTATGCATCAAATTCACCGCATTCAAAACCGATATGACCAAGTCGCACGCTCCACAACCATGACTCTTCATCAATGTTAGCTTGAAAACAATAAGGTTTCCCAACTTGTAGTTGAGCCTTGTAAAGACGATTTGCTCTTCGCGGGACTTTAATTAGCAAACTTCCACAACTATCATGCATGGTTAGGAAATCACCTCGTATCCTAATATTACAACCGGATATTGAAGCTTGTCCAAGACTTATCACATTACTACGAAAGAGCGGAATGTAATAAATATCTTTTAGCAACTTTTGTTTCCCATTTTTCCCTTGAAACAAAATAGAGCCTTTTCCTTTTATACTTACACACGAACCGTCTCTTACACGACCTGTTATATTTTCATTTAATTCCAAGAAGTACCTCCATACGCATCCTCCATATGGTGTAGTTAGTTGATGTTAACATTGGGCACTGGAACGTCAAATTGGATTCCTTTGTTGGTGGTGGTGGTGGGTTAGAACCTGATGGATCTCCAGTCATCCTGGTTCTTCTTCTGGATCGCGAATAGGTTTGTAATGGAGAATTTTCCAGCCCTTATGTCATGGCTAGAACTAGTTTAAGACAGTGAGACAATCAACAGTCTTAAAGACTGTTTCAGCTTAATGTCTAAGAAGAGAGAAATTGGGCTGTGATTGGGCTCCAAACACAGTGGGCTGTAATTAACGACTAACCAACAGGTTCACAGGTTTTTAAGTCGTTTCTTTTTAAGGTTTCTGTAACCCTAAATCGTTGATATCTGGTCACAGTTCTTCACGTCTAACCAACAGGATCACAGGTTAGTAACTTGTCTTCACAAGCTCTGGATACCAATGATAAATTGCACTACAGCAGCCACAACAAACAAGAACAAGAATCACGATGTTGCTGCCAAACACGCAGATTTATTTATTGAAGAAACTAACACAAAACTTCAATTCGGTACAAAGGTAATTCCCTACCCTCCACGGTATATATAGACTAACCTATTCTAGTTAGACTATAACTAGGATTACACTTTAAAACCTAACTTAAACCAATAAGGACTACTCCATGTTTAGGATAACCTTAGACTAATTGGACTAGCACTCCAATTATCATACAGAAACCTGATCCACGCTATAAGCCACAATCAGACTTCGATTAGGAATTCATCAACAATACATTCAAGTTAAACCAAAGTTGAGTGAACATTGTACTTGTGCAAAGTGTCATAAAATGATTTCTTTTGTCTTTCAATTTTGACAACTTTCAGTGGTTGACATTGGTTTTTGATTTTGATAATTTGGAGAAGCAATACATGTATGTTAAGGTTGACGTAAAATGAAGTAAAAAAATGTCAATTTTGTTTTTTGCTTTGTAAAAATTCTAGAAAATATATAGATATAAACAAAAGAAGTTGCACAATGTTACAAATGAACAAAAGCTCCCCAAACGCTGGGCCACACACGTGCTACAATGACAATTACAATGGGAAGCAAGGTTGTAAGGCGGAGCGAATCCGGAAAGATTGCCTCAATTCGGATTGTTCTCTGCAACTCGGGAACATGAAGTTGGAATCGCTAGTAATCGCGGATCAGCATGCTGCGCTGTACAAACAAAAGGATGGGCACCAACAAAACTATGGATATTAAGCTCAAACTACTAAAATGAAATTCAATAATTAACCCATTTTTTTTGGTTGGAGTTTAGATTATAACCGATCTATTCTATCCACTACAAAAACATACTCACGCAATAAATCATAAATTTTAGGATTGCTAGAAAAACCAATGAGAAAGAAGTTGTGGTTAACCATCAATTTATCTTTTTCACTAGTAATGTATCATGGATTTTTTTTTTTTTTTTAAGATCTAAAAGTGGAAAAGATCATAAAGTAATTAATGACCATGTTGTAAGGAATGAAAACAAAAACTTTGACAAAAAAAAAGTAAAAAAAAAAAAGCAAAATTTTAAATCAACCTATATAAACAGATCACAAAAACTTGCCTATAATGTATCATGGATGATTAAGATTTAAAAGTTGAAAATATCATAAAGTAATTAATGACCATGTTGTAAGGAATAAAAACAAAAACTTTGACAAAAAATAAAGTAAAGAAAAGCAAAATTTTAAATCAACCGATCACAAAAACTTGCCCATAATGTAGATGAGTTGACTTTTGATTAAAGATTTAATATTTAATCAAAATTGACACACCATCATTTTTGCAACATTTGAACAATTTAATAGTCATCCATATTTTCTTACTTATTAATATGTCAATAGTTTGTCTATTTGTCAATGTGGGATACAATCAACATATTCTTCATTTTTTTCAAACACTTATTTCTCATTCACACTAGTTGTTCTATGTCTAAAGTTACTGAAAAATATTTTTTTACTAATAATTTAAAATGTATAATTAAGAAAAGTAGACTATTCTGCAGGACCATAATGAGAATTAGTGGAACACGATATAAAATATATCAAGATAGAAACATATTAAATAAGTCATTGTCGAAGAAACAATATGATAATGAATTAACGGCAAATGTTATGACGGATATGAATGATGAGACAAACCGATATACAACGAGAAGGAAAACATAAAAGACTTTTGAAAGATGGCGATCTATTTTATGATCGTACCACCAGGCCACAAATTTAGCAAGTCGCATCCCTCTCCTTTAAAAATCTCTATCAAGACTATAAAGTATCAACACTAGGTAACGTCAATATGGCTGGATTCAATGCAGTCAGTACTTCACTCGGCGCATAGAAAAATTACAAATAATATTGTACCAAGCTACTTTCTCGAAAAGTACAATAAAATGGAACAATTAGTACTTGGCTCTAAGTGTGAAACTGTAGTGTAAAAAACATAAATGACATATAACTCAAACCGATCAATGTATCCCGCTGTGCGTAGCTACCACGAGCAATTAGTCATTTCTTATTAATGTGAAAAATGAATTGGTAACAAATTAATTTGGTATATATATACGAGGATTATTAGGAAACTTATCTAACATGATGTATCTCGGATAGGTTTGACAAGTTGAGAAAATCCTTGATAAATGACCATGGTGCAGGGTGACTATGCAAGTATTTGTACCTCTAAGGAAGAATCAACCAAATTCGTGTCGAGTATAATATATGAAAGCTACATTACTGGAAAGGCACCGTATTGAGGAAAGATCGAAACCATGGCTCAAGAAAGTAGTGGGGTACTGCGGTTGAGGTTATCAAATGGTGAACATGTCCTATTTGTATGCTCATAGTTACATACCAGATTGCTAATCAGTTTAAATGAATGATCCTATTGTGATGTAAAATCGTCCATTTTTGTTACATCATATGACGCGTACTTTCACATTTTACTGGTTTAAATGTGTCAACGACGATCAATTCAGCTCTCTTCTGTCTTACGAATGACTTGTAAGTCATGTTAAGGACTGTTTACACTTTTGATCACGGAAGTGATTTTTTACAATTACTCATGATTTTACATGTACATATCTTTGTTTAATCAACTTGGTTGAATCATATAAGTATTCTTAATTTCTTATGTTAACTCTAACATTTTATTAACATTTTTTTTTTTTTTTTTTTTTTTTGGGTAATTCTCTCATTTTGGGTGAGTTTTATGTGACATGTGTATGTGTTATTGGTATCGGTGGTTTTAATATTGGTTCAAGTCACATATGGTGTGTTTAATTTGGTTCAGCTCGAGGGACTACTAAAGACTGGTAAGTGGTCATTATGTCCTAAGTTTATAGGCGTTTGTTTAATCCGTTGGCAGTGACTGTATTTGCTCTCTTATCTTTCACTTTGGATCTACTATCTTTTTTGTAACGGGCATTGCTAGCTCTTCGACAGGAGACTACATATGGACGAACATTCCTCTTCGACATGGCATCACTTTGCATTTACTATCTAGTTATCAGATTTGATCTCTCAAACACATTGTCACTACCAGTGTTCGTAAATGGTCAAAAGGTAGTCATCTTAAAGAAGATAGGGCCAATCTATCCAGTGTTGACGCAGAAAATACTAATGCCAGAGCTTACAAACGATTTTCGCATAGCCCTTCTTGTGTCCTCGTCTGCATCTTTATAAATGTCGCGGAAAAATTTGTTAAGAGCTGCATCGCCATCAAGTTTTTCATCTTTTTCCTGAAAAAAAACAGAAGGTTAGCCACACCACCCAGACCATGATATGCTTCTTCAAGTCTCAGCTGTCACGGGACACAAAATATATACGAGTTATTGGGGTCAAAATCCATACCTCCTTTTTCACTTGAGCTTCAAGCTTATCCCAGTCTTTGGTTGGTCTCGAAGAAGGATATGTAGGTCTCTGATTACCGACATAGCATATTTAAATGTGATAAGTATCCCAAGATCAGAAAGGACCAAAAAAAAAATTTTGCGAGAAAACATAACCCCAAAGCACCATCTGAGTGTATTCAAGCTATAAGCTACAAAGTTCTAATCCAAACACAAGTAGCTTTTGGTATGTGGTTTGGGGTGACCTGAAACACTTTTTTTCCAAAAGACTTTCAAATAACTCGTATCAGGTATAAGTCCAAATCATACTATATTACCTTTTTACAATGCCTTTTTTTTTTATAAACCCATTTGACCCATTGTAAATGGAATACAACCATAATTGACCCGTTTGTAAGTAAATGACACCTATTTTTACAATAGCAAACTGGACTTCATTTTGATCGTGTCTATCAAGACATTCAATTCAATCGACGTGTACGTTTATTAGAAAGCTTACAAATAATAATGGATCTAAAAGTGAAATCGTAATGTATACAAATTATATGATAATAGGGGTAAGTTATTTGTTATGAATGTGAAAAAGTATTGGAAACGGATAAGGATTCTCTCATGTTCATTTAAACATGAGAAGTAATGTTATGCTTGTTGTGATAGTACATTGTCATTAGTGCAAAACATTTTTTTTATTTTAGTTCAAATGTACAATCACATTACTTCTCATGTTCAAGTAAACATGAGAGGATCCTGATCCATTGGAAACAAATGGCATAGGAACATATCATGAATACATTCAAGTTAAACCAAAGTTGAGTGAACATTGTACTTGTGCAAATTCTCATAAAATGATTTCTTTTGTCTTTCAATTTTGACAACTTTCAGTGGTTCACATTGGTTTTTGATTTTGATAATTTGGAGAAGCAATACGTGTATGTTAAGGTTGACATAAAATGAAGTAAAAAATGTCAATCTTGTTTTTTGTTTTTCAAAAATTCAACAAATATATATATAGATATAAACAAAAGAAGTTGCACGATGTTACAAATGAGCAAAAGCTCCCCAAACACTGGGCTACACACTTGCTACAATGGCAATTACAATGAGAAGCAAGGCTGTAAGACGGAGCGAATCCGGAAAGATTGCCTCAGTTCGAATTGTCTCTGGAACTCGGGAACATGAAGTTGGAATCGCTAGTAATCGTGGATCAACATGCCGCGCTGTACAAACAAAGGGACGGGCACCAACAAGACTATAGATATTAAGCTCAAACTACTAAAATGAAATTTAATAATTAACCCATCTTTCGTTTTTTGGTTGGAGTTTAGATTATAACCGATCCATTCTCTCTACTACAAAAACATACTCACGCAATAAATCATAAATTTTAGGATTGCTAGAAAAACCAGTGAGAAAGAAGTCGTGGTTAACCATCAATTTATCTTTTTAACTCAGTAATGTATCATGGATGGTTAAAGATTTAAAAATGAAAAAGATCATAAAGTAATTAATGAGGGAATAAAAACAAAAACTTTGACAAAAAAATAAAATAAAGAAAATCAAAATTTTAAATCAACCTATATAAATAGATCACAAAAACTTGCCCTAATGTAACATTAATCATGGTAGTAGAATTATGAATAAAGAGTAAATCCCTGCTCCTAACCCTAACACCGTATTTTTGCAACATTTGTAAGAACAATTTAATAGGCATCCGTATTTTCGTAGTTATTAACACGTCAATAGTTTGTCTATTTGTCAATGTGGGATATAATCAAAATATTCTTCATTTTTTAAACACTTATTTTTCATTCACACTAGTTGTTCTATGTCTAAAGTTAGTGAAAATATTCTTTCAGTAATAATTTAAAATGTATAATTAAGAAAAGTAGACTATTCGGGAGGACCATAATGAGAATTAATGGAACACGATATAAAATATATCAAGATGGAACCACATTAGATAAGTCATTGTCGAAGAAACAAGATGATAATGAATTAATGACAGATGTTATGACGGATATGAATGACGAGACAAAACGATAGACAACGAAAAGGAAAATATAAAAGACTTTTGAAAGATGGCGATATATTTTATGATCGTACCACCAGGCCACAAATTTAGCAAGTCGCATCCCTCTCCTTTAAAAATCTCTATCATGACCTGCAAGTATCAACACTAGGTAACGTCAATATGGTGGATTCAATGTCCAAGACTACACTTCAAGCATAGAAAATTTACAAATAATATTGTACCACGCCACTTTCTAAAAAGTACAATACAATGGAACAATCAGTAGTTGGCTCTAAGAGTGAAACTGTAGTGTAAAAAACATAAATGACATATAACTCAAACCGATCAATGTATCCGCTGTGCGTAGCTAGCACGAGTAATTAGTCATTTATTATTAATGTGAAAAATGAATTGGTAACAAATTAATTTGGTATATATATACGAGGATTATTAGGAAACTTATCTAACATGATGTATCTCGGATAGGTTTGACAAGTTGAGAAAATCCTTGATAAATGACCATGGTGCAGGGTGACTATGCAAGTATTTGTACCTCGAAAAGAAAGAACAACTACAAAAGAAATAAACATGAGAAATATTGCTAAAAAAGCATGTCAGTTCTAAGGAAGAATCAACCAAATTCGTGTCGAGTATAATATATGAAAGCTACATACGTTTGGAAAGGGTACCGGTATTGAGGGAAAGATCGACAATTATGGCTCAAGGTAGATATATACGGTGTACCTGTGGTGTATCCGGCTGTTGGGCTAATGTCTACCCGAAAGCTCATGGGGTGCAGCAGCCATCGACCCAAGCCCATGGGTGAATGTCGGTTCTAGTATTTTATTTATATTAGAATTGTAGTAGGATTAGGAAAGCATGTTCTATTCCATATATATACAAACCGAAATGTGGTTTGTCGGGAATGTATTCAATATCGGTTTTGTAAGCAAGTACTTTTTCTGAATACTAGCGAGCATATTCTAGTAATCCGCTTTTGTTTTGGTTTCTCTTTGAACAACGATCGACGTGGTGGACTTGAATTGGTATCAAGAGCAAGGTTCAAGCAAATGAACTATCACGAAGGTTTCAAGGTCGATCACGAAGGTTTCCAAGCAAATCATGTCACGTAGGTTTCCAAAGTCGATCACGGAGGGATTCCAAAGTCGATCACGAAGGTTTCCAAGCAATGACTATCACGAATGGTTTCCACAATGATCACAAGGGTTTTACAAGGTTTCGACTTAAGCAAGAAGTCGATAAAGTTTCAAACTTTACACTTGGTTTACTTAGGCAAGAAGTAAAACAAGCTTGTTTCTGGTTGGAAGATAATCCAACTACACCGGTAACTTATAAAGACGTTCAAGAAGGATGGTGCAAGGCGAGTTGAGTCAACCACCAATTGAACATTCTAAAACGGCTCTCAATGTCCAATGTTAACAAGCACGAACTATAACATATGGGCAATAAGAGTTAAAGCGGTATTCCGAGTCAATGGAATACTTGATGACGGAACCAGGGGAAGGAACACAAGTTGTTGCTAAGCAAGATCACATGGTTCGCGTTATTTTTCAAAGCGATCCGGAAGAACTTGTTTTTCAAGTTTCACAATTCAACACAGCCAAAGAAATATGGGGAGCTTTGAAGACCGTGTATGTGGTGTTGATCGGGTTCGAGACGCAAGGTTGCAAACCTTGGAGACTAATTCGATCTTTAAAGATGAAAGTCAACTAATCAGTCGATGACTTTGCGGCTAGGTTGGGCAAAATTGTAATGAAGTCAATAGCTTGGAACAATTTATGAAGACAAGAAACTTGTTGAAGCTACTTGCATCCGTTCGGATAGGTATGTTGCAATTGTTGCCTCAATAGAACAATTTGTCGACTTGAATACTATGTCTTTCAAGAAGCAATTGAAGTTGAAGCTTTGGAAGGAAGAATGAAGGGTGTTGACACCACTTCTGAAGATCAAGGCAAGTTGATGTTCTGGAAGGCGAAAGATATGATAAGAAAGGTCGAGGAAGGAATTCTTCTGGTGGCAACGGTAAAGGTCAAAACTTTTCTTCTCAAAACAAATCTCGTGGTAGTGGGCAAGCTAATAACCACAAACCGGAAACCAAAACAACTCCGGAGCAAGATCGGATCAAAGAAGAACAAAAGTCGAGACCTTTCAAAGATTCAATGCTTCAGATGTGATGAATATGGTCACTTTGCTTCTAATTGTCCTGAACGACGTGAACAAAAGCAAAAGCATGAATCAAACCTTTTGAAAACGGAGGATGATGATGACCCAACACTTGTTATGATGAAAAGCGTTCAAGAAGTAGTTTTCAATGAAGAAAAGAATCCCAAACCAATTGAATACTAAGCCAAACGAGGAAGACACTTGGTATTTGGATAATGGAGCAAGCAATCACATGACGGGGATCCAGAATACTTTCTGAGTTGAATGAGAATATCTCCGGCAGAGTGAAGTTTGGTGATAACTCCTACATCGAGATAAAAGGGAAGGGTTCGGTAATCATTGAAGGGAAACGAGAGCAACGGTTAATCACTAGAGTCTATTACCTACCCGAGCTAAAAAGCAACATAATTAGTCTTGGGCAAGCTACTAAAGGCGGATGTGACATTCGTATGAAAGGTAACCTTCTTACTATGCGTGACTCAGATGGCAAGCTTTTGATGAAGATTCCTAGAACAAGTAATAGACTTTACAAGATTAAGCTCCAAGTTGGAAGTCCGTGTCTCAAAGCAAGATGGAAGATGATGCTTGGTTATGGCATGCTAGGATGGGTCACATTAATTTCGAGACGATGGAATTAATGGCAAGGAAGGGCATGGTTGAAAATTTGCCAATAATTCATCAAGAGAACAAGTTGTGTGAATCTTGCTTGGTAGGAAAACAAACCAAGAAGGCGTTTCCTAAAGTTGCAAAATTTAAGGCAACACATTCTCTTCAACTTATACATGCCGACCTATGTGGACCAATTTCTCCACCATCCATAGCACGAAATAGGTACATATTTGTTCTTATTGATGACTTCTAACGGTTTATGTGGACTTTACCTTGAAGGAAAAGGTGAGGCATTTGAATACTTCAAAAAGTTCAAAGCTTTAGTTGAGAAGAAGTCGAGAAGCAAGATTATAACCCAGGACCGATAGAGAGGTGAGTTCACTTCTAAAGAATTTACCAACTTTTGTGAAAACGAGGGTATAACAAGACATCTAACCGCTCCCTACACACCGCAACAAAATGGAGTCGTGGAAAGGCGAAACCGTACTCTTATGGGAATGACTAGAAGCATCTTGAAAGCACGAGACGTACCAAACTACATGTGGGTTGAAGGAGTTAGACACGCTACATTCTTGATTAATAGAGTTTCAACTCGAGCTCTAGTTAATCAAACTCCATACGAGGCTTTCAAAGGAAAAAAGCCTAACTTGGAGGGTTTTGGGTATTTGATGGATGTGTGAAAGCTTATGCACGAACAAGGCCATATTTACATAAGTTAGACGACAGGTCAACACGACTCATTTACATCGAAACGAGCCGGTACAAAAGGTTTTCGATTGTTCAATCCAAGACTAAAGAAGATAGTGGTATGTCGTGATGCGGAGTTTAATGAGGAACTTGGCTGGAAGTATGTTGCCGAAGGCTTTAAACACACGGCTAAACCAGGTATGTTTATTATAGAATGGCACGGTTCTATTGATACGGGTTGTGGATTTGTTAACCTGTGGTGATGGCGAAGTTGAGGCAGAAAATCAAGAGGCTGAAAATCATCATGATGTTGATGAAAATCAACCGGTCAATACCGAACAAGAAGTTCAATTCGAGGCGGGTAATGACCCTAATCCTATGACGGAAACTCAACCAATTATGAGGCGTTCTTCAAGGGTTTCAACTAAGCCAACTAGATTTAATGACTTTATTATGGGGTCTAGTTCAAGAACCTCAGTTGCTAATGAAGATCAAAATCTACTTTTGATTGAAGATGATGAACCAAGAACGTTTCAAGAAGCAAAAGTCTCCAAAGAAGTGGATGGTTGCTATGAAGCAAGAGATTGAGTCTATCGAGAAGAATGATTCATTGGAATTAGTTGAAGCTCCGGTTAATGTTAATCCCATTGGATTAAAGTGGGTGTTCAAAATTAAGAGAAATCCGGATGGTTCAATTAATAAGTTTAAAGCTCGTTTAGTAGTAAAGGGTTATGCTCAAAAGGAAGGAATTGACTATGATGAGGTATTTGCGCCCGTAGCACGGATTGAAACGATACGTTTATTGATCTCATTGGCCGCAAAAGAAGCATGGGAGCTACATCATCTGGATGTAAAGTCAGCTTTTTACATGGAGAACTAAAAGAGCAAGTGTTTGTTACACAACCGGAGGGGTTCGTGAAGAAAGGAGAAGAAAGGAAGATCTACAAGTTGAAAAAGGCGCTTTATGGACTTAAACAAGCCCCAAGAGCGTGGAATACAAAACTTGATAGAGAACTCAAGCAAATGTCTTTCAAAAGATGCCAACACGAACAAGCCGTGTATGTGAAGAAGACAAACAAGTCAATCTTGATTATTGCAGTCTATGTAGATGATCTCTTAGTAACCGGTTCGAAGCTTAGCGAAATTGGTGAATTTAAGAGACAAATGCAAGAAAGGTTCGATATGAGTGACTTGGGAAAATTAAGTTATTATCTTGGCATTGAAGTAAAGCAAGAGGATTCGAGTATCTCAATAAGTCAAGAAAGCTATGCAAAGAAAATCTTGAAAGATGCTGGGATGCATGAAGCGAATTCTACTCAGTGTCCATTAGAACCCGGAATGAAGTTAAGCATGGACAAGGAAGGAAAACGGTTGATGCAAACTCTGTTTAGACGACGAGTTGGTTGTTTAAGGTATTTACTACACACTCGACCCGATTTATCTTATTCGGTTGGTTTGGTTAGTCGTTACATGCAAGAACCAAAAGAATCACATATGGCGGTATGTGAAACAAATACTGCGGTATATCCAAGGTAGTTTGAATTTTGGAATACGATACAACCAAGAGAAAACCAAGGAGCTAGTGGGGTTTAGTGATAGTAGTTTTGCTATGGACCAAGATGATGGTCGAAGCACAACTGGGCATGTATTTTATCTAGGAAATCACCTATCACTTGGTGCTCACAAAAGCAAAACACGGTGGCTCTATCGTCTTGTTAAGCCGAGTTCATGGCCGCAACTTCAGCAAACCGGGTCGTAAGGGATATGGTTACGTGGATTGTTGAGTGAAATAACCAGAATGGAAGAAAGAGTGGTGGTCTTATTTGTTGACAACAAATCGGCTATTGCACTTATGAAAATCCAGTCTTTCACGGGAGAAGCAAGCATATAAACACACGTTATCATTTTATCCGAGAATGTGTTGAAAGAGGCCAAGTACAAGTTGAGTTTGTAGGAGGTGATTTGCAACGTCGATATTTGACGAAAGCTCTCGCAAGGATTAAGTTCAAGGAAATGCAAGAGTTACTCGAAGTTGAAGATCTCCCTATCTCAAGTCGAAATTAGGGGGTGAATGTTGGGCTAATGTCTCCACGAGCTCATGGCAGCAGAGCCATCGACCCAAGCCCATGGGTGAATGTCGGTTCTAGTATTTTATTTATATTAGAATTGTAGTAGGATTAGGAAAGCATGTTCTATTCCCTATATATACAAACCGAAGCTGTGGTTTGTCGGAATGTATTCAATATCAGTTTTTGTAAGCAAGTACTTTTCTGATTAATACTAGCGAGCATATTCTAGTAATCCAGTTTTTGTTTTGTGTTTCTGCTTGTGAACAACGATCAGACGTGTGGACTTGAAGCAGATTGCGAATATTGATAGTTATTAAATGGTGTATCGCAAATAAGAAAGTTACGAGTCTGCAACTAAAAGGAAAGTATGGTTGGGGTACTGCGGTTGAGGTTATCAAATGGTGAACATGTCCTATTTGTATGCTCATAGTTACATACCAGATTGCTAATCAGTTTAAATGAATGATCCTATTGTGATGTAAAATCGTCCATTTTTGTTACATCATATGATGCGTACTTTCACATTTTACTGGTTTAAATGTGTCAACGACGATCAATTCAGCTCTCTTCTGTCTTACGAATGACTTGTAAGTCATGTTAAGGACTGTTTACACTTTTGATCACGGAAGTGATTTTTTACACTTACTCATTTTATCTTAAGCTTGTTTTTTTGACATGATTTGAAATGTACATATCTTTGTTTAATCAACTTGGTTGAATCGTATAAGTATTCTTACGTTAACTGTAAATCATACAGGCTAGTACTTACCTCGCAAGTGCATTGTGAAAAGTGAAATCACCAAAATGATCAAAATAGCACACAACACGCCATGACAACATTTGAAGGTTGCAACTGGCCACATTTCTGAGTAAGGGTGGCATGGAGCCAACGCGTGATGAATTCTGGAATGGTACAATAAAAATATTCTAAATCTTTGAGCCGGGAAAAGCATTTACCCGGAGTTGGCTATTCCTTCTTCACCAAAGGAAAGACGCCTTAATACCAAGACTAGCTGCGTCTTTTTCGACTAGTGAGTTTTTCCCGTCATTGAAGTCAGGCACGAGCCAATGCTAACAAAACTATACTACCATATTGTTTTTGGCTCCATCATTATGTGAAGCCAAAAATAACAAAATCCAATGAATCATGTGTAAGTCATAAGTGACATTGCTTCCAACAACTTTTAGTACCTCCTGAAAGGCTAAAATTAATATCCTTTGACAATCAACAATCTAAATTAAAATGTTGCTATATAATCTTTATACTTTGGATGATTGTATTCATTTCATGGAAGGAACAATCATCGATCCTACTAAAAGATTGTATATCTTCAAGCGAGTGAAAAGAAAAATGTTAACTTAGCTTTACATCGACTTGTTTGTTTTTGATTATTTTCTTATATAAAATGTATATTGTTTGAGAAAAGAGAGTAAAATGTTAGTCCCACATCGGCTGATGGAGCACACTACTCATAAACATGCCTTGCCGATAGTTCAAATGTTATGGGGGACAAAAGTTTATGGGTATGTTTAGCTTGGAGTGGGTGTGATGAGCGACGACTAACAAGCATTTTGAATTTTAGTAGTCGTTTGTCAAAAGAGCGATGAATTTTGGTTAAATTTTGAAAAGACTAATTTTTCAATGCTTCTTTAAAAAACGATGATTATGATTACTGCTCACAGCTCTCAGCTGCTGCTTACTGCTATTTTTAACAAACACACTCTATATAGGTATAAACTTTTTGATTTATATCTATAAATTATATAATATTCTAGTTAAGCTTTCTTGTTTTGCATTCCCCTTGTATTCATCGGGTGCGTGTTTGGCATGTTTTGATTTTTTAAACAAAATTGCGGAGGTCGACGAATTTCTGAAAATGTTTATTTAGTTATTACAATAATGTTACAAAATTTTTAAATCGTTTATCGAATAACAAAAATATTTACTGGTAAAAGTTTTCTAATTACGATCAATTGAGTCTAATACTATATTACCTTTGATTTTTACATGATACTTTCTCTGTTTTTTACATGGTACTTTCTCCATCCATATTAAGTTTCCGTAATATTATTTTTGGATGTTCTATAGACAGGGACGAACCTAGAACTTTGAAAAAGGTGTTGTACAAATGAATTGTTAGGTTAACTAAAGTTCTACCGTAAGAAACGAAAGTAGCAAACAAAATTATTGGGTGTTGCACATACCTAAAAACAACAGTTTTGAAATTTTTTTGCACTTTGTGACCTAAAATCTGGTGTAGCCCGTGCCACACCCTAAGACCCATGTAGGTCCGTCCATGTCTATAATAAGTGTCAACTTAACCACGAAATAAACTATTATGGATTAGAAATTCTATTTGATTGATTGAGAGTATAGTTGGTAAGATTTTCTAAAATTGTATGTATTTTGATAGTGAACACTTTTGTAAGACGAAACAAGTAGTCAGGTGAAAATTTCATAATGTGTTAGCTTTTTCATGACGAATCATACATTGCTTATCAAAAATGCTCTTTTAAGCAAACAAAATAAATCTACACAAATATTCTATTCGTTAAAAGAATAATTTTTGATAGTAGGCATGTTCAACACTTTTACTTGGTTCTAATCATCAAAACTCATCAAAATCTTTTCTTTCTTCCTTAATTTCGTCATTCCATCACCCACAAACATACGCCTCTCAATGAGTGAAGTTTCTAGTCATCTTCTACCTAAAAATCTGATTATAGATGAAATTACACTATTAATCCCTCTAGTTTTAGTTTGTGACACTTTATACCCCAAGTCCATCAAGTATATCATCTCGAGTCTTTTGACTCCCATTTTTTGACTCTTAGTTTTGACTTTCAACACTATATTGATCGACTAACCAATCATGTTACATTCTACACATATAAGTTCAAACATAAACTATAAAATATTATAGTCAAACTCAAGGCTGCAAAAATCGCTAGGTGGTAGCTGGGCTGCCGGGTACCGCCTAACAATTAATCGGTGAGGCGGGGATTAATCAGATTGGATATTTCGTATATAAAATTATAAAAATTTGAAATTATATGCCCGATTCGGCCGATCTAAACAATTTTTTTCCGATTTTGCCAATTTCTATCTGTAACCGAGTTGATCGATTTATCTGATTTGGCCGATTTAGCTAATTTTTACCCGATTAATCGGTATGTTGACCGATTTTTTATCAAACCAATTAATAAGACCGATTAGTGAAAGTTGAGGTGGCTAATCCCCGTCTAACAATTAATCGCTGATTAATCGGCCGCCTAGGCCGATTTTTGCAACACTGGTCAAACTATATTCTTAGGGCTCGTTTGGTTTGTAGGTGGGATTAAGATTATGATTTGGATTTAGATTTGGATTTGTTGTAAGAGAGAGAAATAAGATTAAAAGAAATAAAATATGTATTTAATTAAATAAATAATCAATTTGTACAATTTAATATATATTTTATTTTTAATGAGGTCCACTAAATGTGAGATGAAAAATTAGTGGAGACCACTTTAGTACGAAAACCTACTTGGCCTCCTTTTTTACAAAACATGTGGGCCCATTGGGGTTCACTTCCAATTTTAAATCCCTCATTTGTAAACAAACATTGAATTTGCATTTATTAAATCCCGACCCCAATCAAAACCCACGTACCAAACGGGCCCTTAGTTTTGGGGTGTAACAATTTGCCACTTTGACCGTCTTCATATGCACCTGTGTTAACACATTTGTATCGGCATCAGGCTCAGTGCTTAACTGAATAAGTTAGAACGCGCCTTCATCTATGGTGCCGCAAACCGAGATTGTTGTTCTGGAGTTAAATGTACATGTGACGTATCTTTCCTTATATATCAAACCATTGTAACATTCTCTCCTGTTACCTCCTTCTCCTTACAGTCATGACCAAATTTATACCTTTATAGCTTAAGGAACAATCATCGTTCGCGACACCCGAGATGGAGGACACGTTGCAACTCATTCAACTCAGCAGTGAGGACGCTTTCGCAAGAGGTAGAAGAAGAATTTTAGATGGTAGTTGATATTTATATGAGAAATACATAGTAGCTTGATAGATTTTATTTTTAAGAGCAAATGTGAGCTTTGTTGGGTTTTCACAGGTTTTGTTTGATGAACAATATTAATGTTTATGTAAACTTGCTTTTGGATTTGCACATAAATGTTTTACATACAATATTTGACATATAAAAACTTACGGTGGTTGTGGCTTTATATAGCCATCCAACCGACACCATCTTACAGACACAAACTAACCAACACTTGTGAAATCCTAACTGTCATAACCGCTATTTCGGTTATAATCTTTCTAACTAACATGTTCGGCCCTTAGGCTTTGCGTTTATTTCATACTTGATACTAATACATACTATACTTTCTAATATGACCCATTTAACCCATAAGTTTAGGTTAACTATCAATACTCCCCCTTAAACTAAACTTTGGTTTAAGGTAGGTCTTCAACTTGCTTTCATCTTGCTCTTTACAGCAGCGCTGGTTCATCGTCGCTTTGATAAATGAGA
This sequence comes from Chrysanthemum makinoi, assembly GCA_910596185.1. Taxonomy (NCBI): domain Eukaryota; kingdom Viridiplantae; phylum Streptophyta; class Magnoliopsida; order Asterales; family Asteraceae; genus Chrysanthemum; species Chrysanthemum makinoi. The sequence goes on from OU343218.1 coordinate 230,917,370, forward strand.
TGTGCTTCTTGCTTCTTGTCTTTGTCCTTCCATTTGCGTATGCAAAGTGACGAAGTTCACCACATTCATAGCATCTCATTTCTTTCTTGCTTTGTTCTCGATTTGTACCTCTTCCACGTCCTTTTTCTTCTTTACTAAAGTTTCTTCCTCGTCCTCTACCACGACCTTGATTACTTGAACTTGCCATCAGAAGTTTGCTTTGGTAATCTTCTTGCGGTTCATCTTGACTCTTGAGGCGTTCTTCATAAGCAGTTAGTCTTCCAACAGCTTCTTCAAACGTCATTTTGTCAATTTCTGAATATTGCTCGATGGATGCCACAATTGGTAGAAACTTCTTTGAACGGAGTTCAGAACTTTCCTACTAATACTTTGTCTTTAAGATTAGAACCAAGACTTTTACACTTGCCTCTTATGCTCCAATTTACCCGAAAGTCATTCACGGTTTCATCGGTCTTCATTTTTAAGGTCTCTAATTCGCTTCTCAAAGTTTGAAGGCATGCTTTCTGAACTCGGTCTGCTCCAATATAACGTACTTTAATTGATTCCCATACTTCATTCGCAGTCTCGCATCTGTGCAACTTGCATTAAAATATCTTCCGGCAATGTTGTGAGGATCATTGCTTTTGTTGTATGCATCTTTCTTTCATCTACTTTTTCTGCATCTTCAAGCATTTCCCAAAGTCCATAGGCCTTTAAGATGGTTTCCATCATAATTGCCCATGTGGTGTAGTTTGATTCATTCAGTTTTGGACATTGAAGTGCTATACTTCCTTGTTCTCGAACTGATGCTCTACTTGATGCGTTATCATGCTTGTCACCTTCTACCATGCTTTCTTACTTGCGTACTTTCTTACTTGCTTTGAAACACCACGGTTTCTCTTACTGGTGAAACACTACGGTTTCTCTTACTGGTGAAACACTATGGTTTCTCTTACTGGGTGAAACACTAAGTTTCTCTTACTGGTGAAACACTAAGTTTCTCTTACTGGTAAAAACACTAAGTTTCTCTTACTGGTAAAAACGCTAAGGTTTCTGAAAACAATAGGTTTTCTCTTACTTTCTTACTTTTTAAAAAAACGCTAAACGTTTTCTTTACTTACTTACTTTGGAAACACTAGAGTTTTTAAAAACAATATGTTTCTTCTTACTTCTTACAATGTGAACCACAATAGTTCAATTCCTTACTTCTTACTAGTTTTGTATTTTTCTAATTTAAAATAACTTATTTTGTCTCCCTAAATTGAAAAATATACAAAGCTTAATCTTACTTTCTTCAATTGATTTGGGATTATACCCTTTATTTTCTAATCAATAAATAAAATTGAAAAGAGAAAAAAATAAACTACCAATACTTACTTAAAGATATTTTTTCAAAATCAAAACCAACTATCTGGTTTCTTCTTACTTCTTCCCTTTTTCTTTCAAGACCTTATTCTAATTTAGATTAAAAATCCAAAGAGGAAAAAAAACTCAGGGATTACCAAATTGAGTCGGTATGATTGTCAGAAAAACGTTCCTCCTTTCTTTCTTCTCCAATCGATCGGTGGTTTCAATAAACGGGTTGTCTTCTCCGGTCAAACTCCGGTTAGAATCAAGGAAAAGTTACTGCTTCCAAGTTCTTCTTCAATCCGGTTGCAACAAACAGTTTCTATATTTCGATTTCTTCAACAACCAGGTATCTTCTTCCTTCTTTCTTTCTTCTTACTTGATTGGTTCACGGAATCAAATCGCTTTTTTTTCTTTCACCGCTATACACGAGATGTGTAACAACCCTTCGCTGTTGATTCTTGCTTTCAATCGATTGTCACTTGCGGGGTTCTTCCCTGGATCGATTAACGTGCTCTGATGCCAATTGTTGGGTTTTCACAGGTTTTGTTTGATGAACAATATTAATGTTTATGTAAACTTGCTTTTGGATTTGCACATAAATGTTTTACATACAATATTTGACATATAAAAACTTACGGTGGTTGTGGCTTTATATAGCCATCCAACCGACACCATCTTACAGACACAAACTAACCAACACTTGTGAAATCCTAACTGTCATAACCGCTATTTCGGTTATAATCTTTCTAACTAACATGTTCGGCCCTTAGGCTTTGCGTTTATTTCATACTTGATACTAATACATACTATACTTTCTAATATGACCCATTTAACCCATAAGTTTAGGTTAACTATCAATAAGCTTGTATTAGTTTATCTTGGGAAAATGTTTGGTTTTTTTATTACGAAATTTTTGAATATTTGCTATTTTTTTTGCTTTTGTTGATGGTTAATCATGAGACGATTATATTATTTAGCAAGCTAAACTAGCTTAGGGGCGTTTGGGAGTGCGTTTGGAGACAACTTTTTTGCTAACTGCGATTGCAAAACGTAGTAATGCGTTTTTAAGTGTTTAGCAACCAAAGTCTGAAAAATGCTTATTTGCGTTTAGACAACCCCAAAAAGTTGTTTTGGAAAAGTAATCCTGCCCCTGTTGCCACAAAACGCAGTTTTGCACAAACTGATTATTCACTATCAAATTACCAAATTAACCTTAAAGATTATGTCATCTTGTTCCTCACAATTCTCAGTTGCAAATTCTCTTTAATCCGGCAAGCCGATTCTAATCCTTGTCGCCAACCCAACTGATTATTGCAAAAAAAAAAAAAAACTGAGAGACAATGATCGACTATTTGGTGTTGGTATTTTAGTGTAAAATAGATTGCGTTTAATGTGCAAATAAGGGTCGACACTTATTTGAATATTAACGGGACTAAAGGGGGTGTACATATAAAATATATAACTGTAAAACAGTTATAAGAAACATAACTTGTAAAAGCTTATTTGGCCCTAAAAACCGTATTGGGATATAAACACTCAATAGGACATATTCTGCAAATATACAACATACAAAATCTTGAATCAAATTCGATTTTATCCGATCATAAACTGGTATCCACTCCATTTTATTGATCTGAAAGTGTACTCACACGACTTCGGATTTCTATCAGGTTACAACAAGTAACAACAGGTTACAAATACAAACAACAAAGATCAATAAAATCAGTGACGATGGCTGGTGAATCCGTTCGTGATATGACATCCAAGTTCGTGAAGTTGGCGAAATTTGAAGGGCAAGACTTTAGGCGTTGGCAGAAAAAGATGCAGTTTTTGTTGACAACTTTGAAGGTTGTGTATGTTCTCACTACCCCGGCACCAGAAGAATTGGAGGATGAGACTTTTGAACAAACAAGGAAGAGAAACAAATTCTGGAATGACGACTTCATTTGCCGTGGAACAATTCTAAATGGTATGTCCGACACTTTATTTGATATTTACCAAAATGTCGAGTCCGCAAAAGAATTGTGGGATACGCTTCAAGCCAAGTATATGGCTGAAGATTCCTCAAGCAAAAAGTTCCTGGTAAGTGATTTTATGAACTATAAAATGGTGGATGGGCGTTCTGTGATGGAACAATACAACGAATGTTTGGGTATACTCGGTAGGTTTGAACAACATGGGCTGAAAATGGATGAATCCATTGCCACTGCTTCCATCATAGACAAACTCCCGCCTTCTTGGAAGGAATTCAAACACAGTTTGAAACACAAGAAGGACGAGTACAATCTTGTTGAACTAGGCAGTACGTTTAGTATTGAGGAAGGTTGTAGAAGAATGGAAAATGTTTGGGTGAATGAAAAAGACAAGGATATTGGCGGGTCTTCTGTCAATGTTGTTGAAGAAACTAATCCTAGTTTCAAAAAGGGTGGCAATACAAATAATAAGAAAAGGAAGTTTCAAGGTAGTGAAAACAAAAAGGGTTTTGTGAAGAAGTCAAAACAGTTAGGGGATAGTAACTGTTGGAAATGTGGTAAACCAGGACATTTCAAGAGAGATTGCCGAGTTGGTAAAGGCAAGAATGATCTTTGGTACTAGTGGTGGATCCAAAGGGGATCCGAGACAAGCAGGTCAGAATTTAACTTATACTAATAATTCGGGTTTGAATTATGTGTCGTTAATTTCTGAATCATTTTATGTACAGGATGATGACATAGCTTGGTGGTACGATTACGCGCGACGAGTCATGTTTGCAAGGACCGAAGATGGTTCAAGGAACTTGCAACTATAGATGACGGAAGTGTTTTAAAAATGGGAAACGTCGCTACAGAACCGATCCATGGCATTGGACTAGTAGATTTAACTTTTACTTCTGGAAAAACTATTTCGTTATGTAATGTATTGTATGTGCCCGGATTCTAAAAACTTGTTGTCCAGGTGTAATTTTAAATAATCGCGGGTACAAACAAGTGGTAGAATCCGATAAGTATGTCTTGTCGAAACATGGTTCTTTTGTTGGATTTGGTTATTTGTGTAATGGTATGTTTATGTTAAATTTGGATGTGCCATTTAGCTCCAATTCGATATGTATGGTTGATTCAACATCTAATGTTAAATTGAGTAACTTAGAATTATGGCATGCTAGATTAGGACATGTTCACCATAAAAGAATGAAAGAAATGTCAAAAATGAGCATGATTCCTTGGATTGAATTGGACCATAATAAATGTAAGACCTGCATGTTAACTAAGATTACTAGAAAACCATTTAAAAAGGCAAATCGTGATTCAAAACTTTTAGATCTTATTCATAGTGATTTATGTGATTTGCATGCTACTCCATCTCTAGGTAATAAAAAATATGTCATAACTTTCATAGATGATGCATCACGCTATTGCTATATTTACTTATTGCATGCAAAAGATGAAGCCCTTGATAAATTTCGAATTTATAAACAAGAGGTAGAGCTTCGTCAAAAAGAGTTGGTAAAAATCTTACGTACCGATCGTGGGGGGGAGTATTATGATCCGGTATACTTTCAATCTACCGGAATAATACACCAAACAACAGCTCAATATACACCACAACAAAACGGTGTAGCTGAAAGAAAGAATAGGACATTGAAAGAAATGGTGAATTCAATGTTATCTTATTCTGGGTTAAGTGATGGATTCTGGGGAGAAGCTATGTTAACGGCTTGTTATTTGCTAAACCGTATCCCCGGTAAAAGCAACGATAAAACCCCTTATGAACTTTGGCACAAGAGAGCACCAAACTTGAGTTTTCTCAAGGTTTGGGGATGTAAGGCTGTAGTTAGGCTCACGGAACCTAAAAGGAAAACTTTAGGTGAAAGAGGTATAGATTGCATATTTATTGGATATGCTGAAAACTCATATGCTTATAGATTCTATGTATTAGAATCAAATGAGTATGTTTCGGTGAACTCGGTGATAGAGTCACGAGATGCAACCTTTGATGAAGAAAGATTCACATCTATACCTAGGCCAAGGGACATGATTCATAGTTCGAAGGAACCGGTTAATACCGAGGATGTTCCATCGACTAGCACTGAACCAAGAAAAGGTACAAGAGTGAGAAAAGTCAAAACTTTTGGTGATGATTATCATCTTTACTTAGTTGAAGGATCGAGGAATGAAATTAATTTTCAATATCAATATTGTTATAATATTGATAAGGATCCAAAGACATATAAAGAAGCAATGGCTTCAAGGGACGTTGTTTTTTGGAAAGAAGCAATCCAAGATGAGATGGATTCTATCTTGCAAAATGAAGTTTTGAAATTGACTGATTTACCTCCCGGGTGTAAACCATTAGGAAGTAAATGGATCTTCAAGAGGAAGATGAAAGTAGATGGTACTATTGATAAATATAAAGCCAGGTTGGTAATCCAAGGCTTTAGACAAAAAGAGGGCATTGATTATTTCGACACATATGCTCCGGTTGCGAGGATATCCACGATTAGATTGCTATTGGCACTCGCCACCATACACAATCTAGTAATTCACCAAATGGATGTGAAAACTGCATTCTTGAATGGTGAGTTGGATGAAGAGATTTACATGAAACAACCCGAAGGGTTTGTTATGCCAGGACACGAAAATAAAGTGTGTAAACTAGTTAAATCTCTTTATGGATTAAAACAAGCTCCTAAACAGTGGCATCAAAAATTTGATGAGGTCGTTTTGTCGAGTGGGTTTGTTTTAAATCAAGCTGACAAATGTGTCTATAGTAAATTTAATGATTCTGGAAATGGAGTCATGATATGTTTGTATGTAGATGACATGTTGATATTTGGTACAGACCAAAAGCAAGTTGACGAAACTAAGGAATTTTTGTCATCAAAATTTGCTATGAAAGACATGGGGGAGGCGGAGGTGATCTTAGGAATCAAGATCATACGTGAGAACAAGGGTATTTCAATCTCTCAATCACATTATATTGAGAAGATCTTGGATAAGTTCAATTTCAAGGATTGTTCTCCCATAGGTACTCCCATGGATCCACAACTTAAGTTATTACCTAATAAAGGTAAACCGATATCACAACTAGAATACTCGAAAAGGATTGGATCCTTAATGTATGCAATGATAAGTACTAGGCCGGATATAGCTTATGCCTGTTGGAAAGCTTAGTAGGTTTACTAACAATCCTAGTACTTTTCATTGGCGAGCTTTAAGTCGAGTATTTCAATACTTGAAAGGAACAGTTGATTATAAATTAACTTACATTGGGTTTCCTTCGGTAATTGAAGGTTACAGTGATGCAAGTTGGTTATCCAATAAAGAAGATCATTCTTCTACTTCTGGTTGGGTGTTCCTTCTTGGGGGAGGTGCTATTAGTTGGGCATCAAAGAAACAAACTTGCATAACAAACTCAACTATGGAGTCTGAGTTTGTTGCTTTGGCGGCAGCTGGTAATGAGGCTGAATGGTTAAGGAATTTGCTGTATGAAATTCCATTGTGGCCAAAGCCGATTTCTTCTATTTCTATCAGGTGTGATAGTCAAGCTACGTTGGCTAAGGCTTATAGTCAAGTGTATAATGGCAAGTCAAGACACTTAGGTGTGAGACACAGCATGGTTCGTGAGCTCATAATGCATGGTGTCATATCCGTTGAGTGGATTGCAACTCATCGGAACTTTGCTGATCATTTAACCAAAGGGTTATGTAGAGATCTCCTGAAAGGATCAACTGTGGGATTAGGTTTAAAGTCCATTTGAAAGCTCTCGTGTTAAGATACCCAATTCCCACTTAATACGATGTTAAGTGCTGAATTTTCAATGTGGAAAGCTTAACATATAGAGTTTGGAACACAACATCAATTATCCCAAAGGTATGTGTTTGGTTCTGCAAGTTAAAGTAGGATGAAGTATTCTTCTTAATAGTTCTTTTGAAAAATTGCATTTGCAGGTGCAAGATTAAAAGAATTACCTATATGAGTATGAAGTTTAGCTGCTTCAAGAAGCTGGGACTTGGCTTTGATATACTTATGAAGGATAGGGACATAGGCTAGTAAAAGAATATGTTATGTAAGAATTATGTATGTAAAACTAATGTGTATATTATCTTCATGTATTCAATATGAATATTACAAGGTTCAATCTTCAAAGAAACCTTGGTATTCGAATATTTGGAATGTGTAATATACTAATATGAAATTCAATCGTCTCGACATTTCATCTATGCATTAGTTTGATTGTTTGCTGTGAACAAGTTAGTTAATGTATGATTACACTAAAATGGGGGAGGTTTGTTGGTATTTTAGTGTAAAATAGATTGCGTTTAATGTGCAAATAAGGGTCGACACTTATTTGAATATTAACGGGACTAAAGGGGGTGTACATATAAAATATATAACTGTAAAACAGTTATAAGAAACATAACTGTAAAACAGTTATTTGGCCCTAAAAACCGTATTGGGATATAAACACTCAATAGGACATATTCTGCAAATATACAACATACAAAATCTTGAATCAAATTCGATTTTATCCGATCATAAACTGGTATCCACTCCATTTTATTGATCTGAAAGTGTACTCACACGACTTCGGATTTCTATCAGGTTACAACAAGTAACAACAGGTTATAAAGTTAAACAACATTTGGTGATGGAGGTGATGAACTTTGGTTTCTCATTTAGCGTATGTTTATTTATGAGGAAGAACTCAATAAGTGCATCCTTATAATTTTATATGCTTGTCGATGATCATCTACCAGCCTCACCCAAAGGCCCAAAACTCACAATTTTAGTTCTAGTAATATTGCTTGTAAATATTACTCGTAATATTCTTTAGTTGTTATATTTTGTAAGTTATAAAAATTTGAGTACAGTTATACATCGGATTTTAATAAATATTGTATATATCAAATTCAACTAATATAATAAATATAAGATTGTCTTTTTTTGTCATTTTATCTCTTGAGTTATTCAATAATCTAATTTGAATTCAATGTAATAATAAGAAAAAGAGTGAGTGCGAGATAGGTTACATAAGAAAAAATGATGATATTAATAAGAAAACATGGACCAAAAATCGACCCAAATCGGACCACATAGCCGATTACACAAAGATCTAAACTTACACACATCCCTCCATCACTTTATTTAGACATATCGATATGATACACATGATGTAGCTGATGAGACTTATTACAACATGCACCACTTGGAGGGATTATTGATACACTATAAGTAGTGGTAAATTATAGGCAAGTCATTGCATGTATTAACTCAGAGAAATCAACTTGTGAGGATCCTTCGTCATCCACCGCAGCCTTTGCCCTGCTACTCATCTCTAAAGCCTGCTCCCGTACTACCCTTCCTTGCTCACCCTCCATCAACTCCCTCACCGTCTCTTCCACAGCCTCAGCCACCACAAATCCATCCAAAGATATTTTCACCCCCAGTGCCACCTTCATTTCTTGAACCAAATACACCTTATTCAACTTCTGCTCTGCGTACAATGGCCATGCAACCATTGGTATCCCAGCAACCACCGCTTCAAGCACCGAGTTCCACCCACAATGACTCACAAATCCACCCACCGAGTCATGACTAAGTATAGCAGGCTGTGGTGCCCAGTTTTTCACCACCAGACCCTTATCACTAGTCCTGGTTAAAAATCCGTCTGGAAGAATATCATCAAGAGTGAACTCTTTAGCACTTGAATTTGACTCGTTTTCATCTTCTGGTGGAGGATTGCGCACCACCCACAAGAATCTTTGCTCGCTTCTCTCTAACCCGATAGCTATTTCCTTCAACTGTTGTTTCTTGAACACACCCATACTCCCAAAACATAAAAACACAACACTTCTACTTGGTTGGGAGTTAAGCCATTTTAAGCACTCGTTTTCGCTGGGATCCACATGATTTCCACCTGCGATCAGTGGCCCGATTAGATAAATAGGTGGAGTTGAGCCATCCGAGATGCATTTACCAACCCGGAGGGTGTCGACAGCTCTTTGTTCAAGCCCTGTGAAGCTGTTTACAATGATTCCTGTAGATTTTGCCATGTTAATGGCAGTGTTAATAAATTGGGTGTTAATGATATGCGTGTATGAGTTGCTTTCTTTATCAAACGAAGCGAAGGACATATCAGAAACATGCAGTAGTGGTACTCCAGGAATCTCCAGAGAAAAGTTTAGATCTTGAATACTCTTTGGAGTGGTATTGTCAATGGTCGGGAAGTGTAAAAACATACATAGACTGGAAGCACTCGTGGTGTAGAAGTAGTAAGCTGGTAAGTTGAGGCTTTTAGCAACTTGAAAAGCAGCATTAGAAAAGAAGTCAAGGATCACAGCTTTGATAGTTGATTTCTCAGAGATGGATACGAGGGTTTCGTGAAAGATTGGGTTGTAAAGCTCTGGGATCCCGAAAGCAACGTCTACAAAATCAGAAGAGAAGTCTGGTGGAAGAGAGACTGTAGGGAGGTGGCGGAAAGTGATGGAGGGGGTGGTGGCAGAGACAGTAGTTATGTATTTATCAGTGGATCCTGTTTCATAAGGTGCAGGAGTTATGAGGACGAAAACACCAAGTGTAGGTTTCTGTGAGAGAATAAGTTTTCCAAGCTCCACCACGGCAACCAAGTGGCCGATACCTGCGGAAGGATACAGAACCACTGCTGCGGTTTCCATTTCTGCTTGATGTGTTTGTGTTTGTGAAAGAAACATGAAATCTTGCATAGATTTTATAGAGTTGTATGGGGATACCTTGATGTAGTTTAAAGGAGTACAGTTTGTCATAAACTCATAAGACCACTTAGGTAACCTCTAAATGTGCTTGGCTAAAAAGTGCATTGCCCCTTTACTACTGAATGCCACATATCAATCATATATGTGTCCGGAAAGTAAGACACCAAAAAAATACATATAGCTATAAATGTATGTAAAACTGTAATAAACAGGGATAGAATTTGTATGAAAGTGTGAAGTTTTATATAGCATGTTTAAGCTTTTAATTCTAAGTCTGGCGTTTTAGGTAATTTGTCCACGTTTCTTGCTGGTTAGAAGTTCGGAGTTCTAGATTATTTGGCATTTTGGTTTTGAATCAGAAGGGTGTTGATTTAAGCAATTTTCCACACATTTAAGCGTAGAAGAATTACGAGTTATTTTTATTGTTTAAAGTGTAATTAACTTGTCACGTCACATATCTCCACACATGTTAGCAATTCAGAGATTTTGCTTAGCCAGCCGTTTTTGAGAAGACAGCATAAAACTGCGATTGTTTGACAGTTAAACTCGGCCTAAATAGGAAGTTAAGACAGAAATCAGACTCTTACTTACATTAATACTTCGGTTAACTATTTAAGAATCATTGGATCAAACATTTCAATAGACCACGCAGGTAATCATGGTTTTTTTCTCAGCGATAGTTCTTCAACCATTTTATAACGATTTTCGTTTAGTATATATTAAGATTAAGATTTAATAAATATAGGTACATGTTGGGATATTAGAACTACGTTAGTTAAGTAACGCATACGAGTACGCAGCGAAAATGGATCTAGTAATCGCAATTAGGTTAACACGTATTTAATAAATAATAACGTATAAAAGGTAAATAAGAAACTAACCAAGTGAACAATAAGAAACTAACCAAGTGAACGAACAAAGAAACCAAAAAAACCCAAAATATCTAAAGTAGATACCTCTACGAGTATCACACACAAAACGTAAAACGAATACGTTCGATAATGAGCTAGTCGAGAACATAAAACCCAATCAACACTTGAATCACTTGAATAACACACGAACAAGAAAAACCCCAAGACCTTGTCTTCTTTTCTGTCCGAGATCGACTTCTCTCCAAGAAGTTTCTGTTAATAGTATGTATTTAGTATATGTAGTAGGCCCATGTATTTGTACCTAGCCCATGTCATTGTAGGGTTTGCCTCCTATTTGTATGTCCCGGTATTGGGATTGTTAATCAATAAAACACAAAGTCCTGGTATCAGTGATATACCTTTCACGCCCCACCACAAAACCCTAAATCTCCCACCTCCGCTGCTTCTACTGCTTCCTCTACTCTCCACTTCTCCTTCTTCCCTGTGTCGTCTACTGCTCCTCCCTCACCACCTCTCATCCTCTCCTGCTCCCCTCCATCATCTCCAACATCCTTCTCAATGACAGTAACCGACCCCCCTCCACCACCAACTATCCTTCTCTGTGACAAATTAATGGCCATAACCAACCTTAATAACATAATACCCGTTAAACTTGACATGGATTAGATGAATTACTCATCGTTGGTCTACTTTTTCACTCACTTTTGTCATGGCAATCTCCTATTAGATCACATCGAAACCAAGCCTGCCTCGGATGCCTCCACAAGTACTTCACCACCTCATGATGTTGAGTGGTTGAAGGTCGACTCTATCCTCCTCTCCTGGATTTTTGTTACGGTGTCTAAAACACTCCAACAACGATTGGTTGTTGAAAATCCAAAATTGGCTAAAGATGCATGGGACACCTTAGCCACCATATTTTTCGATAACAAACGCACCCGCTCAATCGCCTTGAAAGCGGAGCTATGGTCTTTGAAGCTTGGTGACATGGGAATTGATGCTTATTTTCGGAAAATAGAGTCTATTGCCACTATTTTGAATAGTTGTATTCTTCTTCTACTACCTCATTGGTTGCATATTCTGATGCTGATTGGGCTGGTTGCCCAACTACTCAGAGGTCTACTTCTGGATATTGTGTATTTCTTGGCAACAACTTGCTCTCATGGTCCTCTAAGCGCCAACCGACACTTTCTCGTTCTAGTGCTGAGGCAGAATATCGTGGGGTTTCCAATGCCGTTGCTAATACATGTTGGTTGCGGAACCTTCTTCGTGAGCTTCATACTCCAGTATCTTCAGCGACTCTTGTATACAGTGATAATATTAGTGTTGTCTACATGTCCTCGAATCCGGTTCAGCATCAACGAACCAAGCATATCGAGATTGACATTCATTTTGTTCGAGATTTAGTGTCTACAGGTCAAGTTAGAGTTCTTCATGTGCCTTCTCGCTATCAGTTTGCGGACATCTTCACCAAGGGATTGCCCTCAGCTTTATTTGAAGAATTTTGCTCCAGTTTGAGTGTTCGTTATCCTCCCGCTCAAACTGCGGGGGTGTGTTAGTAGTATGTATTTAGTATATGTAGTAGGCCCATGTATTTGTACCAAGCCCATGTCATTGTAGGGTTTGCCTCCTATTTGTATGTCCTGGTATTGGGATTGTTAATCAATAAAACACAAAGTCACTTACAGTTTCTGCCCAAGAACAAGCTACTGTTCCACCCGATATCGGACAAAACGTGTCTGATAACATCAAATAGTCCTGAATATTAAGTGTCAATTTCCCCCGATAATGCTCGTTATTTATATCATTTATATGGATTTACGCTTGTTTTCCATTGTTTTACACTTTCAGGTAAATTACGAGCATTGGAGCTAAAGAGACGCGGAAATGGAAACATTACTAAAGATTTATCACAGTATGCTTATTTGGAAGAAGTTACGGCGTAACTCATCTCTCACATTACGCCGTAACTATTGCGTGACCCAGAAGTCCAACTTATCAAGAGGTTACGACGTAACTCCTTCCAAAGGTTACGACGTAACTCCATTAGGTCAAAAGAGGTTCCACGCCGCTGATACTTAAGCCGTAACTATTGCAACACTTACGACGTAACCAAGTTTATTGAAGACTACGGCGTAACCACTTCTTAGGTTACGCCGTAACTAGAAGATCTAGTGCATTTACGGATAAATAGAAGGTTACGGCGTAACTCCTCTATGGGTTATGCCGTAACCCAGGCCTGGCCTATAAATACCCCACGAATTCTAGCATTTCAAAGCATCCCATTCCACACACAACACTCTGAGAATGTGGGAAAAAGCTCAAGGCAGGTCTAGGGAAGCATACGGAGCTGTTTCCAAGGGAGAAGTCACACCATTACGATAAGCTTTAGCGTTTTATATTTCTTTTACTTTCAATTCGTGTATTTCGTACCTTTGAATATTGAATTGATGTGCATGATTAATATGAGCGGCTAAGCACCCTTTGGTGCTAGCCTAGTTATGATTCCTTAATTGTTTTGTTTGCGTTTAACTTTACTTTCGTACAATTATTTCTAAGTGTATGCATGCATAGTTCTTTGGTAGTCACCCTTGGTTCGGTAGTTTTGAATGGCGATAGAGGCCAATTGCCAAACGAAGGCGCGTGAAGCCTCACCACCACCACCATCTTCAAGATCTTTTCTTCCTTTTTACAACCATATAGGGCACGCGCCCTATAGCCCTCGTTAACACCTTCGAATCGTCCATAAAAGACGCGTAGATCTAGGGTTTCAAGTGGGTTTTGTAGATCGAGTTTGGAAAAGGTAAAAGGAACATGGTTGTGGCTCGTTTGAGCTATGGAGAGTCACGTACGAGCCCTACATGGCTCGTACATGTGGCGACATGTGTTGGGTTTCATGGACACGGGTCAAAAACGAGTTTAAAACTAAATAAAACATGTAAACTAATGTAATGGTATCATTTGTTGTGTCATTTTATTGTGTTTTTGCATTTTTATCATTGTTTTATGTTCTTGGTCTAGATTAGTTGATGGGTTTGATGATTGGATGTTGTTTGGATGATGTTTGGTTGTGTTTGGTTGTTAGAGAAGCCATTTGGGGAGTGTTTGGATGGAGGTAATGGGTGGAACGAGCCACTAGGGACTCATTTGTGGTCTTGGTGTGGCGTACGAGACCCCTAAGGACCAAGGGTCCGGGTCGGGTCGTTGTGGTAACTTATTGGTAGTTGTTGTTGGTGTTTGGATGAGACGCGTGGAGCCGAAAAGCTTCTAGAGCTTGTTTTGTTCACGTGGTCTTAACCGGGATCGTGTCAAGACCATTAGGGTCGTAACATTGGTTACGGGTATATTTGGTAGTTTTTTTGGATGGTGGGATTGATATGGGTTGATTGGAGATTGATTTGATATATTGTGATTATTTACTTGGACTTATATTATAAATTGTCAACTTTGAGCAACGTCGGTATTACTTTGACTTTTTAGTCATAGTTGACCCCGACAACGCCGTAACATGGACTTTAGTATATATTGGACTATAGAATGTATAAAAGCCGAGAAGTCATGACTCGTGCTTGTGGACTCGAAACGAATAACGATTTGAAACTTATATTGAAATTGACGTAATACATATATAAACATGTTAATAAAACTAAGAAACATAAATAATAAATGGTTTTTATTCTAAAACCTTTGATAACAAGACTTGTCTTGATTATTTGTTATTTTAAATTGAAACTAACGACTAAAAACAGAAAGGTTTTCTAATTAATGAGTATTTAACGTTTCGCGTGCATGTTTATCGAAATGTGCCATTTATGAGCATTTAATGCTATTTTCAAGCATTTAATACTATTTACGTCTTGTGCATGGGTTACGGATGACCTAACATTAATAGCGTCAATCCACGTGGATAGCGGCCTTATTAGGTTGACGAATCTAATAAGAGCCCGTTAGGCACATTGGATAACATTATTAATGGGTGAATTATCCTTATGACTCATTAGGATGCGACCGGTTTATGGAATAATAAGCGACACGAATAAATGATTGAGTTTATCGAGTTGACGAATTCGATAAGGTCTAACTATTTATTCCGAAACTTATTGGACTATGGAGCTTATCGCTTAGACGTCTCATTGTGTTGCATTGAGTCGCATTGTGATTATTTGAGTGCATTCATGATGTCTTTTTAAGTCGATATCACATACACACGACGACACCAAATGCTAGGACTAAACGGTGAAACAAGATATTTTTGGAGATAAAGAAAAGGAATACATTGGGGTAGATAACGTTGATTTTGGAAATATATATTAAGAATCGGTTTATATTAATAGGTTGTGCCGAGTCAGTAGTTGCTGAGCCGTGTTAGCTGTTATCTTCGTTGCTAGTGTTTGTTTGTGCGTTGCTTGCTTGAGATGAGTTTTATAGCCCCACTTTTATCTCTGTTTAACTAAATTGGGGTGAGAAATCATGCTACTCTTTTGGACCTTTTAAACTTTTGATTTGCTTATGTGTTGACTGTTTAGATAGATATGTGGTAGCTGTTGCCTTAGTCTAGGGTAGCAATCATGTTGCTATGACACTTGCCTAGCTAAGAATAGACTTCTACCTCGACCTAGTCCAGGGTAGCATTTGTTCAAGACCTTGCTACGACTGCGCTGGCTAGAGTCGCTTAGGGCCCTACTATGACGTCGGTTATGTGATTGATGGTGTTATTGATTGTGGTATTGGTATGAGAATGATGTGTTTTGTGTATCTATCTTAGCCTCGCATTGCAAATAAATTCCTACAGGTCCACTATTGAATTTGAACTTAAACCTATGAACTCACCAGCGTTAGCTGACCTTTTAGCATGTTTTTCTCAGGTATCTAAGTGAAGTTTGGAATGCTTGTTCTGTGGAAGCTTGGCAATGAGGCATGGTTGAAGGATCATATTTAAACTCTGATAATATTAGACGGACCTATTTTATAAATCATGTTGGGCCTTACATTTAACTATTTTGGGATGATTGTATTTGGATAATTAAATTTGGGATTGGTTTTTGAACTATAATATGATTATCTTGTTTGCTATATTTGTGTGATGTACCAATCCAGTAACGCCCCGAAAACTTGTTTAAGTCTTCCGCTGTACCGAGATTTGGGGGTATTACAGTTGGAGTGTCGAATGACACACAAAACTAACGACGAAAACGCCTAGCAAAGCTCTCACTCACTTTTTAACTAAAAGTGTCTGAGTGAATAGTTTCAAAAATTTCTCAGTAGCATGGTTATTAATGTCTTGCTTTTAATCATCCTTTGTTATAGATACCGTTAAACCATGGATATGGATCCTAACTCATTCCATATAGTTTAACCATTTAGAATCTCGTTATAGATTTTAATTCAGATATATCAAATGTAATCAAGAATCATCTTGCATTACCCTTTGGGTTTGGCCAAACATTTATTTGATTAATTCTGAAGAGCGCCCATGGTATCTTTCTGCACATATCAAGTGGAGTAACAAATCCTTTATTGATTACAAATATTGTGGATGCTGCTTCATATCACTCCGAAATATAGCCTTTATAACTACCTTATTCAGTTAGCGTTTTGCGTATACTTACAAAAAATGATATCCACACATAACAGAACTTGCTTGTATCTCAAGTCTAAGGATAACCTTAACAAACCATTTTCAATATTTTACTTATGACAAGGATCCAAAAGTAAATGTTTGAAAGTTCGGGTATCCAATATGCATCCCTTATGAATACACATGAGTTTGGCGGGAACAATCCACATTCTTGTTAGAATATAACCAACACTCACATTTGCCTTACATAACAATATTCTCATATTATTAACCGACAATGGACATATTTAGAACAATAAAATCATTCAAGGATTAAACATGCAAATATAGGATAACAATTATTATATGAATGAATAACAAATACCAAGTATCTTTATTCATCATAAAGTAAAAATTGTCTTTCAATCCCAATTATCCAAATACTAAAACAGATATGCATGAAACTAATTTAGTAAGTTGAAAAGCCAATGAAGCAAATGGACAATTTAAAGTAGATTTCATTTGTGTTTGTGATGGTAACAATTTAAAGAATTTAAGGGCGGAGATAGGTGAGTTATAAGTCCTTAAAAATGTATGTGGCCATGAAGTCATGAACCATGTGAAACTTATTATGGCAGTGTTTTAAAAACTTGTCCTGCCCATGCATGTCGACTGTTGAGATTTAAAAAGACAATGATAAATTGTCGACATGCAAGAACAAATTGTGAATCTAATCGATTAAAAATATAATCAGAAAGGACGTAACAGTATGGTACACCACAAACTCACACCAGTACACATGATCGATTTACTTTAGGCCACTCAACCTAAGGTCAAGGTACATAACTCAACAAGATCTATTGCTTGTAGCATGGGAGGATTTTAGAGCCGAGCTAGCCGAGAATAAGAATACCCATAAAGAACGCTGTCCACGAGACGAGGGAGCAATGTGAAGACTTAAGACATAACAAGACTCGTGCTTCAAATTAAATACCACTCACTGGTGATGAACTCACTATCGAATTGCATACCTCAATTCTTTGAAAACAACAATGAAACTCAAAAATCACATTGATGGATGGCCTTGCACAATACTAGTCAGTAACTCTTTACCGGACAAGCAAATCTAGAGCAAGATAAAATTGAAACTAGTAAAAAAGGACTTCATTCAATAATCAATAACCACTACACGTACGCTGAAGGTTTCTGCCCAAATTCATGTAAATACGTTTTAGTTTTAGCGTTAATAGATTTAGTTTTCCAAGCTCCACCATCGAAACCAGGTGGCCGATACCCAGAGAAGGATACAGAACTACGGTAGCAGAATCCATTTATGTTTGCTATATGTGTGTTAAAATGTTAGATGGTGTCAACTTAAGGATTATGATAATTAAGGTAGAGTTTTTAAAAGTTGGCTTATTTACTTCTGATATGAAAGCCAATGAAGCAAATGGACAATTTAAAGTAGATTTCATTTGTAACAAGTTAAAGAATTTAAAGGCAGAGATAGGTGAGTTACAAGTCCTTAAAAAATGTACGTGGCCATGAAGTCATGAACCATGTGAAACATATTATGGTAGTGTTTTAAAAACTGGTCCTGCCCAATTGCCCATGCATGTCGACTGTTGAGTTAAAAAGATAATGACAAATTGTCGACATGCAAGAGCAAATTGTGAATCTAATCGATTAAAAATATTGTTGGAAAATTAGTTGGTAAAAGTGACTTTTGACCAACTTTGGACACAATTATCTATATGTATGTGTCATATATATAAGTAATAGTTTGTATGTTCGCGTTCTCCTCGAAGAGAGCTTCGCAATGAGCCTTTATGTGTCCAAAATAGAGTTGATGTGAATAAGATATCGTGTCTCAAAGTTAAGCATTCGGTACCATGCTTAAAGAGGAATTTTGAATTGTTTTCTATCCCACATCGGTGGGATGAGTAAACTTAGAGGGAGGCTATTTTGTATAAATAGATGCCCTAATTCCATAGGTTAAGATACACATCAAATCAATAGTTATTATTGATTTCCAACATATGGAATACGCATCTCTTAAGATGAAATTTCAGGCAGTTTAGTTAAGTCCGACAGTACAACTTACTGTTTTGGCTGTTGTACCCTGGGAAACAGACGGCGAATATGTTTTAAGGGAAGCGTGTCAAAAACGTGCCTCAGCTTTTAGTGCTTCTTTGTTGATCTCTATTGGTGATCAAGTAAGTCTTTTGACTATTTTATTATTTTATTTAATTATCGTTTATCTGCTTACATTATGTTTGTATTTAATTGTTAATTTTATTTATTGTAATTTAGATTTTATTAATAAAAGTGTAACCGTTTCCCTACAAATATAACTAAAAAGGACGTAACAGTATTGTACGCCACAAACTCACACCAGTACACATGATCGATTTACTTTAGGCCACTCAACCTAGACTAAAAGGTCAAGGTACATACCACTCAACAAAATCTATTGCTTGTAGCATGGGAGGATTTTAGAGTCGAGCTCGACGAATAACAATAGCCATAAAGAACGCTGACCACGAGATGAGGGAGCAATGTTAAGACTTCAGACATAACAAGACTCTTGTGCTTCAAATTATATACCACTCACGGGTGATGAACTCACTATCGAATTGCAGAAAATTTTCTAAAAGTAAGATGGTTTTAAAAAAGTTGGCTAAAAGTAGGATGAAATCATTTTTGTGTTCTAAATATGTGATGATTTGCTCTATTTATTCTAAAAGTAGGATTTTGTCAATTTTTATTGTTACAAATTACAAAACAATGAATTCTTCCTCCCAAACTTCTCACTAGCAAGTGGTTGGACCTAGAATTTTTCACTTAATTAATGCTTGCTTTCAAGTTCCAAATAGGTATGTATGTTCTTATCAATTCATCAAATTGTTATATGTTATGCACTTAGAATTCGGTGTAAATATTGAATATGGCACTAGAACGTCCATTTGTGGTGGGGTGATATTCAATATGAGAATGGGTTAATTAAAGGCGATGAATCTATACTGAATACAACTATTGTGATGACTTTTTTATGCAATGCTTTCAATGGACCATAGTGATGACTTTTTTTCTAAAGTTTTCACGGACATGATCTAATACATATTGGTGTAAAAAAATCCAAGTGCATTTTTATTTGAGATATACAAAATGAATACAACTTAATGTAATTTACATATAATGGGATTAATGTGCACCAATGAGAAGTATGCCTTTAACGTCTACCTTTTTTTTAATTGTTTCACAGCCCTATAATTCTTGATCTAAGAATAAGTATGCCTTATAACTATACTTTGCAATTGCTTGGTGTTACAATGAAGATTGATGTGCTTCAGTGACAAGTCTGCAAATAGAAACAACAGCCACATAGTGAAAAGCCTATCCATTTGTTGCTTGCTTTGGAGTACTCAATACCTCACCACATATACATGTAGCTTAGAATTAGCATTCGATTAAGTAACATAAATGCGCAATAATGTTCATTCATGCATAAAATTTTGACATGTATTTTTTGATCTACTTTTTTCACACATCTTACTAGCCTCTTTACTAGGCTTCCCTGTGGATTGCGCTTATGCATGTAGCTTAATTCCTTTAATATCATTTCTCATCCCATATTTTACATGTTAACGTGATACTCTTATATATACTTTTTCACAGTCCAATTCGGATAGTGTATTTGTTTTGTTTTGATTTGAAGATTTTATATAATAAAATCCTATATTTAGAATGTAAAAAAAAAAATCATCCTATATTTAGAACACAAAAAGCAAACCATCCTATAATTAGCTATACTTTCAATAACCATCCTACTTTAAGAATTGATTCCGAATTGCATATATCAATTCTTTGAAAACAACAAGAAACTCAAAAATCACATTGATGGATGGCCTTGCAGAATATTATGTCAATAACTCTTTTCCACACAAGCAAATCTAGAGCAAGACAAATTTGAAATTAGTAAAAAAGGACTTTCTTCAATAATCAATAACCACTGAACTCTGTGCAAAGAATGTCTGAGTCCCTCTTCCTTTCCTGAATCTGTGAATTCAGTTTCGGCCCAAATTCATGTAAATACGTTTTTAGTTTTAGCGTTAATTTTTTTAGGAGCATGAAATACTTACACGAAGTATAACTATTCATTACACTAGATGAATAACCGTGCATAGCAAAGAGATTTTATAGCGTCAGATAGTTATAGTGATATTTTGGTTACACAAAACACTTAACAAAAATATCAGTATTACTATTTGTCGTTATAAATTTCGTCGTTATACACGGGTATTCTTCTAACATATTGAATGCAAGAAAGATAATTGTATAAAATTACACACACAGATAAAGGAGAAAAACACAGCTAACATTGTTGTAATTTGACAAAATTGGTTGGCGAACCCCATAACAGCTAATGAATATGTAAATGGTTTTTAAAATTAATAATAAATACAAATAATATCAGTATAGAGCTTACTCTAAGTCCATTAGTTTCAAATACTTCTTTTTATCGTGCTTCTCATCTGTATTAAAATTGTCCAATTTATCACATCTCATAGCTTGACCAATCGCATTAGTATATTAAAATTAATGTTAACAAAAATAATGTTATGCTACCTTATATAAGGAGGTGTTTGTTTTCTTTTAAAAAAATCTTAACAGCCTCTTAATAGACCAAAGCTCTTAGTCAGTCAGAACTTTTAGGTGTTAAGTATGTTTGTTTTTTATTTTTCGTTCAAAGGCAGATAGATGTAAAAACATCTAAACGGACAAAACATTGAAGAAGCATCTTAATGCCTCTAGTTGAACTCAATGTAATCGACCCAAATCGGACCATGGCCGATTACACAAAGATCTAAACTTACACACGTCCCTCCATTGCTTTATTTAGACATATAGATATGATACTATTGGATACTAATTTATCTAATCCATGAAGGTCAAACATGAAAGTCAAGTATTTAGAGTAGTTTATGTAAAGTGTAAAGTGTAAAGTATAGGGTCCTAATGTGTCAAAAACAAAGTCCACAACCGAAAAACAGTTACATTCGGTTATGGCAGTTATCATGAACCGTTATGTCGGTTTGTAGTGTCGGTTAGAAAAGTATAAGTACCCTGGAAAAACAAGTCTGTAACTAATGATTGTTTTAATAAATAAACTTAGTATATTTCCTTATTCAATTGTTCATAGAAGATTAGACCAACAGTTGGCATCAGAGCCAAAGGATTCGAACCAGAGAGACAGAAACCGATTGATTCAGGGAATCAATCAAGAATAGAAATAGACCGTGCGCATACCGGTCAAATCAAGAAGAAAAACAGAGACCGATTGATTCAGGGAATCAATCAAGAGAAAGAGAGAGAAAGACATACCGGTTGTGCGAAGAAGAGAGACCGTCGCCGTATTGATTGCCGGAGAAGAAATAACCATCGCCGCCGTGTGTGTTTACCGGAAAATAAAATAGACCGATTAACCACCATCGTCGTTTGATTTAAAGAGAACCAGAAGAAAAAAGGGGCGAGCAACAGTTGTGCCCTAACTGTGTATAGAAGAAGGAAGGAAGGAGAAGCAGCATAAGCGAATTGAAGAAAAAAAGAGGAACCCGGTCTTTATTTGGGAACAAAAAAACGTACGCTAATACAAAAGCCAACAAAAAAGCCCAAGTACAGGTTCTATATTTTCCAATACTTTTTCTATTTATAGAATAGATTAAAAAGTAATTTTCATTACAATTTGATACGATCCAACACTTATAGGCAATCTTCATAAGTCTAGGGGCTGAATTAAAAATAGTTGTTTCCTTTATTATTAGTTTCCTTTTAATGGATTAGCTTGGTGGCCAAGCTAAAGTATTATTTATAGGGCATTAGGGTTACAGGTTTTGATATGCAGAATTTGGAAGTCAATAGATAAATAAGGAGGTCACCTACATCTCGAAAGTAGGCACTATCTTGTACTTTATTTTTGCTATCTTAATAAGAATTTAGCCGTTCGTATCAAATTGGTATCAGAGCTGTTCGATCCGGAAACACTGTTCATCACGGAGACTGTTCATCCTACGCGGACTGTTCATCCAGAAATTTTTTTCCCAGGTCTTAATTGTGAACAATAATGACAAAAGTAAGCGATTTGGAGGCGGGTTTGGAGCAGTACAAGGTTGAGCAAGCTGCCATTCAAGCAGAATTGAAAGAAACTCGGAAAAAATAAGGCCGATGCCGACAAACAATTCGCTGAGATCCTACAAGTGTTGAAAACACTACAACCGGCTACCATGGCTGCGCCACCATACCGCCGCCCATCACACCCAACCGGCAGCCATACTCCTACCGCATGCCGTGCCTGCAGACCTATCCCACCACTACACCGCCACCAACCTTTGCCTCACCAGCCGTTGCTCGTTCAACAACAACCCCAAATTAACCCTACCATCTTCCGCCGCCACACTAGTTTTTTCGGCCTTTGCTTTGACTCGCGAGGGTTTCCGCTTCCACCTGGACTGACGAGTGAATTTTATGGGCCGTTTCAGGAGGGAGCATAGTGGGCACCATAACCGCAGGCTACCGGTGCGTACTGAAGGGATGTTCCATAATTTCTCGGATTTTTGAACCAACTCACGATGCCACCTGCCACTGTTCACGGGAATGAGCGGGGTTGGGGACCAAGGACCACTATCGGTTGAGAAAACTCAAGATGCCCTGCTTAACGGGGATGACGTATATGAATGGGTTTACCAAGCCGAGAGATTTTTCGACATCCAAGGGATACTTACCTCAGGGAGAGACTTCGAGGCGATGAGTGCCTAGAAGGTCGGCCTTGTCTTGGTTTCGTTGGAGCGACAACATGGGATCCGTTCGGGTTGGGAAAGAACTAAAGCGACGGATGTTGGTTCGTTTTCAACCCTCGCAAAGCGGGTAGTTGCACGCACAGTTTTCGCTATTAGCCGAGGCGGAACCGCCGAGACTATATCACTATGTTTGAGAAGATGGCAACACAATTACCGAGGTTACAAGAGGAGGTACTTGAGGGGATTTTCGTAAATGGGTTAAAACAGGAGTTACGCACAGCGGTTCGAATTCAGAAACCCACGGGATTGAGTCAAGCCATGGAATTAGCATTAATCATTGATGAGAGCAAGACTTGTAACAATGTCTTATCCGGAGGTGGGTCACACCGATCAACAATAGGGCAAACCACTTCCCCAGGAGAGAACTTTAGAAGATTAACTGATTCGGAACTACAAGCCACGAAAGCTAAAGGATTGTGTTATAGGTGTGATAAGAAATACGCCCCAGGTCACCGGTGTCAAAGTCCGACATTACAAGTGTTCTTTGGTTGATGAAAGTAATGGCAGTGATGCGGAGGTTGCACCAGACTTTCAAGTCACACGATGGGATCCCAGAACAAAGATCGATTAAGAGGATATTTAAAAGCCACACCTTGAGGACAAGGTGTGTGTTTTGGCGGGGGAGTAATGATACGATCCAACACTTATAGGCAATCTTCATAAGTCTAGGGGCTGAATTAAAAATAGTTGTTTCCTTTATTATTAGTTTCCTTTTAATGGATTAGCTTGGTGGCCAAGCTAAAGTATTATTTATAGGGCATTAGGGTTACAGGTTTTGATATGCAGAATTTGGAAGTCAATAGATAAATAAGGAGGTCACCTACATCTCGAAAGTAGGCACTATCTTGTACTTTATTTTTGCTATCTTAATAAGAATTCAGCCGTTCGTATCACAATTCGCATTAGAAACCGTTAGAATCATTTGAGAATTATTGTGATTAGGCAGAAAATTTAAGTTCGACCATTATTAGGTAGAAAGTTTAGAAGTATTAAGATTATATTGGTTTTAGAAGTTGCATATTACTATTGTGGATTAGAAAGAAGAATTTAAGGTCGACTATTATTAGAATTATATTAGTATTAGAAGAAAACCAAATCGAAAGATATGACGGGAGATAAAAACGAAAACAGAGTTGTTTTCACCACATCATTACAATCATATCAATGCCCAGTTTTAAGCAACACAAATTATACATTATGGGCATTAAGAATGAAGAAGATATTAACGGCAAATGGAGTATGGGATTTAGTAGAAGGAGAAGGTACATCAAAAGAGATTGATGTAAAAAAGGATAGTTCAGCGTCAGCATACCTATTTCAAGGGTTACCAGAAGATTTGCAAATGCAAGTTGCGGGATGTGAAATAGCAAAAGAAATTCGGGACTCTCTAAAGTCAGTTATTGGAGCAGAAGATGTACAACAAGCACACTCGCAAACAACTTAAATAATTTGAGAGACTTGTGATGAAAGAAGATGAATCAATAGATTCATTTCTTTGGGAGGTTGATGAGTATTATTACAAAGGCTGCTACATGTGGATTGACGTTTGATGAACAAACAAAAGTACGAAAATTACTGAATGCAGTGTCAGATAAGTTTGTACCAGTAGTAGCAACCATTGAAATGGTTGTTGATTTTAAGAAAGCAAATTTAGAGGAGATTATTGGGAAACTTAAGACTTATGAAGAAAGGCTTAAGTTTAGAAAAGGAAGTAAGGAAGATAATAGTGAGAAATTGTTGTTCACACGTCAAAGGAATAATAGAAATTATGAACACAACTATGGAAATGATAGACGAGGAGGTGGTAATCAGAGGACGAGAGGAAGAGGCCAAGGAAGATTCACAAGAGATAGTAAGAATGGAGATAGTTATGATAGAAACAAGAGAAACCATGGAGATCAAAACTACCATAGGAGAGACTTTAGAGAAATAGAGTGCTATAATTGTCATGAGTTTGGAAACTTTGCTGCAAATTGTCCAAAACCAAACCGTAGAGAAGAAAAAGCAAACCTTGTGTTCGAAGATGATGAACCAGCACTATTAATGGTTACTAGTAAAGATGGAAAAGAGATAACATCCTTAAAGGATGAAATTCAAAAGGAATAGTTAGAAGATATGCGATCAGAGATAGAAATTGATTTGAAGAGTAAATTAGAGTTTTGGAAGTTTGAAATGCTTCAAGAGTTAGAGATTGAAAAACAAGAGTTTGAGAAGAAAATAAAAAATAGAGAAATGGCATTTGAGAAACAAATGCAGATAGAGTTAGAGAACCTTAAGAAGTTGAGAGATTGCACAAGCAAAGAGATGAAAGAGTTAAAGACAGTAAGAGAATTGTTTGAGAAAGAGAACCATGAAGTTGTTTCAAATGAGAAACATCTAGAAGAAGAAAGAGTTGACAAAGGCGAATGCAAGAAGCATCAAGAGATGCCATCAAGAGTTCCAAAAGAAATCCAGATTGAGAAAAACATTAAATCATGTAACAAGAAAGTTGAACCAGAAGATCGTGATACAAGAAACAGATTATTGGAGATGCAAGATTATGAAATGATACAAATGAAGGAAGATAGTGACAAAGGAGACAAAGATGATCGAGATGAGATTGAAGACAAGGAAGAAAGAAGTCAAATCAAGGAGGAAGTTCAAGACATAGTTCGTGTTGAAGATCAAGACAAAGAAAGTGGAAATAAGCCAAAGTTCAAAGATAAAGATGATGAAGCTTGAAGATATCGAAGACATGGATTAATAAATTAGGGAGGAGTATTGGATACTAATTTATCTAATTCATGAAGGTCAAACATGAAAGTCAAGTATTTAGAGTAGTTTATGTAAAGTGTAAAGTATAGGGTCCTAATGTGTCAAAAACAAAGTCCACAACCGAAAAACAGTTACATTCGGTTATGGCAGTTATCATGAACCGTTATGTCGGTTTGTAGTGTCGGTTAGAAAAGTATAAGTACCCTGGAAAAACAAGTCTGTAACTAATGATTGTTTTAATAAATAAACTTAGTATATTTCCTTATTCAATTGTTCATAGAAGATTAGACCAACAGATACACATGATGTAGCTGATGAAACTTATTACAATATGCACCAGTTGGAGGGATTATTGATACAGTACTATAGATAGACGTAAATTAAAAGGCAAGTTCAATTTAGAGGTCCATCATATCATTGCATGTATTAACTCAGAGAAATCAACTCGTGAGGATCCTTCGTCATCCACCGCAACCTTTGCCCTGCTACTCATCTCTAAAGCTTGCTCCCGTACTACCCTTCCTTGCTCACCCTCCATCAACTCCCTCACCGTCTCTTCCACAGCCTCAGCCACCACAAATCCATCCAAAGACATTTTCACCCCCTAGTGCCACCTTCATTTCTTGAACCAAATACACCTTATTCAACTTCTGCTCTGCATACAATGGCCATGCAACTTTT
The DNA here is from genome assembly GCA_910596185.1 of Chrysanthemum makinoi. Classification (NCBI taxonomy): domain Eukaryota; kingdom Viridiplantae; phylum Streptophyta; class Magnoliopsida; order Asterales; family Asteraceae; genus Chrysanthemum; species Chrysanthemum makinoi. Next base: position 230,944,130 of record OU343218.1, read on the forward strand.
GGTATCCCAGAAACCACCGCTTCAAGCACCGAGTTCCACCCACAATGAGTCACAAATCCACCCACCGAGTCATGACTAAGTATAGCAGGCTGTGGTGCCCATTTTTTCACCACCAGACCCTTATCACTAGTCCTGGTTAAAAATCCGTCTGGAAGAATATCATCAAGAGTGAACTCTTTAGCACCTGAATTCGACTCGTTTTCATCTTCTGGTGGAGGATTGCGCACCACCCACAAGAATCTTTGCTTGCTTCTCTCTAACCCAATAGCTATTTCCTTCAACTTTTGTTTCTTGAACACACCCAGACTCCCAAAACATAAAAACATAACACTTCTACTTGGTTGGGAGTTAAGCCATTTTAAGCACTCGTTTTCGCTGGGATCCACTTGATTGCCTCCTGCGATCAATGGCCCGATTAGATAAATAGGTGGAGTTGAGCCATCCGGGGTGCATTTACCCACCCGGAGGATGTCAACAGCTCTTTGTTCAAGCCCGGTGAAGCTGTTTACAATGATTCCTGAAGATTTTGCCATGTTAATGGCAGTGTTAATAAATTGGGTGTTAATGATATGCGTGTATGAGTTGCTTTCTTTATCAAACGAAGCGAAGGACATATCAGAAACATGCAGTAGTGGTACTCCAGGAATCTCCAGAGAAAAGTTTAGATCTTGAATACTCTTTGGAGTGGTATTGGCAATGGTCGGGAATTGTAAAAACATACATAGACTAGAAGCACTGGTGGTGTAGAAGTAGTAAGCTGGTAAGTTGAGGCTTTTAGCAACTTGAAAAGCAGCATTAGAAAAGAAGTCAAGGATCACAGCTTTAATGGTTGATTTCTCAGAGATGGATACGAGGGTTTCGTGAAAAATTGGGTTGTAAAGCTCTGGGATCCCGAAAACAACGTCTACAAAATCAGAAGAGAAGTCTGGTGGAAGAGCGACTGTAGGGAGGTGGCGGAAAGTGATGGAGGGGGTGGTGGCGGAGACTGTGGTTATGTATTTATCAGTGGATCCTGTTTCATAAGGTGCAGGGGTTATGAGGACGATAACACCAACTGTTGGTTTCTGTGTGAGAATAAGTTTTCCAAGCTCCACCATGGCAACCAAGTGGCCGATACCTGCGGAAGGATACAGAACCACTGCTGCGGTTTCCATTTCTGCTTGATGTGTTTGTGTTTGTGAAAGAAACATGAAATCTTGCATAGATTTTATAGAGCTGTATAGAGACAAGTGTCGAAACTCAAAGCTAGAAAGTATTGGGATACCTTGATGTAGTTTAAAGGAGTACAGTTTGTCATAAACTCATAAGACCACTTAATTGTACTACTAGGTAACCTCTAAATGTGCTTGGCTAAAAAGTGCATTGCCCCTTTACTACTGAATGCCACATATCAATCATATATGTGTCCGGAAAGTAAGACACCAAAAAAATACATATAGCTATAAATGTATGTAAAACTGTAATAAACAGGGATAGAATTTGTATGAAAGTGTGAAGTTTTATATAGCATGTTTAAGCTTTTAATTCTAAGTCTGGCGTTTTAGGTAATTTGTCCACGTTTCTAGCTGGTTAGAAGTTCGGAGTTCTAGATTATTTGGCATTTTGGCTTTGAATCAGAAGGGTGTAGATTTAAGCAATTTTTCACACATTTAAGCGTAGAAGAATTACGAGTTATTTTTATTGTTTAAATTGTAATTAACTTGTCACGTCACGTATCTCCACACATGTTAGCAATTCTGAGATTTTACTTAGCCAGCCGTTTTTGAGAAGGCAGCATAAAACTGCGATTGTTTGACAGTTAAACTCGGCCTAAATAGGAAGTTAAGACAGAAATCAGACTCTTACTTACATTAATACTTCGGTTAACTAGTTAAGAATCATTGGATCAAACATTTCAACAGACCACGCAGGTAATCATGGTTTTTTTCTCAGCAATAGTTCTTCTACCATTTTATAACGATTTTCGTTTAGTATATATTAAGATTAAGATTTAATAAATATAGGTACAGAGGAAAGTCAAATATGAATTGCCTTTTGAGCTTCAAGTACAGAATGCGTAGCTAGGGATGAAAACAGCTCGAGCTCGAAATCAATAAAAGCAATAGAGTCGAGCTCGTGCTGCTCGACAATGGATTGACTCGTGTGCAGCCATATGCATAACTAGCCACATCAGGAGTATTATACCTACTTAGTACATAAGTTACCCTTTCATTAAAACTTAAGTATATATGTAACGCAATTTAATAGAATACATTGATAGTTTACGTACTGATGATATTGATCGCAAGCACAGTTACACGATTGTTTCCTTTACTCTCTAGTAGAAAAAGGTTTCCAGGAATTAATTCCATGTGAGACCATGGCATTATACAAAGAGCTAGACTACACTGCAGTGCACCACTGGATTAATTTAATTAGGTAATTTCAACCGAGAGGAGCCATTAATGTTCTCAACAGCAGCCTTCGCCCTTCATCACCCTCCATCAACTCCCTCAATATCTTCTCCTCCACAGCCTCCGCCATCACAAATTAACCCATCACTCGACATTTTCACTGTCACTGCAACTTTCATTTCTTGAACCATTTGGACCTTATTCATCATCTGCTCGGCATACAATGGCCATGCAACCATTGGCACCACAGAAACTACCACTTCAAGGATCGAGTTCCACCCACAGTGACTTACAAACGCACCTACTGAGACATGGCTAAGTATTGCTGGTTGTGGTGCCCAGTTTTCACCACCAGCCCGTTATCACTAGTCCTGGTTACATACCCTTCAGGAAGAATACCCTCAAGACTGAGCTCTTTAGCACTTGAAGTCGAAAAATATTCTACTTCTGGCGACACATCAATTGGCGGATCACGCAACCCAAAAATCTTTTCCTGCTTCTTTCAAACCCAGTAGCTATTTCACGTAACTTTTCTTTTTGGAATACACCCTTACTCCTAAAGCATAAGAGCACAACGCTTTTACTCGGTCGTGAGTTCACCACTTTAAGCACTCGTTTTTGCTCGGATCCACTTGATTTCCACTGTGGATCAAGGGCCCGGTTAGGTAAACAGGTGGAGTTGGCCCATCCTGGAGGAATTTACCATTTCGGAGTGTGTCAACAGCTCTTTCTTCAAACCCCGTGAAGCTGTTTATGATGATGCCAGAAGAGTTTGCCATGTTATTATAAACATTGCATTTCCTATTTGACGCGTTTCAATACATTCAAACTGACTTTTGACCAGTTTGCTCCCATTTGACGCGTTTAAAGTCCTTGACTCACATACAGGTAAATGGTCAAATCGGCATCTTTTATAGAGGTTATGGCCATTCAATCCCGTGTTGGCAGAGAAAATTTATGTCAGGAAGGAGACTTCTTTATATCATTCAAATCAAAGAAAAACGGTCTTACAAAGGATTTTCGCATAGCCCTTTTTGTTTTCTCATCTGCATCTTTACTATATCGCCGAAAAATTTGTTAAGAGTTGCGTCACCATCAAGTTTTTCATATTTTTCCTGTAAAAATAGACACGTTTAACTACACCATTCAGACCATAGTTCGAATAGTCAAATCTCGCGGCACAAAATAAATATTTTTGAAAGTGATCAGTGTCATATAGTACAAGGAAACGTAACCCCAAAGCAACAGGTGAGTGTATTCTAAGCTGTAAGCTACATGTTCTAGTACAAACGGGTAAGTTTTGGTATGTAGTTTGGGTTGACCCGAAATGCTTTCGTCTACAGACCATAACTTTTTTTATAAACAGCTCATGTATAATTCATATGTGACTTTGCTTCAACAATTTTTAGTACTTCTTGAAACTAATATACTTTGGCATTCAACAATCGAAAAACAAAATGTTGCTATGTAATCTTTATACTTTGGATGATTGTATAAATTTCATGGAGGGAACAATCATCGATCCTACTAAAAGATTGCATATTTTCAAGTGAGTGAAAAGAAAAATGTTAACTCATCTTTACATCGACTTCTTAGTTTTTGGTTTTATAAAAAGTATTGTTAACATGCTTTGCCTATAATTTTAAATGTTATTGGGGAGAAAAAAAAATTTGTGTATAAACTTCTTGTTATATGATGCACGGGCTTTTTTTCTCTTTAATAATATTTAAAAATTCTATAATATTCTTGTTAAATATTCTTGTTCCACATTTTCTTTGTACACGTCCATGTTTTGGAAAATGTGGAAGTTGACATATTTTGGAAAATGTTTATTTAGTAAATTACAATAAAGTTACAATTTTTTTTAAACTTTTACTGAATAAAAATAATATTTACTCGTAAAATGTTTCTTAAATACGAGCATATATAAGACTATACCCTATAATTATTGTTCAGTGTTGACTTTTTAAGTCTTTAGCTTTCAACTTTGACTTTAAATATTTTTATATGTGTTATTTGATGCAAAATATATAAATTAAATAAGTTTTAAATGTATTTTCATGGATATAATGTTTATCAAATATTATATACGTAACTCATTCAACTCGACAGTGTGGATGCTTTCGCGTAGAAGGAAGAAGAAGAATTTTAGATGGTAGTTGATATTTATATGATAAATAAATAGTTAGCTTGATAGATTTTTTTAAGAGCAAATATGAGCTTGTATTAGTTTATCTTGGGAAAATGTTCGGTTTTTTTATTACAAAATTTTTGAATATTTGCTATTTCTTTTTTGGGTAAAGGGATTATACCCGGTGAATTATATAGAAAATATAATGAGTTTTGTACATAAAGAGAGGTGATGAGCCCCTCTATGAAAATAAAAACACTCATGTTTGAGACAAGCCTCAAACACGAACAGCCATGTAAACTAAACAAGAATACATCAAATTACACTATGCCATAAACCAAGCATTGTAAACAGCTACTAGGATCAAGCTAACTTCCAAATGACCTTCATATCTCGTGCACTAGCCTGATCCTTAAACTTGATCGAAGCTAACCTTAAACGAATAGTCTCTACAATAATATTGGTGATTTCATCTTCAGTCCTACTCGGCTTGGCATGGATACGGTTATTGCGTTCTTGCCATACAAAATACGAAGAAGAAGCAAATATTAAACGACCAACGATGCTAATAACATTATCCTTCAAAGACAACGGCATTATCCAGTCCACTATGTCGACCCATAATGGAGATATACTCGGCATCTCGGCTCTAGACATAACATTCCTCCAAACCTTAGCTGAAAATATACACTCGAAAAATAGATGTTCGTGCGAGTCCGGTTGAACTTTGCATAGAGGGCATCGAAGCAGGTTCAAATCGACATTATTGCCAATGTCCCATTGCTTCAGCCTATCTTGCGTTTTAAGTCGCCTTCTCATCATTAGCCAAAGATGTATAGCATGTCTAGGAATGACATACTTCGACCACACCAACCGATACCATTCGACTTCATTAGACCTTTGTCTGAGAGATTGCCACACAACTCTGACCGAAAAATCATGCAACGTTCCATCATTAATTTTCCACATGAGCATATCCTCTTGGTTAATCATGAGACGATTATATTACATAGCAAACTAAACTAGCTTAGGGGGTGTTTGGGAGTTCTTTTGGAGACAGCTTTTCTGCTTATTGCGATTGCAAAACGTAGTAATGCGTTCTTAAGTGTTTAGCAACCAAAGTCTGAAAAATGCTTATTTGCATTTAGACAACCCCAAAAAGTTGTTTTGGAAAAGTAACCCTGCCCCTATTGCCACAAAACGCAGTTTTGCAAAAACTGATTATTCACTATCAATTTACCAAATTAACCTTAAAGATTATGTCATCTTGTTCCTCACAATTCTCAGTTGCAACTTCTCTTCAATTTCGGCAAGCTGATTATAATCCTTGTCGTCCCTTGTCATCAACCCAATTGATTATTGCAAAAAAAACTGAGACAATGATAGACTATTTGGTGATGGAGGTGATGACCTTTGGTTTCTCATTTAGCGTATGTTTATTTAGAGGAAGAACTCAATAAGTGCATCCTTATAATTTTATATGCTTGTCGATGATCATCTACGTGCCTCACCCAAAGGACCAAAACTCACAATTTTAGTTCTAGTAATATTGCTTGTAAATATTACTCGTAATATTCTTTAGTTATTACTAGCCGTGTACCCGCGCACAGCGGCGGCGATAAGTATAGTTATATGTGTTTGCTTACCCGCTTAGTGAATTCGTTTCACAACACTTTGAATGTATATGTGTTAGTTGTAAGTGTTTGTTTGGGTTACCCGTAACTTTCCCATAGCACATCATTATTCCCAAGATATAGAAATACCCTCGCAATCTCTTACGCGTCAAACACTACCCCAAAAGTATATGATTTTGACGAATCAAGATTATATTGATTGAAATAAATGAAATAAAGGTTAAAGTTGTAAAAATTTAAATTAAAATAAAATAAACCCATTAAAAATATAAAAACAAAAAACTCATAAAAATATATCAAAATGGATGTTGAATTAAAGAGCATAAAACTTTAGAAAATATGGTGAAATTAGATTATAAAAAAAATAAGTAGATAAAAAGATATTTTAATTTAAAAATAAATATGAATTTTTAGTTGAGAAATGACACATGTCATTTTATAATTGGAGTTCTTTATCTTAATTTTTAGTGGTTAGGAGTTAGGTTTGGAGTTTGTTAGAAGTTAGGCTTGGAGTTTGTTAAGAAGTAACACATGTCATCTCATGATTGGAGCTCCTTATCTTAATTTTTGGTTAGAAAAACTCTTTCCATAATAAGCAAGTAAAAAAGTCTGAATTTTTAAGTCTTCTAATTTTAGAAGGCCTAAATGTATTATAAAGTAGTATAGATATTTTGTAAGTTATAAAAATTCGAGTACATTGTTATACATCAAATTTTAATAAATATTGTATGTTAACTTCAACTAATATAATAATATAAGAGTGTATTTTTTTCGTCATTTTATGTGACAACTGGCAAATTTAGGGAGTTTATTTTAGGTAATCGCATTACGTTAAACTAAACCGAGTTTTGCCTTTAACACTATTTTTATAAACCATGACTTGATTTTATATCGCCTATTGGTTTTATGGTTTATTTCACTATTGAATGAGTTATCGTATGAGTTTTAACTCTATTTGGTAGGCACTATTTGATTCGGCACTAGAAAAGCCTAAAAGAGAAAGATTGTATCTTAGACCAACTAAAATTAACAAATAAATAGTCAAAACTCGTGGAAAACGTGAAATAACGATGTTGAAAGTTGAATGAACATCACACTCTGGGACAATTTATGAGCTCGGGAATAGGTAAACGGGATAGTTACTTAAAAAATTACAACTCCGATCTCCCTTTCACTTGAGACCGGTGCCCCCTCCTCCAAATTAATTATTTTTTAGGTCCCTAGTGGCCTAGTATAAATACCCATCAATATCCTCATTTCACCTCATTTGTTTCTCTCTCTAAAATACACACACTAGTGTTTCTCTATCTACCTTTCTCTCTCTACAAACCCTAACCCTAAACCACCCACCACTGCCGCCACTATTCCGGCCATTTTCCGGCCACCACCGGCGCGTCACCCAACACCTCCACCACCAAAAGAAAGATCTCTTTCTCCTCTTTCCAACCATATATCATACGCACCATTTGGACTTCAATAACACCTACAAATCTTTGAATCAAGATTCGTACTTTTAGGGTTTCAAAGGGCTTTTGCAATTGGTGATTAAATAAGGTAAATGGAACATGTTTTGAGCTTGTTTGGGTGATAGAAACCCACTAATTGATAATTAGGTTTCGACCTAATTATAATTTTTGGGGCTTTTGGTTTAAACATGAAATTAAAGCTAATTAGTGATTAAATAAACAAGTAATTAGTGTTTGGTAAGTGTGTGGTGTATTAATTTGATGGGTTTGTGCATTTAGGTTTAGTTGCATATTTTTGGTTAAGATAGATGATGGGTTTTGTGTTTGGTTAGTGTTTGGAGCTTGAATGATTGGATTTGGATGTTGTGGAATTGATTTGGTTGAGTTTGGTTGTGATCTATGGGACGTACGAACCACCATGGTCACATACGTGACCCATGGGTTGGTGTACATGACCCACTTGGGTCATGGGTCCCAGTCGGTCGATTTGGTAGCTTGGTGATTGGTTTTGTTGAGGTTTGGATGAGACGCGTGGAGCCGAAAAGCTTCTAGAGCTTGTTAGGTTCACGTGGTCTTCGCATGATCGTGTCATGACCATTAGGGCCATAACATTGGTTTCGAGTACATTTGGTTGATTGATTGGTTGGCGAGATTGTTTTGAGTTGATTTGGGATTGAATTGCGCTAATATGACTTTTAATTTGGACTTGATATATATAATTGTCAACTTTGAGCTACGTCGGTGTTACTTTGACTTTTAGTCAATAGTTGACTCCGACAAAGCCGTAACATGGACTTTAGTGATTGATTAAAAGCCGAGAAGTTATGACTCGTACTTGTGGACTCGAAACGAATAACGATATGAGATTAATATTGGAATTTGACGAAATACATATTTATTCATGAAATGCTAATAAACTATGAAATGTAAATAATAAATGGGCTTTTGTACCAAAGATATCGATAACAAGAATTATCTTTTTATTTACTATTTTTAACGGAAACTAACGACTAAAAATGGAATTGTTTTCTAATAAATAAACAATTGATGTTTCGAGTACACGTTTAGCGATATATGCCAATTATGGGCATTTAATACTAGTTTTCAAGTATTCATTTACTTACGTTGTGTGCATGGGTTACGGATAACCTAGCATTAATAGTGTTGATCCACGTTGGTAGCGGACTTATTAGGTGGCAATCTAATAAGAGCCCGCTAGGTACGTTGGGTAACCTTATTAATGAGTGACTTATCCTTATGACTCGTTAGGATGCGACCAGTTTATGGAATAATAGCGTACCTGAATGAATAATTGAGTTTATCGAGTTGACGAATTCGATAAGGTCTACTGTTTATTCCGAAACTTATTGGACTATGAAGCTTATCGCTTAGACATCTGATTGTGTCGCATTGAGTCATATATTGTGTTGAATGGAGTTGCATATTGTGTTGCGGAGCATAACGTATTGGTTGTTGAGTGCATTCATAGCATCATATTGAGTCGATACACCCACATGAGGAATACCAAACACTAGGATTAAAAGGTGAAACGAGACGTTTTTGGAAATAAAAAAAAGGGAATACATTGGGGTAGATAACGTTGATTTCGAGGAATATATATATTAAGGTTGGTCTACATTAATAGGTTGTGCCGAGTCGATAGTTGTTGTGCTGTGATACCGTTATCTTCTGCTACTAAAAGTCCCTCATATCATGAACCATTAATCACTTGCGAGTGAACGCGAATATCTTGAATAGATCTATTGGACCCCATTTGTGTTAGCCGGATAGGTAACCAAATGCACGTTATTTGAGAATACTAGGAGAATGGCAAACTCCTACCAGAGGGCATCGTTGCTCACATCATCACTATGATGTTTGTAACTTACGCCATTATTATGACGCTCGTGTTAATGTTTTGCGTTCATGAGACTTAAGGCAATATACACTATGTTGCAATGATACAAATGCAATCAACTAATGAATATACCTGTACTACAATATTACTGATTTTACTAATGCTTATCTTGTGTTCAACTGATTATTATGCAAACACTATGGATTCACTCAACCTTTGTGTTGACTTTTTAGCATGTTTATCTCAGGTTCATAATTTACGAGGATGGCATGAAAGGGCACGGATACTCAAGAAGGCTATATTATCATTCGATAACTTATTTAATAAACTAGTAAAACCATGGGACCTCATTTTGTAAACTCTGATATTTATATAAATCGAATGATAAATCTTTTAAAATGATACAATTAGAGTTCGTTTTCTGTTATTGTAACGGTTGAGCCATGAAGTAACACCCTTGAATTCGCCTGCGTATCACAAAATTGGGGTGTTACAGATTGGTATCAGAGCTGCATTATAGAGAAACGGTCTAGTTGAGGTCCGAACTATAACTATTTTTACAAAGAAAACATTTTATAGCCTTTCGCTCTCCGTGTCTTCCATCCTCCAGGTAATTATGTGACTTCTAGACAGTTTATGCTACACAAACACTTTAGTATACTGATATATACTTCTGATCACTTTATAAAAAATAAACATACTTGCATGAGTCTATTCTAAGGCATTATGAATAAATCACATTTCCCCGAGCATGTACCTACTTTTATATTTTTCAAATTTATGAAACCTTCTTAAGACATTGTAACCAATTACAATGGTCTCTCCTACTTATCTTATTTACACTAAAAATATATACTCACCAACTATTTTGGCAACTTTCCTTGATATTCTTACTTCCATCCCTAAATGATGAGTGAAAACACTCTTTCTGTACTTCCAGAACACCCAAATCTCCTTATAACTCATCAGTTAAGTATGAATGTTAATTCAGAAATTCTTAAGTAGGATGACTTACAATGTCTTTATTTGAATGGATTGGGACGCCTTTTTATTTAAATAAAGAAATTGTGAATCGCCGTACCATAAGTTTATATTTCTTTATTTAAATGGTTTGGGACGCCTCTCTATGTAAATAATGAATTATAGATAAGTGGGCTTATTTGTATCAACCGAAACACATGAGTACAAACTCGAAGATCGCAATAATTCACAAAGATATATGGCAAACACGAATAGCATAAATTTTTATTACATCGTAATCCATAAATATTAATACATAATGATATAATTAGCATCAGTAGTGCTAATGTTACAAAAATCACCAAATAAGGTATGGTATCGCCAATTGGTTGATCCGCCAAGCTAATGAAAAACACGACTACACCTATGAGAGTGAGAATCATGACTGGATGCAAAGTATCCCGATTATTCGTATAACAAATATAAATGAGTTATTAAGCATGGTGAATGAAATAACAAGAGACTTAGCTCAATATATAAAACGCTTCCTTTTTATAACAAGAATTGGGCATCAACATATTAGTAAAACAAACAAACACAACCCACATTTAGATTAAAAGGGCCTCGGCCTAGATTACATAAACAAACACACCATTAAGCGTATTGGGTTTCAACCCAACAACCAACACAAGACCACAACTTAATACTAACGCATACGATTACACAATAACACAAATTAAACAACAATTTATTTCAAACATTCCTAACATAATTACCCCCATAATTTATCCACGCCGATGGCTAGGATCACTAGTGGTACGAGGATCACTAAGATCATAGCTAAAAACACATAATCTTCATCCGTAACGTTGGCTAGATAGATAGCCGCGACAACAACATATACGAGTGCAATAATGGTAATAAAGTGCGGCATTTTGAAAGTATGATATGAGAAATGTAGGTGGAAAATTTAGTATGAAGGAATGAGGATTAAAATGGGGTATTTATAAAAAGAAAACTGACCGTTGGGGGGTACTGTTCCTGACCGTTGGGAGTACTATTCCTGACCGTTGGGGGATACTATTCATGACCGTTATAAATCATTGTTCCCCTTACTAAGGAACAAACTAATTTATCATCTACAAAAGCTAAAGTTCAATAACTTTCTCTACATTCATCAATTTCTCACCCGAAATTTTACTTATTAAAAGACAGTTTTCGATGTTAATAATTTGATTTTCACAAAACATTATGAACCATGTTATTTTCAAAATTAATTACTAAAACATGATGACCCATATAAAATAACAATCTTCATTCGAAATAAACTTTCTTAAGTTTATATGACCTTTAGAATAATGTTATTCACATGTAAAAACAATAAATTCTAACTTATAAGCTTTCACAAGTAAAACCACATTTCATCCTCATTACTTCAACATTTAACACGGACTGAATCTCGGGACGAGATTCAACTTAAGGGGGTGAGACTGTAACCACCGGGAAATTTCACCTCGTATTAAACTAATATAATATTCTAACAAAAGAATACATGTCCATTTTCTACGTTCAATTTTTTTTAAGAAACAATATTCTTTTATTTGATCACAAAAACTAGCCAATGTGATGAACTCACATCTTTAATAAACATAAACATCTTTATATGTAAAACTATAAAGGTTTTCAACTTTTATTTACCACTTTACGTTATTTCGTTAACATACTTATTAAACTTTTGAACTAAACGTTAACCATTTATTAGAGTTTTCACGGAGCCCTAATTTATTTTAGCTATGATTTTACACAACTAAATAATAATTCCTAAAGTACAACATTTTATACCTAGAGTATAAGTCATTAAAGCACGAAACCTAGCTATACTTTAATTTCGTTACAAGCCCTAATATACAACTCTATGATTTTATGTACATAATATATTTTCAAAATATTAATGTACAAGTCTTTCAAGCATATGTACAAGTCTTTAATGCATACAAGCTTAATACTTATATAAATTATATTATAAACCTCAATGTACCTATTTTTAAGCACTAGGTACAACCCTATAATACACAAGCCTTAAAAATATATTTTATTTTTAGTAAGTACAACAAAACAATGCTAATGTACAAACAACAATGCACCAAACTTAAGTCTTTACTTTTATTATTTACATGCAAATTAACTTAAACTATATTTTACCTAAAGTAAATTAGAAACTTAACTATGTAAATACCATTTACACAATAGGTATAACAATGCAAGCCCTAAGTACTATCCTAGAAGCCTAACGCCCCCTAAATTACCATGGTTAAGAATGAACTAGCAAGTTACTACTAAGTTACCTAGGTACTACTTGTAAATGTACTAACCACAAACTAATTACTTGCACATGAAAGTTACACATCACTCTTTTACCTTGAAGTTTTACCATAGTCAAAGTTTGTGGGTAAAACTCTTGGCTAGAGTTTTACCACACACTTCATGTCTCCTTGCAATTACATGAACCTCCCATGTGTATTGAAACACCTAGCTACCTTTCAAACCATTCGAACCCTAAGGCTTTAAATCGAACAAGTATACACACCTTGTGTCCTCTTTATGACCATTTGTAGCTCTCATGGACATCTAGCAAGACACATCACCATGCTCCTTCTATTCTTGGTTATGTTACACATATAAATTGAACCATGCAACTTAGCTACAACAATTACCACACAAGACCAAATGGTCCATGAATCTACACATCACCATGTTCCTTTCTATCTTTTACACCTTGGTCAATAATATTAAGCTTCTACATGTTTTTTTTTAACCATTCAAACAAATGCACATGCAACCTTAACTTTATGGCTATAACTTGAACAAGTATACACGCATGTGTATTTTTTTAAAAACCATTCGAACTATTGAGACAAGTTGAACAAGAAATCATCATGTCCTCTTTCAATCCATTCAATCTAGATATCAAACTAATGGCAAGCTTTCAAACACATCACCTTGTCCCACCTATTGCTAGACAAGATGACATATCACTTGAAAGATTCATGCATTTCCTCTCCTATATATACGCCCCATATACCTTTCTCTTTGAGTCCCATGCAAACACATGATATGATACTATATTACCTACATATTATACGCCCCATATAACCTCTCCAATACTCACAAATATTCCGAAGTTAAGACCCTAGTTAGTATTAAGCTAGAGCTTGGAAAGTGTGAAGTAACTTGGTGATCTTTAGCAGTCATATAGGCGTTTACTTGAGACACACAACTCACAAGCTTGTAAGTACACTCATACTCTTTTCTTTAGTCATTTTAATCATTCCATAAAACATATAAGTAACTATAGACTTGTGTCATGTGGAAAAACAAGGTCAAAAATGTTTTTATAAACTTTCTGTAAAGTTTCTGTAACTGTTGCGCTCCATAGACAAACACCTATTTGGAATACGTTTTACTTAAATGTTAGAACATGTTAGGAGTCTATTTAACAAGCAAAACAAACCTCTAATATAGTTACCAACAACCTATAGGTTTATACTAAATAAAATGCAAGTTTTAGTTTTCTCCTAACAAATTTACGCCAAAAACAGGCCTTACCCCTCTTATTGCCCCGCATTTATCTATTTGGTGTTAGAGGTATTAGGGTAATCCAAGGTACCGTTGTAAAGACCACCTGGGATACTACAAAACGCCCCCTTAACCCGGTTAAAAAGCCTACCCGTTATCTCTAAAAACAGTCCTCATTTTGGTCAAAAGTCATAAATTGCCAAAAAGCTTTTTACAATAAATATATGGGAAAACATGGGATTTTTGATAAATTTGGTTAGGAACTGTATTAGAAACATTAGAAATGGGTAAAACAATATTTCACAAGGTCGCATGCAAAAGATATAGCTTAAAACTGAAATTTTTATAAAACGCGTCGTGGCCAAGTGACCATATTCGTAGACTTGTATTTTTCTAACCAAAGACGACTAGGACATGAGGCTTATGCCATTTAAAAGAGCTTACAGCATAGTGTTTAGAGAAAATCCCCAAAACATGTTACATCTCCGAGGCGCAAAAAGCCCCAAGGCGCAAAGGCGCAAAAAGCCCTAAGGCGTTGCGCTTTTTATGGGATTCATGCATGTCGTGAGCCTCGATCCGAAAAAATCCCTAGAGCTTGAGCCTTGAGCCGAGGCGCGCTTTTTAAAACTATGGTAAAAATAATGTGGAAAACTAGAGGGGGGGTTGAATAGTTTTGCCGATTTTAAGTTAGTTTCAAAAACTTTTAGATTCGTTAATATTTGAGATCTTATGGATGTAGAGAAAGTATAGATCTAATGATAAAGCAAGTAAATAAAGTAAACCGAAGGGAAAGAAAAGACACAACCGATGTATAGTGGTTCGGCTACAAGGACACCTTCGTTGCCCTACTCCACTCCCCGAGTCACCTACTCGAGAGTTCAAGCACTATGTCAACAAACTCCTTCACTTGGCAGAGAAGCCTTCACAACGTTGCTTACACTTTTTCCGGTACAAAGCTAGATACCGAGTCCGTAGCACGGTTGACTAAACCAACACGACTATTACACAACAAATATGTGAAATATCAAATACAAGATCTTCGCTACAGAAATCTTGCGGAGTGACAAATCAATCAAGGACCCCTTGCTTGGATGACTTGTAGAATGCTCGTGATCTCGCCTTAGAGAATGACCTATATGAGGATCACAATAGAAAGAAAGAAGAACAACTCTCTAGATCAAGTGATCTATATGTTAGAAGAGAATGAGAATGTTTGAGAGATTTAGTAAGAAGAGGGGTGAGTTAGAATGAAGAAATGGCTCTCTATTTATAGGCAAATTTCTCCTCTGTTCCACGGATCCCTCCCACTTGGGATCCGTCTAGTGTAATCCTAGGGATCCGTGGTACGCTCCTCTTTGCCCATGGGTTTTTTGGTTATGGGTCATGGGTTATGGGTTGGTCCATGGGTTTTCTTTAGATTCAATGTATCTAAGTATACATTGTATCTAGCCAACTTGGGTATGGGTTATGATCCATGGGTTATGGTCCATGGGTTATGGTTTTTACCCATCCTAATAAACTATTACAACAAATGCTTAATTATTACATTTTTGTATTTAAATGGCTATATGTAAAGGCTTTACAAAAATAACATGTATCCTTATAATTATACTTAAGATAACATTATATTTGTTATCAATAAAACACAAAGAGATCGCAAAATATTAATAAACGTTTTTACGGTTTATTTGTATTAACAAATAATGTTAGTTTTCTTTCTTTACAGGAAACAAAAATGGAGGTGATAGATGATATGATCATTCGTTCAGTTTGGGGGAACATGGATTTCGAATTCAGTTTTAGTCCTTCAGTAGGTAACTCAGGTGGGGTGTTGTGTGTTTGGGATCGTTCTTTTTATACGAAATTAAATGTTTCTATTTCAGATTATTTTTTTCTAGTTGAGGGAGTCTGGAAACTGACGGGTTCTAAGCTTTTAATGATTGGAGTATATGCTCCTCAAGATTTACCTGAAAAGATAATGCTTTGGAATTATTTGCAATATGTTTTGAATAGATTGCAAGGAGAGGTAACTGTTATGGGAGATTTTAATGAGGTTCGCTTTCCTTCTGAAAGGCATGGTTCGGTTTTTAATAAACAAGGGGCTACGTTGTTTAATTCTTTTATAGATTCGTTGAGTTTGATTGACATACCTCTAGGTGGTTACTCTTTTACTTGGGCACTTAGAGATGCTACGAAGATGAGCAATTTAGATAGATTCCTTGTTTCGGAAGGCCTGATGTGTCAATTTCCGGATTTGTCGGGTGTTATTCTTGCAAGGCATTTATCTGATCATAGGCCGATTGTTCTTAGAGAATGTTACAATGATTATGGCCCAATTCCTTTTAACATGTTTCATTCGTGGTTTGCTATGGAAGGTTTTGAACAACTGGTGGTGGATTCTTGGCATAATGATGTGGTAGTAGATTCTGATGAGATGACATACTTGAAGAAGAAATTCCAGATATTGAAAAAGAAGAATAAGATTTGGGTTCATCAAAATAGAGTTAATTGTAATGATAGGAGGAAGGACATTTATGAAAAATTGCAGGCTATTGCCAAACAAATTGATAATAATGGGGGTCAAGTAGACTTGTTGAATGCTAGGAGGGATCTTTGAAGAATTTACTGAGACTTGGAAACGATGAGGGAGAAATACTTGGTTCAAAAGGCTAAGGTGAAGTGGGGTATAGAAGGGGATGTAAAATCGAAATATTTTCATGGAATCGTTAACAAAAAAAGACATCAAAGTGCCATTAGAGGTGTTTTGATTAACGGTGAGTGGGTTATGGATCCTTCTAAAGTTAAGCAAGAATTTTTTCAACATTTTGCCAACCGTTTTTCTAGTTGCTCAAGTACTCGGGTGGTTTTAATAATGAAGTGATGTTTCTTGTTGTTCTAAACCAAGCCCAACAGGCCATGTTAGAAGAGGAGATTTCAGAGGTGGAGATAAAAAAGCGGTATGGGATTGTGGTAGAGATAAATCTCCAGGTCTTGATGGGTACACATTTGAGTTTATTAGGAAATTCTGGGAAGTGATAGGTGTCGATATTTGTCGAGCAGTCAAATTTTTTTTTAGATCAGGTTCCTTTCCTAAAGGATGCAATTTATCCTTTATCGCTTTGATTCCTAAAGTTAATGATGCTAAATTTGTGAAGGACTTTCGCGCTATCAGTTTAATTGGATGCTGTAACACCCCCAAATTTGTTTAGCGGAAGCATACGTGTTATGGGGAATGTTACTAAATCGGAGATCACAACACAAGTAATAAAGAGCGGAATACATACTCCGTTTTAATTTCATAAAAGTAGTTTTAAAGATATTTTCTTACAAACATTGTTCAAATAAAATGGGCACTTCCCATAAGTTCAGTGGTCCCAATTTAAAAACATCGTTATGTGTAAAAACACTTCTTTATATATTACTACGACCATTTACCGCCTCTTGCCTTGCATCCATGATCACAAATTAAGCACCTGAGAAAATATGCTAAAAAGGTCAGCTAAAAGCTGGTGAGTTCATAGGTTTAGATTAAAACAGTAAGTTTGGACCATAATCAAAGTCATATAATCATTACAACGAATATAATGATATATGGATGAATGTCTATTACGTTAGCTCTAAGTTCATGCAACCGATACTACTACAGGTTTCGTATGCTAAATGGTATCATACAATATATAGGCCCAATGCGAGTGTTTTGTCCATCAACACTCGATTCCGACATGGTATACGTTTCACCTTGGCCTAAGCAGGGCCAACCGAACGGAGGAGTCACCCTCAATAGATCTATTTATAACATTCGCGCTTCTCAGCAGGGAACTGACGGTTCATGAAAAGGGGCATTTCTAGGGACATGAGGGCTTAGGCTAATCCACGTAATAGTAATCATGCAATAGTGTAGGTCCATAAAAAGGTTTTGCATATTTTCTCACCCCAAAATGTATAAAACAATTTATCAAGTAAAAGAGGGGCTATGAAAACTCACCTTAGCAAATGTGCAATCCAAAAGTGGGATTTAGTGACTGTTGTGAAGCGGCACTGACACGCGACCTAAATAAGGAGGGCAATGTTTTAGTTCATTGTTTTAAGTATCACTTACTTAAAATAGTTCAATTGTTTTTATAATTGTATTAAAACTAAACTTTAGTTTGTAAAAATGATTAAATGGTTTTACTAGTAAGTATATGATAGTATATATACTTTTCATGTTGACAATATAAAAATATTAAAATTCAAAATTTGGTTTGAAAATATTTACGTTATTCTTTTAGTAAGTATATAATGTGTATATACTTATTTAAGTTGACACATGATTGTAGTGTCAAGGATCAAACATTAGTTGATTTATTTTCTAATTGTATTTAGAAAATACGTAAGTTAAAGTTGAAGACTCTCAAGTTTATAATTTGACAAAACGATTTAGTAGTCTTCGCTTAATTATTAAAATTGGGTTCTTACAAAGTACGACTAGCAACCTTTATGATATAAGTTGGTTTACACGTTGATGTTTAAACTTGTCGTAGATCTTATTAGTGAAACATGTTTTAAGCACTTGTTTTATTGTTCAAATGCCTTTACCCTTGTTCTACTTGTCGACACAATTATATTAACATCAAAGTATAAGGTTTGAATTTACGGAAAATATATTTAGTTTATATCTTGTTTTCCGATTTATCACCTCAAGTTTTAGTTTGCGGTTTAACTTGGACTACCCAGACGAACACCCGAAACTGTCATGGGCTGTGGCCCGGTGTTATTAGTGGTAGGGTACCCGGATTGGGCCTAGGCCAGAAGTGAAATACATGTAAGGAATGGGTTTTTGGCTCAATGATGGCGTAGGAAATTTTTGTTGGAGTGTTAAACTGGGCTGCGGCCCAAGGTAATACAGGAAGGGTTTTTGTTACAAGTTTTGGTAACACAATATACTATCCAAGACTGAGTACTAGTGTACTAACTTTGACACTAAGGGAAGGCAGTTAAACATTTTTGGATTGACACAAACGTGGCTCGATCATGAACCCAGACCTCATGGTTGCTCAACAGTTACACGACATACTACTCAAATAAGATCTACTCGAGTTAAAGGCTCAACCGAATATGACCATAGTGAGCTTTCGGCTCACTCCAAAACACAACATAACCTACGTTGTTAGACATACTCTAGACGAAAGAGGTTGGTCGAGTAGACATCAAAGTTCTACTTTTCCAATACTCAAGTTAATTTAAATCCGGTTTCACTTGATTATCCTAACAACTCTTAGTTTTCGAAAACCCGACTAGTTGCCATAGTTACAATCCTATTTCCAGATTCACGCAAGTATTAAAATGACCAACTTATCACCAAGTTTCAAAACCACTTATGATGACAAAGATGATTCTTCTAGCTTAAAATTTGTATCTACTTGGAAACAACAACACGACATTGACTGATGAATACCTCGAGTACCCGAGTGGGTACTCAGTAGAGGCAAAACCCATCATACTTACAAAGAATGATGTGATTAACACGATCAAATGTGTAGCCTAATTCCGATACAAGGTACCAAAGTTTATACGAAAATTTTAGCACTTAGACAAGAATGTCGCAACTGTCATTAGTTTTCTGGGTTCGACACCTAGCATTACTAGTAGGTTTTATGAAACTCGACTTATCTAGTTTTTCTCGTTTCATACACCTCGACAGAAAACTCAACAAAGTAAAAGACAAAATTAAATTTCAACACTCAAATCATTTACCGATATACCAACAGATTTGTCATGTACTTAGTATCGAAATTTTTGATTAACAAAAACAATTACAAAGCTTAAATTATAACCTAACCGATTACATAACTTGACATATAATAAAGTTGTGAACATTTAAGAAAACTCATCCTTACAAAGTATGTGGCGGGTAGGAATAGGAGTCGACCCAATAAGATTCAATCGACCACAATTTACACTTGATATCACCAAATTGAGGCTTGATTCGGCTTGGACACTCCTTGAATTGCAAAACCCCCAATCTAATTTTTGAAAACCCTAACTTCCACAAACCCTAATTTTTGGTACAAGTGGTGAAGAAACTGAATTGGGGCATTTCACATCTCTACTAGAGATAAAGGAAGTGTTTTGGGAAAGCTTTGACCTTCTTTCTCCTCTTGAGTCTTGGTGTGAAGCCGATTTGAGCTAAACCCCTACAACCTAGGGAGTCTTGAGTCTTTGACTCTAGGTATATTGATGTTGATATATGCTTCTCTTTGGTGGATTTGTCTTGAAGCTCTTTGGACTCATTCGAATGGCAGTGCACGCCTCCATGGGGAGGGTTTGTGAGACAAAGTAAATCATGATTTAGGTGAGGGAAGTTTGAGAATGATGAAAGGAGTGTGTTGGTTTACTTCTTTGGGATGCTTGACCTACTCGAAGTGCAGGTATAGAGGTAGAAGAAGATGGAGACTAGGTGACTTCTTTTTCTGATTTGCTCTTGAGTTTTGTCGTGTGGGGTGAAGACACAAGGAAAGTTATCTCAATTTTTATAAGGAAAGGGTTTTTATTTATATCTTAGGTTTATGTATAATATACATTTTGTGTTAATGTACTTGTAAATATTTAAGAGTCATCATTTAAGTGAAAGTATATTAAGTATTTTGTGTCCCGCGATATTAAAGTCGTGACTGAAGTATTAATGTACGATAATTGTTATGATGTAGTATCTTATAGATGCGCTTCGGAAATATTATTATCTTTGTAATATTTTCCATTACAGGGGTTTACCGTTTGTTTTATTTGCCCTTATCATAGTGTCGATACGCGTGCAGTGTCGGTCACAGTGGGAAAACGAGATAACCTCTCGTCTTACAAATTTAATCATAAGACAATAACACAATATTCATATAATGAAATGAATGCAAAAGTGATGCAATAGGCTACTGTATACGAGTTATCTACTCAAATGATCAGGCAAAGCTTATGCATGCTTAATGACTATGTTTAGTAATAATAAATTACCATTTATTATTTAAATATGAGTGAAAAATTACCGTGTGTCACAGATGCCAATATAAATTTATGGGAAAGATTCTTGCGAGTAGACTATGCTTGGTTATGGATTGTTTGGTTAGTAAGGAGCAATCGGCTTTTATTCGTGGTTGGCAATCTTGATGGTCTTATGATTCTTAGTGAGGTGATTCATTGGTGCAATCAGAAGAAGAAGAAGGTTATGATATTTAAAGTAGATTTCGAAAAATCTTATGATTCAGTACGGTGGGATTTTCTTGATATGATTATGTGTCGTTTGGGTTCGGTGATACTTGGAGGGGCTGGATAAAGGGTTGTCTTAAGTCATCTAATGCTTCAGTGCTAGTTAACGGGAGTCCTACTCAAGAATTTAGTTTTCAGCAAGGTTTACGCCAAGGAGATCCGTTATCCCCTTTTTTATTTCTTTTAGTGATGGAATCTTTACATATCTCGTTCGTTCGTGCCATGGAAGCAGGTTTCTTTAAAGGAATCCAAGTTGGCTCTTTTGAGTCGTCCCACGTATCTCATCTGTTTTATGCTGATGATGCAGTGTTTATTGGGGAGTGGAAAGAAGATAATTTACGTCACATGGTTTGTATTTTGCTATACTTGTTTCTTGCCTCGGGTCTTCGGGTTAATATCCACAAATGTAATCTTATGGGAGTCTGGGGTGTGTGAGTTTGTTGAGGTTTCGAGAGGTGAGACCTTAATTGGTTGTGATGCTTCTAAACTTCCTTTCAAATATCTCGGGGTGATGGTGGGTAGTAATATGGCTCGCATTCATTCATGGGATTTTATTATTGATAAAGTGGTGGCGAGAATGTCCGAATGGAAGGCGAAGACTCTGTCAATTGGTGGTAGATTTACTTTTACCAAATCGGTGGTAGATTTACTTTTAAGAGTAATGCGTTCTTAAAAAATGCTTATTTGCGTTTAGACAACCCCAAAAAGTTGTTTTGGAAAAGTAACCCTGCCCCTGTTGCCACAAAACGCAGTTTTGCACAAACTGATTATTCACTATCAAATTACCAAATTAACCTTAAAGATTATGTCATCTTGTTCCTCACAATTCTCAGTTGCAACTTCTCTTCAATTTCGGCAAGCTGATTATAATCCTTGTCGTCCCTTGTCATCAACCCAATTGATTATTGCAAAAAAAACTGAGACAATGATAGACTATTTGGTGATGGAGGTGATGACCTTTGGTTTCTCATTTAGCGTATGTTTATTTAGAGGAAGAACTCAATAAGTGCATCTTTATAATTTTATATGCTTGTCGATGATCATCTACGTGCCTCACCCAAAGGACCAAAACTCACAATTTTAGTTCTAGTAATATTGCTTGTAAATATTACTCGTAATATTCTTTAGTTATTACTAGCCGTGTACCCGCGCACAGCGGCGGCGATAAGTATAGTTATATGTGTTTGCTTACCCGTTTAGTGAATTCGTTTCACAACACTTCGAATGTATATGTGTTAGTTGTAAGTGTTTGTTTGGGTTACCCGTAACTTTCCCATAGCTTTCCTGCGACATCATTATTCCCGCATATAGAAATACCCTCGCAATCTCTTACGCGTCAAACACTACCCCAAAAGTATATGATTTTGACGAATCAAGATTATATTGATTGAAATAAATGAAATAAAGGTTAAAGTTGTAAAAATTTAAATTAAAATAAAATAAACCCATTAAAAATATAAAAACCAAAAACTCATAAAAATATATCAAAATGGATGTTGAATTAAAGAGCATAAAACTTTAGAAAATATGGTGAAATTAGATTATAAAAAAAATAAGTAGATAAAAAGATATTTTAATTTAAAAATAAATATGAATTTTTAGTTGAGAAATGACACATGTCATTTTATAATTGGAGTTCTTTATCTTAATTTTTAGTGGTTAGGAGTTAGGTTTGGAGTTTGTTAGAAGTTAGGCTTGGAGTTTGTTAAGAAGTGACACATGTCATCTCATGATTGGAGCTCCTTATCTTAATTTTTGGTTAGAAAAACTCTTTCCATAATAAGCAAGTAAAAAAGTCTGAATTTTTAAGTCTTCTAATTTTAGAAGGCCTAAATGTATTATAAAGTAGTATAGATATTTTGTAAGTTATAAAAATTCGAGTACATTGTTATACATCAAATTTTAATAAATATTGTATGTTAACTTCAACTAATATAATAATATAAGAGTGTATTTTTTTCGTCATTTTATGTGACAACTGGCAAATTTAGGGAGTTTATTTTAGGTAATTGCATTACGTTAAACTAAACCGAGTTTTGCCTTAAACACTATTTTTATAAACCATGACTTGATTTTATATCGTCTATTGGTTTTTATGGTTTATTTCACTATTGAATGAGTTATCGTATGAGTTTTAACTCTATTTGGTAGGCACTATTTGATTCGGCACTAGAAAAGCCTAAAACGAGAAAGATTGTATCTTTTAGACCGTAACTCGAAAATTAACAAATAAATAGTCAAAACTCGTGGAAAAACGTAAATAACGATGTTGGAAAGTTGAATGAACATCGTGGGACACTCGGGGGACAATTTATGAGCTCGGGAATAGGTAAACGGGATAGTTACGAAAAATTACAACTCCGACCCTCCCCTTTCACTTGAGACCGGTGCCCCCCTCCTCCAAATTAATTATTTTTTAGGTCCCTAGTGGCCTAGTATAAATACCCATCAATATCCTCATTTCACCTCATTTGTTTCTCTCTCTAAAATACACACACTAGTGTTTCTCTATCTACCTTTCTCTCTCTACAAACCCTAACCCTAAACCACCCACCACTGCCGCCACTATTCCGGCCATTTTCCGGCCACCACCGGCGCATCACCCAACACCTCCACCACCAAAAGAAAGATCTCTTTCTCCTCTTTCCAACCATATATCATACGCACCATTTGGACTTCAATAACACCTACAAATCTTTGAATCAAGATTCGTACTTTTAGGGTTTCAAAGGGCTTTTGCAATTGGTGATTAAATAAGGTAAATGGAACATGTTTTGAGCTTGTTTGGGTGATAGAAACCCACGAATTGATAATTAGGGTTTCGACCTAATTATAATTTTTGGGGCTTTTGGTTTAAACATGAAATTAAAGCTAATTAGTGATTAAATAAACAAGTAATTAGTGTTTGGTAAGTGTGTGGTGTATTAATTTGATGGGTTTGTGCATTTAGGGTTTAGTTGCATATTTTTGGTTAAGATAGATGATGGGTTTTGTGTTTGGTTAGTGTTTGGAGCTTGAATGATTGGATTTGGATGTTGTGGAATTGATTTGGTTGAGTTTGGTTGTGATGTATGGGACGTACGAACCACCATGGTCACGTACGTGACCCATGGGTTGGTGTACGTGACCCACTTGGGTCATGGGTCCGAGTCGGGTCGATTTGGTAGCTTGGTGATTGGTTTTGTTGAGGTTTGGATGAGACGCGTGGAGCCGAAAAGCTTCTAGAGCTTGTTTGGTTCACGTGGTCTTGACCGCGATCGTGTCATGACCATTAGGGTCATAACATTGGTTTCGAGTACATTTGGTTGATTGATTGGTTGGCGAGATTGTTTTGAGTTGATTTGGGATTGAATTGCGCTAATATGACTTTTAATTTGGACTTGATATATATAATTGTCAACTTTGAGCTACGTCGGCGTTACTTTGACTTTTTAGTCAATAGTTGACTCCGACAAAGCCGTAACATGGACTTTAGTGATTGATTAAAAGCCGAGAAGTTATGACTCGTGCTTGTGGACTCGAAACGAATAACGATATGAGATTAATATTGGAATTTGATGAAATACATATTTATTCATGAAATGCTAATAAACTATGAAATGTAAATAATAAATGGGCTTTTGTACCAAAGATATCGATAACAAGAATTATCTTGTTATTTACTATTTTTAACGGAAACTAACGACTAAAAATGGAATTGTTTTCTAATAAATAAACAATTGATGTTTCGAGTACACGTTTAGCGATATATGCCAATTATGGACATTTAATACTAGTTTTTCAAGTATTCATTTACTTACGTTGTGTGCATGGGTTACGGATAACCTAGCATTAATAGTGTTGACCCACGTGGGTAGCGGACTTATTAGGCTGACGAATCTAATAAGAGCCCGCTAGGTACGTTGGGTAACCTTATTAATGGGTGACTTATCCTTATGACTCATTAGGATGCGACCGGTTTATGGAATAATAAGCGATACGAATGAATAATTGAGTTTATCGAGTTGACGAATTCGATAAGGTCTACTGTTTATTCCGAAACTTATTGGACTATGGAGCTTATCGCTTAGACATCTGATTGTGTCGCATTGAGTCATATATTGTGTTGAATGGAGTTGCATATTGTGTTGCGGAGCATAACGTATTGGTTGTTGAGTGCATTCATAGCATCATATTGAGTCGATACACGCACATGAGGAATACCAAACACTAGGATTAAAAGGTGAAACGAGACGTTTTTGGAAATAAAAAAAAGGGAATACATTGGGGTAGATAACGTTGATTTCGAGGAATATATATATTAAGGTTGGTCTACATTAATAGGTTGTGCCGAGTCGATAGTTGTTGTGCTGTGATACCGTTATCTTCTGCTAGTGTTTATTTGTGCGTTGATTGCTTGAGGTGAGCTTCATAGCCCCACTTTTATCTACGTTTTGACTACGTTTTGAACTATTTTGGGGTGAGAATCATGCTACTGTTTTTGGACCGTGAAAACTATTTGGATTTGCTTATCTGCTTAAATGTATAGATAGATGTGCGGTAGTTGTTGCCTTAGTCTAGGTTTAACCGTGCCTAGCTAAGAATAGACTTCTACATCGACCTAATTCTGGGTTGGCAATTGTTCTAGATTTTGCCACAACAGTGCTGGACTAGAGTCGCAGGGGCCCGAGTAATCCCTGGATGCGGGATTTGATTGGAGATCCGGGTAGGATCATGTGTGAAACGGTATTTACCTATCTTAGGTCTTGCATAGCAAATCAACTCTTACAGGTCCACTATGATTTTGTTGAACTTAAACCTATGAACTCACCAGCGTAAGCTGACCTTTTAGCATGATTTCTCAGGTATTTAAGAGATGTTTGGAATACGTGAACGGTGGAAGCTTGGCAAGAAGGCGGGGTTCAAGGATCATGTCTGACTCTGATAAACTATGGGGACCTATTTGATTAAACCATATTTTGGGCCTAATATTTACTCTTTTGGATTAAATGTTTTAAATGACTAAATTTGGGATTGGTTTTGAATGTTAAATGACTATCTTTTTGCTATACATGTGTGCGATACCAATCCAATAGTAACGCCCCGAAAACTTGACTAAGTCTTCCGATGTACCGAGATTTGGGGGTGTTACATTTTATCTCTTGAGTTATTCAATAATCTGATTTGCCAAACACTTTGAAAACTGATCATATGATTATTGCGTTATTATACATCATAATCAAATCCAAACACTACATTTTAAAATCACGTTTTATAATTGTTGATTATCCGTTTTTAAAACGCATAATCTATTTTGAATAAGCAATTTCAAACACCCCCTTAGTCTTGAAGCAAACTACGTACATTAATTAATTTACGCAGGCTTATACTAAGTTCCCCACTTTTTTATCTAATTTGAACTTCTATATTTATTCATTAATTATCAAATTTTGAGTATGATTGCAAGGTTAATGTCAAATTATCTTTTCTAATTATCACTGATAAATTGATAATTAAGATTAAAAGTCGAACAAATCCTTGACTAGTGACCCATGTTGAAGGGAGAATATTCATACCCGAATAAAACAATAGGAAAAATGCATACATACAATATTTAAGAGGATATAAATTTCCAAAATTAACCATAATGTGACATGGAGTGTCAAAATATCATTTTTCTACATTTTAAAAGTTATCTAGCAGGTCTTGTTTATAACTATATTAAAAGTTTATTTCTCCAACAATGTGGGACGAGCGACTCAACTTCTTTTTTTCATTAACAGGTTCCACTAAAACATTCTTTCGCCAATAATTTTCCTAACATGATGTACCCGTAAACCTCTTGTGTGATACATAGATGTTGTTACTTTTTTTTAAAAGCAAAGATATTATACATAAGCCAATAATGTTGCAATCCTATCCACCCTATGAATGTATCACCATGAATTGAGTGATTCGCATCACTCTCCGTTAAATATCTCCACTTGATCTATTTGGTGACCAATATATTTATATTTATCACGACCATCAACTACGTAACTGTGAATGTTGATTGCATGCAAGCCAACGAGTTATCTTTGTAGCCACAAGTTGAAATATAACCTCTTAAGAAGATTTTAACAAATAGAAGTTGTTCATGACTAGGATTCCTAAAACCAGCATGACTATTGCATGAGCTTAATCGTTTATAGTAGGAGGT
Source organism: Chrysanthemum makinoi (assembly GCA_910596185.1). NCBI lineage: Eukaryota > Viridiplantae > Streptophyta > Magnoliopsida > Asterales > Asteraceae > Chrysanthemum > Chrysanthemum makinoi. The sequence continues at coordinate 230,971,565 of OU343218.1, forward strand.
GTTTGTGGGAGGATATGGTGATATGGAATCATGGACTTCATCTTGATCGTGTCTATCAAAACATTCACTTCACTCGACGTGTACGTTTATTAGAAAGTTTACAAATAATAACGGATCTAAAAGTGAAATTGTAATGTAAAAGTATTTTTATGAATGTGAAAAAGTATTGGAAACAAATATGGCATAGGAACATATATATCATGAATACATTCAACTTAAACTAAAGTTGAGTGAACATTGTACTTGTCAAAATTGAAAGACAAAAAAAACCATTTTATGACATTTTGCACAACTTTCAGTGGTTGACATTGGTTTTTGATTTTGGTAATTTGGAGAAGCAATACGTGTGTATGTTAAGGTTGACGTAAAATGAAGTAAAAAAATGTCAATCTTGTTTTCTGTTTTTTAAAAATTCAACAAATATATAGATATAAACAAAAGAAGTTGCACAATGTTACAAATGAACAAAAGCTCCCCAAACGCTGGGCCACACACGTGCCACAATGGCAATTACAATAGGCAGCAAGGCTGTAAGGCGGAGCGAATCCGGAAAGATTGCCTCAGGATTGTTCTCTGCAACTCGGGAACATGAAGTTGGAATCGCTATTAATCGCGGATCTCCATGCCTCGCTGTACAAACAAAGGGACGGGCACCAACAAAACTATCGATATTAAGCTCAAACTACTAAAATGAAATTCAATAATTTACCCATTTTTTTGGTTGGATTATAACCGATCCATTCTCTCCACTACAAAAATATACTCACGCAATAAATCATAAATTTTAGGATTGCTAGGAAAACCAATGAGAAAGAAATTGTGGTTAACCATCAATTTATCTTTTTGACTCGTAATGTATCGGATAGTTAAAGATTTAACAGTAAAAAAGATCATAAAGAAATTAGTGACCATGTTGTAAGGAATAAAAACAAAAACTTTGACAAAAAATAAATTAAAGAAAAGCAAAATTTTAAATCAACCTATATAAACAGATCACAAAAACTTGACCATAATGTAACATTAATGATTGATTTAGCGTTTTGAATAAAGAGTAAATCTCCATTCAAAATTGCCACACCATCATTTTTGCAACATTTGTAAGAACAATTTAATAGGCATCCGTATTTTCTTACTTATTAACACGTCAATAGTTTGTCTATTTGTAAATGTGGGATACAATCAACATATTCTTCATTTTTTTCAAACACTTATTTCTCATTCACACTATGGTTCAAGTCACATATGGTGTGTTTAATCTGGTTTTGCTCGAGGGACTACTAATGACTGGTAAGTGGTCATTATGTCCTAAGTTTATAGGCGTTTGTTTAATCCTTTGGCAGTGACTGTATTTGCTCTTAAGTTATTCAATAATCTGATTTGCCAAATACTTTGAAAACTGATTATCTGATTATTGCGTTATTATACATCATAATCAAATCCAAACACTACATTTTAAAATCACGTTTTATAATTGTTGATTATCCGTTTTCAAAACGCATTATCTATTTTGAATAAGCAATTTCAAACACCCCTTAGTCTTGAAGCAAATTACGTACATTAATTAATTTAAGCAGGACTATGTTATGTTCCCAACTTTTTTTTTTGTCTAATTTGAACTTCTATATTTATTCATTAATTAACAAATTTTGAGTATGATTGCAAGGTTAATGTCAAATTATCTTTTTTAATAATCACTGATAATTAAGATTAAAAGTTGAACAAATCCTTGACTAGTGACCCATGTTGAAGGGAGAATATTTATACCCGAATAAAACAATAGGAAAAATGCATACATACTTAAAACACGGTAATATTTAAGAGGAAATAAATTTCCAAAATTAACTATAATGTGACATGGTGTGTCAAAATATCTTCTTTCTATGTTAGCAGGTATTGTTTATAACTATATTAAAAGTTTATTTCTTCAGCGATGTGGGTCGACCAACTCAAATTCTTTTTTTCGTTGATAAGTTCCACTAAAACATTCTTTCGCCAATAATTTTCCAAACATGATGTACCGTAAACATCTTGTGTGATACATATATGTTGTCACTCTCCGGTAAATATCTCCACTTGATCAATTTGGTGACCAATATGTATCGAGACCGCCAACTATGTAACTGTGAATGTGAATTACATACAAGCCAACGAGTTATCTTTGTAGCCACAAGTTGATATAACCTCTTATGAAGATTTTAACAAATAGAAGTTGTTCATGATTAGGATTCCTAAAACCGATATGAGTATTGCATGAGCTTAATCATTTATAGAATAGGAGGTGTTTGTGGGAGGATAGGGTGATATGGAATCATGGACTTCATCTTGATCGTGTCTATCAAGACATTCACTTCACTCGACGTGTACGTTTATTAGAAAGTTTACAAATAATAATGGATCAAAAAGTGAAATTCTAATGTAAACAAATTATATGATATATAACTCAAACCGATATGTGTATCTGGATGTGAAGCAGGGATAAGTTATTTGTTATGAATGTGAAAAAGTATCGGAAACAAATGGCATAGGAACATATCATGAATACATTCAAGTTAAACCAAAGTTGAGTGAACATTGTGCAAAGTGTCATAAAATGATTTCTTTTGTCTTTCAATTTTGACAACTTTCAGTTGTTGACATTGGTTTTTGATTTTGATAATTTGGAGAAGCAATACGTGTATGTTAAGGTTGGCGTAAAATGAAGTAAAAAAATGTCAATTTTGTTTTTTGCTTTTTAAAAATTCTAGAAAATATATAAATATAAACAAAAGAAGTTGCACAATGTTACAAATGAACAAAAGCTCCCCAAACGTTGGGCCACACACATGCTACAATGGCACTTAAAATGGGAAGCAAGGGTGTAAGGCGGAGCGAATCCGAAAAGATTGCCTCAGTTCGGATTGTTCTCTGTAACTCGTGAACATGAAGTTGGAATCGCTAGTAATCGCGGATCAGCATGCCGCGCTGTACAAACAAAGGGACGGGCACCAACAAAACTATCAATATTAAACTCAAACTACTAAAATGAAATTCAATAATTAACCCATTTTTTTTGTTGGAGTTTATATTATAACCGATCCATTCTCTACACTAAAAAAACATACTCATGCAATAAATCATAAATTTTAGGATTGCTAGGAAAACCAATGAGAAAGAAGTTGTGGTTAACCATCAATTTATCTTTTTCACTCGTAATGTATCATGGATAGTTAAAGATTTAACAGTGCAAAAGATCAAAAAGTAAATAATGACCATGTTGTAGGGAATAAAACAAAAACTTTGACAAAAAATAAAATAAAGAAAAGCAAAATTTTAAATCAAGCTATATAAACAGATCACAAAAACTTGCCCATAATGTAACATTAATGATGGATACGGGTTTCTTGAATAAAGAGTATATCTCCATTCAAAATTGCCACACCATCATTTTTGCAACATTTGTAAACACAATTTAATAGGCATCCGTATTTTCGTAGTTATTAACACGTCAATAGTTTGTCTATTTGTCAATGTGGGATATAATCAAAATATTCTTCATTTTTTAAACACTTATTTTTCATTCACACTAGTTGTTCTATGTCTAAAGTTAGTGAAAATATTCTTTCAGTAATAATTTAAAATGTATAATTAAGAAAAGTAGACTATTCGGCACGACCATAATGAGAATTAGTGGAACACGATATAAAATATATCAAGATAGAACCACATTAAATAAGTCATTGTCGAAGAAACAAGATGATAATGAATTAATGACAGATGTTATGACGGATATGAATGACGAGACAAAACGATAGACAACGAAAAGGAAAACATAAAAGACTTTTGAAAGATGGCGATCTATTTTATGATCGTACCACCAGGCCACAAATTTAGCAAGTCGCATCCCTCTCCTTTAAAAATCTTTATCAAGACTGTCAAGTATCAACACTAGGTAACGTCAATATGGCTGGATTGTGCAATCAGTACTTCACTCGGCGCATAGAAAAATTACAAATAATATTGTACCAAGCTACTTTCTCGAAAAGTACAATAAAATGGAACAATTAGTACTTGGCTCGAAAAGTACCAAGTCCCAATTATAATCCGTATCCAAATCCAAATCACAATCCCATGCTATTTAGTTCATTTCCAAAGTCAAGTATCGCTCCCGAAGCATATCCGAAACATACCAATAATAATAAGTCAAACAGGTAAAATACGTTAGTTAGATATTTAATATCCGAAACCATGTTACACTTCCTATGAGTTTATCAACACGCTATTAATGGGCTTGAAGCCCATTACAAACAAAACGCACCCCAGCAGCTTATTTTTACTCAAACACATGCTTATTCAAAATCAGATTCCAACATATTAACTCCATGTCAAGACCAAAGATTTGATGAACGAACCAACTCACCGCACTAGTCGGATTACACACGACTCAAGCCCTACTCGTTTTACAGACCACACACAAAATAAGCATATCTGACACGACTTCAAGACTCACACCGTGGCCAAAATGAGTTTAACACATCCGCTTTAGCTGACCCGTTTACCAAACAATTCAAACAAACACTGAATTCACAACACCAACATTCAAAACAGTTTTATAGTGAGGTTTTTAAGCAATTCCAAATTAGTAATAATTCAAATTTTAAAATGAAACACAACCTGGGACAACTCATCAGACAACACGCCTTTTATTTGATTGTTAATTACTCACCCTTTGCGAATTGTTTCTCTTAGAAACGTGACCAAGTAAAATGAGAACTAATACACCCTCACGGGTGTTCCTAGACGAGCCAATACCAGGATAGAAATACATTCACAACCTCTACTTTTGACTAACAAAAACGAACACCACTTGGTGTTGTCGTACCGAGCCAAAACGATAGACAACAAAAGAACCGTTTATAAGAGTAAATTACATAAATCGTCCTTGTGGTTTGTATTTTGAGAAGGGAAACCCAAATTACAAGGTTAACCCTCAAGTTAGTCCATCAATGGCAAGTTAGGTCCTTTTTAACGACTGTTTGGACTTAGGTCGAAAATTGGACAGGATCCGTAAAAATCAAAAACCACACGGACATGACCCGCTTAAAAAAAGCACAAGGACAAGATCCGTAAAAATCAGCAAACCACAAGGACGATTTATGTAATTAACTCTATAATAAATATAAGAGCTTTAGGTGTCATAACAAACCTCAACTTCGTCGTCGTGCCACCTCAGCGCCACATCAGCATCCCATTTTTCCACAACTAACCACAACAAACCCCCTCCTCACTCATAACAAACCTCAACCTCTTCATTTGGGGCCCACCACTACCACTTTATTTTTTTTATTCAATTTTCATTTCCAAATAAACTAAATAAATTCATTTCATTCAAATTAAAAATACAACACATAACTTAATAAAAAACGTACTAAACATAAAAAAAAGATACGAAAAAAAAACATACGCAAGAAATACATGAAATTATAACGAAACTAATTATCCGGATTATGTTGTTGAAATTGTGCCCATTGAAGTTGTTGCCAAACATGCTCGATGAGACATCGTTGAAGCTTTGCGTGTTTGCGTTTATCATGTAGTTCTTTGGCTTTTTTTTCTTTGCACTTGGCAACGTTCAATCCATGTCTGCTGTAAATTTGGTGTTGGAGAAATATACGTTTCAGCAATATCTGATATCGCAAAGTTTTCATCTTTCAAAATCATGTTATGCATTATGATGCACGCGTACATGATTCTCCGTAACTTGCCAATAGTAAATGCACGCGCCGGTTGGGCAATGATATGCCAACGTCCTTGGAGGACACCAAAAGCTCTTTCGATGTCTTTTCGAGCACTTTCTTGTTTCGCTTTGAATGCGGCATTTTTGGATTAGTTGCAACTGTAAATGACTTGACGAAAGATGCCCACTCCGGTAGATTCCGTCGCTAGATAATACCCTTTGCTTAAATTTACACCCATAAACTTCAAACTCAACCTCAGGGCGATGTCATCAAGCAAGTCGTCGAATAACGGAGAATTATTTAAAACCGTTAGATCGTTATTCGCACCCGCTACCCCAAAAAAAGCATGCCAAATCCACAAATCGTATGAAGCAACAGCTTCAAGCATTATAGTGGGATATTTTTTATCACCTCTATGAAATTGGCCTTGCCATTCTTTCGGACAGTTTTTCCATTCCCAGTGCATACAATCGATGCTCCCCAACATTCCCGGAAGCCCATGAACAGTGTTATGTGCATGGTATATGTGACGAATGTCATCCTCATCTGGTTTTCTTAAATACTCCTTAATAAATAGTTGGATTATGCACATAAGAAAAAAATCTAGGCAATCGCGTGCACAGTGTTCACCTATTTGTAAATACTCATCTAATCCATCAGCTGATATCCCGTAAGCCAATTGGCGTAGGGCACATGTGCATTTCATAATCACGCTAAAACTCATTACACCCTAGCATCGGTCGCACTCTAAAGAAATCAAAATGCTTAGGAAGAGGATGATGAGTTTCAATATATGTTTCAATACCTTGTACTATTTGTAGAAATAGACGACGGCTCATACGAAATCAACGTCTAAAATTAGCGTCCGTATATTTTGGGTTGTCGCCAAAATAGTCAGCAAGAAGACGTGCTTCAGCAATTTCACGTTCACGAGGGACATATTGACGACGCTTTGAAGGACCGGGTGTTTGTTCCTGCAACGTTTGCTCCGCCTCGAACTCTTTAATAAACATTTCTAATTCCGTTAACTCTTCAAGATCACTATCGCCGGAATAAGATGATTCACTATCGTAACTCATGTTTTCAGCAAGTTTGAATGGTTTTGTTTTGCTTGAATATGAAAAAATTGTATGAAATGTTATGTTAATTTATAGAGTGAGTGGTGGGTTTAAAAAAAAAAAAAAAAAAAAGTATGGATTTTGACCCCAATAACTCGTATATATGGACGGACATTCCTCTTCAACAGGGCATCACTTTGCATTTACTATCTTGTTATCAGATTTGATCTCTCAAACACATTGTCACTACCAGTGTTCATAAATGGTCAAAAGGTAGTCATCTTAAAGAAGATAGGGCCAATCTATCCAGTGTTGACGCAGAAAATACTAATGCCAGAGAGGAGACTTCTATTTCACTCAAATCAAGAAAAAATGGTCTTACAAACGATTTTCGCATAGCCCTTCTTGTGTCCTCGTCTGCATCTTTATAAATGTCGCGGAAAAATTTGTTAAGAGCTGCATCGCCATCAAGTTTTTCATCTTTTTCCTGAAAAAAAAACAAGCTTACCAGACCAAGATATGCGTCTTCAAGTCTCAGCTGTCACGGGACACAAAATATATACGAGTTATTGGGGTCAAAATCCATACCTCCTTTCTCACTTGAGCTTCAAGCTTATCCCAGTCTTTGGTTGGTGATATGGAATCATGGATTTCATCTTGAATATTGATCATGTCTATCAAGACGTTCACTTCACTCGACGTGTACGTCTATTAGAAAGTTTACAAATAATAATGGATCTAAAAGTGAAATTGTAATGTAAACAAATTATATGATATAAAACTCTGTTGGAAAATGAGTTTTGTAAAATGAGTTTTTGCAAATTTTGGACACTATTTAATATAGATATATGTTATATATATTTATATTTCTTGGTAGCTTTGTGTTCTCCTCGACGAGAGCTTCGCAACGAGCTAAAGTATGTCCAAATTGGAATAGAAATGAATGAGATATCGTGTCTCAAAGTGAGGCACAAAATCTGGAAAACAAAAACTATCCCACATCGCCTAAGAGGAAGTGGAGACTAGTTTATAAGGAAATCATAATATTGGCTATCAAATTCCTTTAGGTTGGTTATGCTCCCACTCCTACGTGCGCGCGCGCAGGGGGGGTGCAGAAAATGGGATTTCTGAGCTAAAATGAATTCGAAGCTTCTGAACTCCTGCGGACACGAATGCAGCTCCGAAATCTCGCCTACGCGGGTATCTTTTTGCTGAGAACTTCGTTTCCTTATTTGATAATTTTCCAGAATTCTGTAATCTATTTTAGGAATAGATTTAGACTTTTTGCCAAAGTCTTAACAGATATATGCAAATCGTGTTATAGAAATAACAGATATGCATAATATTTATTTTTAGGTCATATATTCTGTCTTGGTGAACAAGATAGGTATTGCCTATAAAATAAAACGCAGCTCATTCAGTTTTATCATCCAGTAATAACGCAACTCATTATTTGACGAGTTCCAGCAGATCCTTCGCTCAGAAACACACTAATCTTTCAGCAATTTTTCAGGCAAGTGAGTCAGGTCCGACTGTGCAACAGTATTGAACGTTGTACCCTGGGAAACAGACGGCGAATCTGTTTTAAGGGAATCGTGTTAAACACGAGCCTCGTTCACGACCTTTTACTGCTTTCATTTATATATTATTATAGAGTCTGTCTTCTGCTTCTACTCCTTTCTGTCTGCATTTATTTACTGTTTTTACATTCTGTTATTTAATAATTGTAATCTTATTTATTATTTTAATAAAAAGTGTACACCGTTTCCCACAGTCTTAAAACAGATTCGGTTTAACCGAATTTAGAACACTTTGTTATAAAATCGGATTATTATTTAACAGGATTTTATAAATCGCTTTTTCGTCGAAACCTTGTTGAGTTTCTTTGGAAATCAGCTTTTAACAACGCTTTTATACATACGTTTGGATTGAACATACTAACGTTTTTTAAGCAGCTTTATTATCAGTTTTAACGAAACCAAGATAGAGTTTCTATTAAATCGATTTACTCGATCCATCAAAACCAACCTAGAGTTTTGTTGAATCGATCCGTACAAGTAGATACCATTTAAAAAGTTTGTTTAACTGTTTGTGTTTGATTTTTCAGATGACAAACACGACTACCCCTCCCGTGACTACTATCTTGAACGTACCATTGGTGCGCCAGTTACCAACACGGTTGCTAATCATGCTGAGAAACCAGAGAAATTCAATGGGCAGAATTTCAAGAGGTGGCAACATAAGATGTTTTTCTATCTCACTACTTTGAACCTTGCCCTTCTTAAAAGAAAACCCACCTAACGTGGAACCTCTTGCAGAAGGTCAATCCTCTAATCAACAGGCCGTCAAGCCTTGGAAGCATGGAAACATTTAGATTTTTTGTGTCACAATTATGTTCTGAATGGTTTGGTTGATTCTTTGTACAACGGTATCGCAAGACCAAGACCGCCAAAGAATTATGGGAGTCATTGGAACGCAAGTACAAAACTAAGGATGCTGGTACAAAGAAGTTCGTGGTAGCTCGTTTTTGGATTACAAGATGGATGATTCAAAGAATGTGATGAGTCAGGTTCAAGATCCGCAGGTTTTGCTACACGACATTCATGTCTGAGGAATGACTTTGAGTGAATTTTTCAAGTTGCTGCTATTATTGAAAAGTTACCTCCAAGCCGGGTAGAATTCAAGAACTACCTGAAGCATAAGCGAAAGGAGATGAGTGTTAAAGACTTGGTTGTTCTCTCGTATTGAACAGACAACAAGCGGCTCAGAAAAACACGATATCTTTGATTCTCGCAAAGGCAAATATGGTTGAGCATGTTTCATCATCTTCAAAGTCCAATGTCAAAGCTAAAGGCAAAGGAAAAGGAAAGAATGACAAGAAGGGCAAAGGAAGTCGATTACCTTGCTCCTAAAGTCGCAATTGTGAAACGAAGTTTAAAGGGGTGTGTTTCAATTGTGACCGCTAGGTCACCGTCTTTGCTAACTGTAAGATGCCGAAGCCGGTGACTCCACGCCAGCTAATATGGTGAATGAAGATGTGGACATGATTGCTATGGTGTCTGATGTCATTGCCATGATCTCTGAAGTTAACCTGGTAGGTTCAAACAACAGGGAATGGTGGGTGGATACTGGGGCTACCCGTCACGTGTGTTCTGATAAGAGTATGTTTCACTCTTCGAGCAGTTGATAGTGGAGAGAAGTTGTACATGGGCAACTCTGCAACTGCTGAAATCAAGGGTGAAGGAGATGTAATCTTGAAGATGACATCCGAGAAAGAGCTCAAGTTGACTAATGTCTTGTATGTACCAGAGATTCGGAAGAATCTTGTGTCTGGTTGGCAGTTGAACAAGTTTGGTTTTCGTCTTGTTTTTGAGTCTGATAAGTTTGTTCTTTCTAAGAATCAAGTGTATGTTGGTAGGGGATATGCCCTAAATGGTATGTTTAAACTCAATGTAATGGTTGTTAAGAAAGATATCAATAATATGAATTCTTCTGCTTACATGATTGAGTCTTCGAATATGTGGCATGGCCGTCTTGGACATGTGAATTTTAATTGATCGTCGTTTGATTAAATTTAATTGCATACCTAATTTCCATATTGACTCAAAATATAAATGTGAAACTTGTGTTGAAGCCAAACTTACAAGAGCATCTTTCAAATCGGTTGAACGAAAAACCGAACCACTTGATATGATACACACCGACATATGTGATTTGAAATCACTACCCACAAAAGGTGGCAATAAGTACTTTATCACGTTTATTGATGATTGTACAAAGTATTGCTATGTTTACTTACTGAAAAGTAAAGATGAAGCTATAGACAAGTTTGTTCTATACAAAAATGAAGTTGAGAATCAACTTAGTAAGAAAATCAAGGTGGTCCGAAGTGATAGAGGAGGTGAATATGTGTCTCCATTCGCTGACCTATGTGCGAAACATGGAATTAGACACGAGTTCACTGCTCCCTATTCACCTCAGCAGAACGGTATTGTCGAAAGGAAGAACCGTACCTTGAAAGAAATGGTTAATGCCATGTTGATAAGTTCGTCTAAGCCAGACATGTGAGGGAAGCCATTCTAACGGCTACTTATCTTTTAAATAAGATACCTCGTAAGGAAAAAAGAAGAGACCCCTTATGAATTATGGATGGGAAGAAAAACATCATATCAAGACTACGAGTGTGGGGGTGTCTAGCAAAGGTAGCTATACCGACTCCCAAGGCCCAAAAGATTGGACCTAAATCTGTGGATTGTATATTCATCGGATATGCTAAGAATAGCAGTGCTTATCGCTTCATAGTACATGATTCAAAAAATCCGGATATACAAAAGGGTACATTAATGGAATCAAGGAATGCTTCATTCTTTGAAACTATATTTCCTTGTTTAACAAAGGAAACTGGAAGTTCATCTAGAATAGATGAAGAAGTTGTCCAAGATAAGAGACAACGAGATGATAATGATCTCCAAGATGAGAGACAAGATCAAACCGAGGAAGAAGAGGTTGAACCTAGAAGAAGTAAAAGGGCAAGAACCGAGAAATCGTTTGGACCCGATTTTGTTTCTTTTATGGTTGAAAACGAACCTACTTCTTACCGGGAAGCGGTTACTTCCTCAGAAGGGCCTCAATGGAAAGAAGCCATTAAAAGTGAAATAGATTCTATTTTACAAAACCATACTTGGGAGCTCGTGGATTTACCTCCTGGTTGTAAACCACTAGGCTATAAATGGATCTTCAAGAAGAAGATGAAAGCCGATGGCACCATTGACAAGTACAAAGCAAGATTGGTAATCAAAGGATTTAGACAACGAGAAGGTCTTGATTACTTTGATACATATTCGCCTGGTACGCGAATAACATAAATTAGAATGATACTTGCTATTGTCGCTTTAATAAATTTAGAAGTTCACTAAATGGATGTGAAACGCATTTCTAAACGAAGATTTAGAAAAAGAAATTTACATGAATCAACCTGAGGGTTTCATGGCTCCTGGACAAGAGAACAAAGTTTGTAGGCTTTTTAAGTCATTATATGGCATAAAGCAAGCTCCCAAACAATGGCATCAAAAATTTGACCACGCCATGCTAGAGATTGGATTCAAATTTAATGAATGCAACAAGTGTGTTTATGTCAAAGACACAAATAGTGGATATGTAATCTTGTGTTTATATGTTTATGATATGCTTATCGCTTGGCGAACGACAAGATGATCAAATCTACTAAAGACATGTTGAAATCAAAGTTTGACATGAAGGATATGGGTTTGGCTGATGTGATCCTTGGAATAAAGATCATCTGAACTCAAAATGGACTTGTGTTAAGTCAAGCACATTATGTGGACAAAATTCTTAATACTCATAATGCGGGGATTCCGGCCTAGCTAGAACTCCAATTGACACCAGTAAGCATCTATCTAAAAATAGAGGCTTAGGTGTTGCCCAATTAGAGTATTCAAGAGTTATTGGCATGTTAATGTACTTAATGACAATTCAACCTGACTTAGCATATGTCGTTAGCGTGCTAAGTAGGTATACTAGTAACCCAAGCTATGCACATTGGGCAACTATGACTAGGGTACTTCACTATTTGAGATACGTCGCGATTATGGATGCATTATGATCGATATCCAAATTGTATCGAAGGATACAGTGATGCAAATTGGATATCCGACATAAAGGATTCTAGATCGACTAGTGGATATGTGTTTACGCTAGAGGGGGCAGCTATATCTTGGAAGTCTTCCAAGAAAACGGTTATAGCTAAGTCCACGATGGAATCGTAATTTATCGCTTAGATAAATGCGACAAGAGGCGGAATGGCTACGTCAATTCGTAGAGGACATACCAAGGTGGCCTAAACCGGTAACAGCCATTAGTATACATTGTGATAGTCAATCGGCAATTGGCAGAGCTCATAGCATAATGTATAATGGAAAGTCAAGACATATCCGTCGTCGACATAATTCGATACGACAACTACTCTCAACAAGCGTTATCTCAATTGACTATGTGAAGTCAAAGGATAACATCGCGGATCCGCTTACGAAAGGCTTAAGCAGAGAGTTAGTTAGTAAGTCGAATGGGACTAAAGCCCTTGAAGGAATGAGTTTCTATGAAGGAAAACCTAACCCGTTGACGGAGATCCCAAGATCCGGGTTCAATAGGACAACCTAATCATAGAAATGTGGGGGAAGTCACGTCAATGTGGGGAGTTACTAAATATTGTAACTTTCCTAGTCCATTCCTATAACAAATGTGACTTGTTGAGAGGTTAAACATATGGCTTTAATGATTCAAGATGAAATCATAAAGCATAATGATTCAAGATGAAATCACAAAACATATGTTTTAATGATTCAAGATGAAATCACCTATGTGAGAGAGAAGTGGGGTCGCTTCGAAGGAAATGTGGGCGCATTCCTAAGAGCTCTTGCAGAACCAGGCTAGTGTTCATGACCATAACGAACACGACTATGAGGACTTGACTGATCTGTGCTGAACCAGTCAAGCTACCTCACACAAGCTAGCCACTTGTGAATGGCTAACCGTAAGAAGCTTAAAACTTCTTAAAACACAAATACAATGAAGTCCAGGAGAATATAATGAATTCCCGGGTCGTTAAGTCCTACGGAGACTCAATGGTGTGTAAACACTAGATCAGATGGTAGAATGATCACTAAGGATAGTGATCAGTAAAGGTTTTAGATGAGAAATTACACTACGGATTGATAGGAAAGGAATTGGATACAGAACTGGAAAGCACAACAATCAGATAAAAGAAACGTAAAACTTACGTTTAAAAATTACGCAAACGTACAAAATAAAAAGTGAGATCTAAGAAATAAAAGACCTAAAAATATGAAAATAACATTTTTGGAATCCTAAAAATAAAAGAAAATTATTAGAAAAATAAAATTATTTTTATAACTACTTAATTAATTATTATTAATTAAAAACTATTTTAACTATTTAATAAATACTCTAAAATATAAGAAAATACAAAATAAGGCTAGAAAAATAAAATTTTGATTCAGAAAAATCTAAAATATTATAAAACTAATTTTAAAATTAAAAATATATTTTTCACACTTTTTATCTAATTAATACTAATTAATTATTATTTAAAATACACTTAAATACTAGAAAATATAAAATAAAACTGGAAAAATGAAATTTTAACTTGGAAAAATCTAAAATATGATAAAACTAATTTTAAAACTGAAAAGATATTTTTTATGCTTTTTAATTATTTATTACTAATTAATTACTATTTTTAACTAATTAAAATTATAATAAATACTAAATAGATTAGGAAAATTATGAAACTTTTTCTAAAAATACTATATGATGACAGAAAACTAAGAAAAATAGAAAAACAAGATTTGCTTATTAATAAGCTAAAAAGAAAATTCAAAAAGCTAAGAAATATTAACTAAACACTATCACTGATTTTAAATTGATCTTTTTCTGGATTTTCTTTTTGAAAACTACTTTACTACTGATATTATGAAACTTTAACAAAGACAAAAATTTTACAAATTAAAAATAAGCTGTTTTGACAAGCTTATGGACCAACAGTTGAGCTTAAGAGCTTATTTGGTGAAATAAGCTCAAACAAGCTCACACACTGAAACAAAAACTCAAATAAGATGGAAACAAGCTATATGAAATGAAATGAAGCTAAAAGATACAAATAAGCACACTAAAAAGCTAGGAAAAAGCAGATAAGCTCTTGTGATTAAAACAGAAATGGGACAAGCTTAGGGCTTATTGCAGCCCTAGCAAACAAGCTAGAAAAGGAAAACTTAAGCTTGGGACTCAAAGAGGACCAGGTTGGCTTTCCAAAGAACCAAGTATCACAGTATTTGAGCAACAATTAAGCTCTGTGTGAGCTTTTGATTGTGCTTATGTAACTGGTGCACAGGGCACTCTAACAGATAAGGTACCCAAAAGAAATAAGAAAATAAGCACTAAATAAGCTAGACAGAAGTGAACTACTATTTTTCTATTTTTGTATAGCAACTGAACTTTAATATCCCAAAAGGATTTAAGCTAAATCTTAATATTAAGTACACAATAAAATTCTAAAGTTTATTCAAAAACGGGTATTTAGAAATTTTGACTTTTAAATTTATACTACAAGTTTGACTAATATGAACTTAGGTTTGATCTTAAGGACTGAATGTGATGTAATAAGCTACTATAAGACTTACTTAAGCTATATAAACAACTTTTACACTAATATACATGATTATGCATTCTAAATGTCTAACAGATAACAAATAGAGCAAGATTAAATATGATTTTGACTTTGAAAGTCCTAGAGTGCAAAGTGAGTACAGAGACTGACTTAATGATGCAAGTATGGACTAATGCAGCCTAACTTATCCTAAGCTTTAAGCTAAATCTCAGATTAGGTAGCAGACCCAAACACTACTTAATGAAACTAATAAGCAATTTCAACTACCTAATCTTACTTCTGCTAGTGCAATATTGAAAAAGGAGATCTAACAATAATCCTAGAGCTAGATTAAAACAAATTCAAACACTATCATGATCAAATATGGACTGAACTGAGAATGAGTACTTGGCGCTTTATAGAAAGGAAACCAAACTTACATGAGGTCCAACTGTAGATAAGCTTAAACAGAACCAATAACTACACTATTCTAATCTAAATATACCCAATTCCAGCTCTTCATCACCAAATATCATGACCAAATCCAACTAATGCTTATCAGTTGACTTTTGTTGACTGAGTGTCAAATTGAGTGAATCTGTATCTAAAGCTCACTGAAAGCTATCAACAGCTTCAGTGAGCTTATTTGGAGTTAGAAATAAACTCTTTGGAGCTTGGATTTAAGAAAATATAAACTGAATTTATAACAAGAAACATAAAAACATGAACTTAGATAAAACCTTGAAATTAATGCTTGAAATGAGTTACAAAAGACTAAGTGGCTTAGGTTCAATACAAGAAAGCTTAAAATTACAATTTAGAAAACTAATTAAGACAAGAAATGAAAAACGACATACAAGTAAACTAAAACTAAAAAACTACCCTGAACTATGTCTTTCTTCCTTCTATTTATTCCCAAAAAGCTTCCCACGTGTCTTCAGATCAAATCCCACTTTTCTTTTAAGCCATTGGATCATTAGAGCCATTTTTAGCCATTGATGGAATTTTTGGCGGGAAAGTATTTTTAACAGCTGGTGGGTGTTGAGTGTTAGGGGGAGGGATCATTTAATGATTCTTGTTTTGTGTTGAGGTGGAGGGGACAAGGAAAAGGTGAAGGTGAGCTTGGGATGGGAGGATGGTGTGTTGCAGGTGAGGTTAGGAGGAAGGAGACGGATTTGGCGGGTTTGTGTTTGTTTGACCAGATATTGACCGGGGTATTATATTAAGGTAGGGGGTCAAGGTCCAAGGGGGTCACAAGAGGAATGGCAGGGGTTCAATGGTTATGACAAGGGTCCAATGGGTGTAAAAGGTTTAATAACATAGGGACCTTTGTTGTAAATTCTGAAATTCAAGGGACCATTGCTGCCATTTATGCAAAGTTCCCCAAGGGACTAAAAGTGACAAGATCCAATAGTATAAGGACCAAAGCTGACATTTTCAAATTTTCCAAGGGCCATTTTTGCCAATTTTGAAACTTGGAGGACCAAACTTGTAATTTCTCAAAACTTTTGATATTTTTCACCAAAGGACTAATTTTGACAACTTATGATTTAAAAGGACCTTTGGTGATTTTTCTTTGAAATTAGGACTCAGGACTATTTCGACAATTTTAGAAAATTGGGGCTGAAACGCCAATTATGCAAACTTTGCTCATTTTTCATCTGTTTTAAACATTTTGCATCTGAAACGTATAAAATGCAATTTTGGAATATTTTCAGTATTCTCGATGCATTCTGAGCATTTTTAGACGTTTTGCAGTTCAGATTTAACCAAAAATGATGAGTATTTACACACTCATCAATCCCCACACTAAACTATTGCTAGTCCCTAGCAATCTTTTGAGAAAAACTAATGGATTTCAATCTCTTTACCAAAAGCCATTACTCTGAGTAGCCAAATGTTTCAGTTCAAGTAAGAACCATGGTACACCGATAACCATGTGATTTTGAGCAAACCACCAGCTTTCAACGGAATTGATTTGTCTTTACCGAAGCCGTTTGTTCGACTAGCCAACTCTTAGATAAATTATCAATATTATCTTTGGTGAGCTGATTACCAATTATGGTTTTTCCACTGCCTTTACCACAAGCCATAACCTTGCGGGCTAGCCAACTCTTCACTTTTTAGGACATGGTGAGTTGAGAACCATACAATTTTGGGCAAATTGCAAGCCATATAAACGGATTTGAGAAATCTTTACCAAGAGCCGTTTGCTCCTGGATTAGCCAATCCTTTTGTTTTTTAGACATGGCGGACTGATTACCATATGCTGAGTAAGTGAAAAACACTTACTCCAAAAAAAAAATTTTGGCCAAAAACGGGGGAATTTGGTGGATAAATATGATAAAATTCGTGAGAATTCCCCCCCACACTTAGAAATGAATATTGCCCTCAATATTCAAAGTACCGGCGGTTAAGCCGAAACTAAGAACGTAAAAGGGAAATACTACGGCCTTTTATTTGGAAAGATTTTTTTTTTTTTTTTTTTTGATGAAAATATATATATATATATATATATATATATATATATATATATATATATATATATATATATATATATATATATATATATATATATATATATATATATATAACATGTGGGCATCACCCCACACTAAGGTGGTAGAAAGTGGTAAGAAGTCGAAATATGGGTGAAAACCCATATGGTGTGTGCTACAGTTTTTGGTTACCGAGTCGCTAGCTTGACTCGACCCCGAATTCATTGGTTCATGGGGAAGCAAAGTGGAAGAAACAATCTCCATCGGACTTTTATTCAAGATGTTTGGATAAACATTGAAGCACGCGAAAGTTCCACACCGATGAGATATACATAGAACCGGCTCAAAAATGATAAATGAAAATGCCGGGGTCAAAGATAGTGTCCTCATTCCCGAAGGAGAAAAGGGAATGAGAAGTCACACCATATGTGAAGAAAAGAAAGAAAATCATGATAAAAATCATGACTAACTCCTCATTATCAGAAGGGGAATTCATGATTTTTGGATCATGAATCTCATCAGTGAGGATAGAATCGTCATCACATGATGGAAGAGATAAGTTAGAATACAGAGGTGGGACAAGTGGTGTGCTCTGAGAGCTAGCAATTTCCACCGCTTCCGTGATGGTCTCTCAGTATCGCCTCGACATTTCATCGAAAAGAGGATTTACTTTCCCAAAAGTGTAGTCATTATTAAATTCAAAAAGAAGATTTGAGAAAATCCTAAGTAACCTCGAAATGTCAAGAGAATCACAAAAAGGCAAATCACAATCACTATCGGATATATCCTCAGACTCACTTGGGATTGGGACAAGATCCTCAACACTTGATGATTCCGTTTCCGAAATAGTGCTGAGATGATCATCCCCCATTATGAGAGAGTCTTTGAAAGCAATAATAGGTAAGATAGGTGTGATAGCAATAGACTGAGGGAGTTGAGAAATAAGATCGTTCAATTGAATAGCACTCTCCTCGTCGTCCTCATAATATTCCCTCAATAGTTTGTCTTTTTGTCAATGTGGGATAAAATCAACACATTCTTCATTTTTTTTCAAACACTTATTTCTCACTCACACTAGTTGTTCTATGTCTACAGTTACTGAAATATATTCTTTCACTAATAATTTAAAACGAGTGTGGAAACCCGCGCGTTGCAGCGGGATTGGCTTCAAAGGACTTACTTTGTAACGATACTTAAACCTTAAGGACTAATTTTGCCAAGTTGCTATAGATAGCAATTAATTCTACAGGACTTACTTTGCAACGTCATTTAAACCTTAGGGACTAATTTTGCCAACTTGTTATAGATAGCAATTAATTCTACAGGACTTACTTTGCAACGTCACTTAAACCTCAGGACTATTTTTGCCAAGTTGTGAAACTTAGCAATTAATGCTTGCTTTGCATACAAACATGTACGCCTTTTAGTATATATACGAGTGTGAAACCCGCGCGATGCAGCGGGATTGGCTTCAAAGGACTTACTTTGCAGCGACACTTACACCTTAGGGACTATTTTTGCCAAGTTGTGAAACTTTGCATTTAATGTTTGGACTTACTTTGCAACGACGCTTAAACCTCAGGGACTGTTTTTGCCATGTTGTGAAACTTTGCATTTAATGTTTGGACTTACTTTGCAGCGCCACTTGAACCTCAGGGACTGTTTCTGCCAAGTTGAGAAAGTTTGCATTTAATGTGTGGTTTGTTGCAAAAGCTTGTACGCTTTTTAGTATTATAAGAAAAATGTATAATTAAGAAAAGTAGACTATTCTGCAGGACCATAATGAGAATTAGTGGAACACGTAATAAAATATATCAGGATTGAAACATATTAAATAAGTCATTGTCGAAGAAACAAGATGATAATGAATTAATGATAGACGTTATGACGAATATATACGAATGACGAGACAAAACGATAGACAACGAAAAGGAAAACAGAAAAGACTTTTGAAAGATGGTGATCGGTCGCGCCAAAGTGAACCTCATAAGCAATCTGTTTTATGACCGTACCACCAGGCCACAAATTTAGCAAGTCGCATCCCTCTCCATCAAAAATCTCTATCAAGACTGTCAAGTATCAACACTACGTAACATCAATATGGCTGGATTCAATGCAATCCAACAAAATATCCCCGTACATTTGGATATGGCCTCTAACGAAGATTTTAATAGAAAGAGATTGTACATGGCCAGACTTCCAAAATCGACATAAGCAAAGTGAACTGATAACAGGATGCGCTTGTGGGAGGAGGTGATATGGAATCATGGACTCGATTTTGGCCGTTGCCTATCAAGAGGTTTACTACACTCGGCGCATAGAAAATTTACAAATAATATTGTACCACGCCACTTTCTCGAAAAGTACAATACAATGGAACAATCAGTAGTTGGCTCTAAGAGTGAAACTGTAGTGTAAAAAACATAAATGACATATAACTCAAACCGATCAATGTATCCGCTGTGCGTAGCTAGCACGAGTAATTAGTCATTTATTATTAATGTGAAAAATGAATTGGTAACAAATTAATTTGGTATATATAAACGAGGATTATTAGGAAACTAATCTAACATGATGTATCTCGGATAGGTTTGACAAGTTGAGAAAATCCTTGATAAATGACCATGGTGCCGGGTGACCATGCAAGTATTTGTACCTCGAAAAGAAAGAACAACTACAAAAGAAATAAACGTGTCCTATTTGTATGCTCATAGATACATACCAAATTGCTAATCAGATTAAATGAAAGGTCCTATTGTGATGTAAAATCGTCCATTCTTGTTACATCATATGATGCGTACTTTCACATTTTACTGGTTTGTGTCAACGACGATCAATTCAGCTCTCTTCTGTCTTACGAATGACTTGTAAGTCATGGGAAGGACTGTTTACACATTTGATCACGGAAGTGATTTTTTATAATTACTCATTTTATCTTAAGCTTGTTTTTTTTGACATGATTTGAAATGTACATATCTTTGTTTAATCAACTTGGTTGAATCATATAAGTATTCTTATGTTAACTGTAACATTTTTGTGTCTTTTGTAATTCTCTCATTTTGGGTGAGTTTTATGATGTGTATGTGTTATTGGTATCGGTGGTTTCAATATTGGTTCAAGTCACATATGGTGTGTTTAATCTGGTTCAGCTCGAGGGACTACTAAAGACTGGTAAGTGGTCATTATGTCCTAAGTTTATAGGCGTTTGTTTAAACTTTCAGTCCCACATCGGCTGGTGGAGTGCAATAGGGTGAGGAGAAGATCCTATAACAGTGGGGAGCTAGGCACAGGGAAATTATTTGCTACTCATAAACAGCCTTCTATAGTTTTAAATGCTATTGATGTGAAGGAAGACTAGTGTATTTTTGATTTATGATACACTTCTTGCCCTTCATATCAATAGTATTTATAAATTATATAATATTCTAATTAAGCCTTATTGATCTTACGTTTCCTTGTATACATCCGATGCGTCTCGGCATGTTTTTGGTTTCTTTAAGCAAAATTGTGGAGGTCGACAAATTTCTGGAAATGTTTATTTGGAAGATATTATATAATAGCAATTAAGTTTCATCATTATTTTATTATTATTATTATTTTAAAGGTTTTCTCAGTAAAATATATTATATCAAAATAATATTTAAATATAATGGAATGTGACTGAAATATCACATACCACATTAATCTCAAGCAAACCTCAATCAAACGCTTAAACAACCACTAGATCATTTGTGACATACCACAAAACGACCACACTAACTTCTAACTATATGCACAAACTAAAACAAAAAGAAAAACTATCAAACTCCTCCAATAGATCAGTATCATCATTACTCTCCCGTAAATCACACAAAATACT
Organism: Chrysanthemum makinoi; assembly: GCA_910596185.1. NCBI lineage: Eukaryota > Viridiplantae > Streptophyta > Magnoliopsida > Asterales > Asteraceae > Chrysanthemum > Chrysanthemum makinoi. The sequence continues at coordinate 230,992,876 of OU343218.1, forward strand.
CTTCCCATCTTCCTTCGTGACGAGGTCAAAGTCTACATTCTTACCCAACCAAATACCCGTCTTTCTAGGAGACGAACCCACCTTTTTTCTTGTATCATCGATATGTTCATGGGAGGCACCCTAACCTTTTTCCTTGCACATTATTCCTCCTATAGACGTATATTTTTCCTCGAACACATTTTCAACCTCTTCAATATCACTATCGTTAACAATATTTCTCACATCATTTTTCGAATGCCAAGTTGTCTTATCAACCTTAAAAACATCATCCTGGAAACCTCACCTGCAATCACGCCAAACTACGTTGGACAAATTGGGTTTGGTAACTCCGGATCATGAATGTGATACATGTAATATGGTCATAATAAACTACACACTTTGGGCAGATATGATACACATATAGAAATGGGTTTACAAGGGTACGCCGAGCCATATCTTGAGTATATATCAGTTTATGCAAGGTCCTTTTAGATCCAAAAGTTAATGGTAGACTAACGAAATGTATTAATCTTGCATAGGGTCGTGGTCATGATGCAAAATCCACCGTAAGATAGTAAGATACTAGGTAATCTGATCTTATGAATAAAGTGAAAAATATAAATGAGAAGTGGAATATCTTAGATTGAAATTTTGTCATACAAGATTCGCAACTAGTAGCTAGTAAATCCATGACATTAGGCTATAAGCAAACACCCAAACAATAAACATACCCTATTACTTTAGTTCACAATTAATCCTAAGATTAAGCACCACACAAGATCAAACTGGGAAATAAAGATCTTTCACAAACACTGGCAGCAAATCGATGATGTGAATTCAATAACACCAAAATTCTATATATCAGCTTCGACAGTAATGACCCAGTCATTCATATATGCTAAAGCACAGAGATTTAAAATTTTGATAGGCTAACTTAGACTTGGACAAAAAGACTATGGACAGCTTCAAAGCATAGCCAAGCTAACAACTAAAAGGTCCAAACTGAGCACACATAAGGCTACTAAATCAATCCCAAACCATTTTAATACTCCCATTTTTTCATTTCCATACCATCTGGAGGGGTTCCTTCCACCATCTTCGATCCCACTTCTTTCCAGTTTGTTGACAGCACTGTCCCGTTCGACTCTACCTGTTAGAATAAAACAAAACCCGGTAACTAATAGGGATACATTGATAGAAAACACACTTTCATTTATGTCTACTTTAAAGTAGATGTGTGACAATAAGCTTTAAGTGCAAGTCAGTCATGGCCATTTCCCAAAAAAAGAAAAAAAAAAAAAAGGGTGATAATAAATCGGATTTGGATCAAAATAGGTTGACCCACCAACAAACACTTTGTTTAGTTTTTGACGATACTACTAATCAGAAAATCTGATTTGTTTGAACAAAGGGATGTAAGAGGTCATAAGCTTTTCCATACACTGAAACTGACTTTCAACCAGTTTGCCCCCATTTGACACGTTTAGTGTCCTCGACTCGCTTCTAGGTAAATTAGTCAAAAGGTAAACGGATGAGGTTTTCCGTGTTCGTAAATGGTCAAAAGGTAGTCATCTTAAAGAAGATAGGGCCAATCTATCCAGTGTTGACGCAGAAAATACTAATGCCAGAGAGGAGACTTTTATTTCACTCAAATCAAGAAAAAATGGTCTTACAAACGATTTTCGCATAGCCCTTCTTGTGTCCTCGTCTGCATCTTTATAAATGTCGCGGAAAAATTTGTTGAGAGCTGCATCGCCATCAAGTTTTTCATCTTTTTCCTGAAAAAAAACAAAAAGTTAGCCAGACCATGATATGCTTCTTCAAGTCTCAGCTGTCACGGGACACAAAATATATACGAGTTATTGGGGTCAAAATCCATACCTCCTTTCTCACTTGAGCTTCAAGCTTATCCCAGTCTTTGGTTGGTCTCGAAGAAGGATATGTAGGTCTCTGATTACCTACATAACATATTTAAAAGTGATAAGTATCCCAAGATCAGAAAGGACCACAAACAAAATTTGCGAGAAAACATAACCCCAAAGCACCAGCTAAGTGTATTCAAGCTATAATCTACAAGTTCTAATCCAAACACAGGTAGCTTTTGGTATGTGGTTTGGTGAAATCATACTATATTACCTTTTTACAATGCCTTTTTTTTATAAACCCATTTGACCCATTGTAAATGGAATACAACCATAATTGACCCATTTGTAAGTAAATGACACCTATTTTTACAATAGCAAACTGGCATACCTATAGAGACATTGATTGGTTGTGCAACCAAACTCTTTTCACCAAACTCGAGAGATGTCCACTGTATCACTTCAGCTTTTGCAAGCCGGATTTCAACTTTTGTGGAGAGAACAACATGCCTGCACTTGGCAGGGACAATCTGTTGATTCAGAAAAGAAATAAAATTAGGTCATGTGCTACAACCGTGAACCATGATTGGTATAATATTGCCACTCCGACTGATGTCTGATTCCCTAGAGAAACCACCTCTTAGTTAGCTTTGTTCTAAATAAAATTACTAACAATAACTACGACTAGCCTAAAGGTTCGTGCAGCTAGCGATTAAAATTTTAATACTAGCGAACTGGCATATAGGTTCTGTCATATGCAATCATGCATACCATTTGTTTAGTAAAATTTGAACTCACAAAAAGAGGTGAATCAATCGAATCAGTTGCTTTTACTGTTAAAAGAAAAGTTCATAACATCACCTTTCCAAACAAGCGAGGCTGAAAAATGTATGAATCTTCACCAGGGACGTCGATAGTCACACTTAGCTGAAAAGGAACATAAAATGAAAGGAGTCATGTATGATAACTTTTTCATCATAAACTATAGCCATGGGAATTTTTTTTAAAGATGAGATAAGATAACATCCCAACTTACAATTTGCTCCCCGTAATTGACAAACACACTGTTAGCTGGTATTCCCTTGGCAAATATGGTCACGACCACCTCCTCTGGTTTCTGATAAAATTCATGCCTGCAGATATATAATTTGTAGGTGAGTCATGCATCACCAAAAGAACTAAAACTGATACACTGTCCATGATTTAGTCTACATACATCTGTCCATTAATGATAACTCATGCCAATACTAATAATTGCTAGAATATAGTTATCGTTCATCTTTTTATATCCCTCGTTTATCTTTTAGCTTCAATAATCAGATCTCTAGGTTGCTCTACTGATAACTTTGTTAGCTATATCCAATTGAAAACTCCTACATTGTAAAAACATATTAACTTCATTCTTCAGTAATAAATTTGTACATTACTGAAAATCCCGCCAATTATCTAACTTCAAAAGATATATATTGTTGCCTGGCACAGGAATAACCGACTACAGGAATTGTTTTGATGTTAAATGCGATCAGAAACAAGATCACAAACAATCAATAGGCCAGTATTAATGTCGCCCATATATATGTACAATTAAAAAGGACACTACAAAAGATTTTTACCTGTATTTGGGTTTGGCTGGTGTTGGGGCGATCACCTCGCTAGTTGCATCAGTTTTCTCAGCTGCTTGAGACGAAGCCACACCATTAGTAGGTGCTACATCTGATGACTGTGTTGGTAGCTCACCATCTTCCTCTGTTACAAAAGTAAAGCACTCGTTATAAAAATTATACACAATTTATAATATAATACGAATTAAATCCCAAAAACTTTATGTTATATCATGCACCACAAAAAGTTAAAGAGACTTGAGAATGACTGAAAGGTATCTTAAACCAGTCGGTGTCTATTGGAATACTAAATCCATCTATTGGAGTACTAAATCCTTCCACAGAACGTGCGAGCAAAACAAAATTATATGAAAGAAATGCCGAAAAAAAAATTAATAAAAAAAGTCACAGAGACTTTTCGCCTTAGCTCTCACAAAACCAACATCAGACTGTGTGTATTTACTATTTAATTACCTGCAATACACTTTTCACACTTTTTAATCCAATCTGTGAATCTTGCTTCTTCTGGAGCTAATTTAGAGCCAGCTTCAAAGGCTGCTTTGGCAGTGTGATATTCTTCAAGACCAAAACACGCCGTTCTGTAAGAAACGGTGAAAAGGTTACTATAATATTCGAAGATAGTCAGATACAAAACATGAACATGTAAAAAAAAACTACACGAGCTAGTATCGTTGCAGGGACAACGAGAAAAGGGCAATCAGCAAGGTGACCAAAATAGAAAACGGCATGCCATGGCAAACTATGAAGGCTGCAACCGGCTACATACATTCAGCATCGGCACCATGAAGCTAAGGCATAATGAGTTTTGGAATGGGCGCAATAAGAAATTTTCAGAATTTGATCCTATTCGAATCATACTAAAATACCATATTGATTTGTGGCTTTATCATTATGTGATGGCCATACAATAAAGTATATATAAGCGACATTGGTCTCAACAACTTAAAGTACTTCCTGAAACTAATATACATCATTTCTTGTCAATTACCGATCTAAATCAGAATATTGCTTCCAACATTTTTAAACTTCAAATTCTTGTATTCTTTTCAGAGAAAGAACCGACTATGGATCCCAATAGAGTTGAAGTATACAGAAAAGTATCATTAACTATTAAAGACTGAAATCACCACACTAAACAGAAATATATCTTATTCCTACAACGAAACACAGTGATACAAAGTATAAAAGAACCACCTACTTATACAAAAATTGGGTAGGAAACAGACAAATAAGCACATTATGTAGAAACAAGAATGTAATCAGCACTAGTTGTTCCACGAGACTCACCCCTTGCGCAGATATGCCTTTGCATTTGAAGAGTCCAACTCAATTGCTTTGCTCGCATCAGCAACAGCCTCTGCTCCAATAGCAAAAAAAAATGTAAGTAATTTATGTATAAGATAAACAATATAGACATCGGTAATACCAATCAGAAGTCATTCAAAAGATCAGAAGTATTCTGAATACAATCCATTATCACAAGATATCCCCCCGAATTGCATATCAAGCAAGTCCACATCCACATACTATAACCCACTTCAGAATAATAGTACCTAGATAAAAGCCTATGCCCTACATATTGAATAAGATACTCCGTCCAATCGTATATCAAGCAAGTCCACAGATCATAAGATGTTTCAAAATTACATTAGCGCGTCCTAATACAGCATACGTCCTGCACACTTGGTTTATAGAAATACACAAAACACCGTCCTAATTCTTAGGAAACAACTACATGAGCAATATGTCCTAGTTCTTAGGAAACAAGTACACAATCCACATGTGCAAGTCGAGCAAACCAGATTATCTATACTCTACATTATGCATTAAAAATCAAACACTATTCAATCAATGAATAACGAAATCCAAACATTCGGTCATTAGGATTAAAAGTATATACACTGCTACAATAAAAATGATCAAATGCACTCAAGTTACTCAGCGGCATTATACAAATCAAACTCTATAGAATTACAAAACCTAGACTTAAGAGTATCGATAACACGCGATACCAGTTTATTATCTATATTCGTTACATTATGCATTAGTCAAAATTGTACTATTCAATTACGGAGTAATAAATTACGAAATCTAAACATTAGGTTCAAAAGTATCTCTATCATCAACAAACGCACTCAAGTCATTCGGCAGCATTATCTATCTACACTACAATACAATACAAACAAAACTCTATAGAACTACAAAACCTAAGCTTCGATAACAAGCGATATAATTAGTCTATCACATTATCAGCATCATCACTACCACTAACTTAACAAAGCAAAAACTATCAAATTGCGTATTACAACAGCTTATAATTAGCTTACAAAACAAGTATATTCAATAGCATTATATACACCAAATCACTAATCAAACTCTACAAAGTAACGAAAGGTAGTTTTACGAGTATTTACCAATAGCATCATATAGACAAAATTACTAATCAAAGCCTATAGAGTTACAAAACTTATGTTTACGATAACACGCGGCATAAGTGTATTATCTATATTCAATACATCATGCGTATGTAACATCAACAAACGCATTAAAGGTCATTCAACAGCATTATCTATCTACTTATGATAATACGCGATATAATCAGTTTATTACATTATCATGATCATCATTAACACTAACTTAAAAAAAAACACTATCCAATTGCGTATTACGACATCTTATAATCAGTTTATTCAGTAACATTATATACACCAAAAAAATCACTAATCAAACTCTACACGATAACGAAAGGTAGGTTTACGTATAAGTAGTATTCAATCAATGAGATACGAAATGCACTCAACAGTATTAACTAACATCCAAATCAAAGACTATACAATCACGAAACCTATGTTTACGAGTAACGATAACACGCGATATAATGAGTTTATTACATTATAAGCATCATTAGGTTCAAAAACAAGCATTGTATATATAAAGGCTATAGAATTACGAAAGGAGTAACGATAACACGCGATATAATCGGTTTATTACATTATAAGCATCATTAGGTTCAAAAACAAGCATTATATATAGAATCAATGGCGGACCTTTATGAGGGCAGGGGAGGGTCCCGCCCCCCCCCCAAATTTAGGGCACCTAGTGTAAATGTTATAGGTTTTAGGGGTAATTTAGTTGAGGTTACAAACAAATCTCTGATTCGGCCCCCCAAAATAATTTCGGCCCTTCCAAAATAAACGGTCAAGTTCCGCCACTGTATAGAATATATCACTAATCAAAGGCTATAGAATTACGAAAGGAATAACGATAACTCGCGATATAATGAGTTTATTACATTATAAGCATCATTAGGTTCAAAACAAGCATTATATATATAGAATATATATCACTAATCAAAGGCTGTAGAATTATGAAAGGAGTAACAATAACACGCGATATAATGAGTTTATTACATTAGTTTAAAAAACAAGCATTGTATATATAAAGGCTATAGAATTACGAAAGGAGTAACGATATAATAATAATAATAACAGAATCGTAACAGAATAACAGAAGATGTTATATACCGGTGAAGTTGTTGAGTTTAAAATTGGCCTGAGAGTAGTAGTCAACGGCCACTTCGAAGTGGTCGTCGATGAATGCTTCCTTTGCTTTTGCTGCCAGATCAGCCATTCAATGAAGAAGGTTCTGGAATACTAATGAGTGTGTGTTTTTGGTGGTGTGGTGAAGAGGGGGTGTTTATATATAGTTGGGGGTGGTTTATGTAAATTTGTGAAAGTCTTTTTAGTCAACGGTTAAATTGTATTGGAAGTTTCGTCATTAACTTTTTTGTTTTTTTATTTTTAAACACAAATATAAAAATTATTAAGTTTCATTTAAATTTAATAAAGCCAAGACAAAAAGGAAAAAAGACAAAGAAAAGCTGCATTTAATCGTAGAAGAAATGCTATTTTAAAAACTTTTTTGTTAAAATAATTGAAATTTGGTATTTATAACATTTATGATTTATAAACAATTTTTTTCGCACGCTATACCAGTGTCTCACAAGTATTTTTCACTTTTCTAAAAAGTTGTATATACTAACGTGTTATAATTTTTCAACATTTTTTTGTAACTAAAAAACTCTTATTTTTTTTTTTAAATGAGAGCGGATATGAACACCATAAATAAGTCTAGACTAGAACCTTCGGTGCATTACTCTTTTAACCACCTTTGAACCCTTAACATTATCTTGTTTAGCTTTCAAAAGTGTAGGTTTCTTATCAAATTACAAGTGCACTTTCATTTTATGGGCCAATGCATTGTCAAATACACCACATACACAAGGAATGATACAAAACAAACTGAATAAATTATTCGAGGTTGAATGTTCTTCGTAGCTAATAAAACTCGGTTTCGTGACGAGTGCAAGGTTTAGTCTATCAACAATATAATTTTATTGCGGTAAATAATTATGATATGTGACTACATTATGAGAAGTGATTTGCACACTTAATGTTTTGATTTGAACACTTTATATTATGCATAATATAGTTGTACAGTATTTACAGTGTGCATTGAATACTTGTACAGTACAGTAAGTGTCCTAATCAAAATAAAAAATGTACAAATCACCTTTCATATGTTTTATGTCTCTGATTATTATAACTTCATAAAATTATACTTGGCTTTATGATAGGAAAAATAAAAGATGGGCCCATATTAGTAGCTTTTATCAACTTGGTTCGCTTATCTTTCGATAGAAGGCAAGTACCAAACAAAAAGGAAGATTCCAAGTAATGTAAATCAGGCAAGCATCAATTTCTAACTAGTTTTTATGCATTTTCAATGGAAAAAGGATTATTAATACATCGTTTCATTTCTATAATATTTATTTTTAATGGCTAGGGACTTTGCTTAGTTGCTTGTATGATTTCAATTAAAGGTTCATTTGTTAAGTAAAACATAAACTTTGATTTGGTTATTAAAAGACTCTCATAAGCACCTAAACTATTTTCACACTTTTAAGCGATGGTGGAACGAGTGTGTGAGTTTGCTTGTATCCATGGTGTAGATGCCTCACAGACTAACCGATAGAGTGAAAACCATCATTTTTATGAATCAAAGTACGCCATTCTTAAATTAGGGGCAGAGACAGAGGGGGCTCGAGGGTACGAATCCCCAATAGGCTACATGACCCCAAAATTGAGTAGTCGTGGGTCCAGGAGGACTACTAAGGTATATCCTGAAAAACGACATTATCGACTTTGCAAACACCTTATGTAAAGGTACCATTCACATCCAGTCGTACCAAGTACATTGGATAGAACTAAAAAATAGGATGAAACTACTAGTATCCAATAGCTAGATCAATAATCAATATAACAATTATATTCACATATGTGTTTAGTTGTTTATTTTCGTTAAGGATAATAAGCTAGATCAAATAAAATTACTTTTGTAAGTTTTAGATGAAACATTTCAACCCCATCCCACATAGTTTTGAGTATACAAATGTTGGTAGCTTTATATCTATACTACATTAAAAGGAAAAATGGTCAACATGTCAATGTTGGAAAAGTGAAAAGTGAAAAAATGAAATCTTAACTACATGTTGAAATAACTATATAAGGAAATATTGAAATGTTAGAAATTGTAATATACAACACAGCCATGCAAAATAACAGAATGCACCATCCGTTTGGAAAGTCAACATATTGAAATTTTTGAAATTATAATATATAATACTCCCTCCGTCTCAAAATTATAGTCCCTTATTGATTTTTTTGGTCTTTCTTTTACAACTTTGACCTTAAATATTTTTGTTTGTGTTATATAATACTTGATAAAAATTATATAAATGGATTGTGTTTTAAATGTATTTTTCATTAGTGTATTTTTCATCAACTATTGTATAACACAAACAAAAATATTTAAGGTCAAAGTTAAAAAGGAAAGACCGAAAAAGTCAATAGGTGACTATAATTTTGGGACGGATGTAGTAGAAAACAGCCATGCAAAATAAGAAAATGCACCATGTGTTTGGAAAGTCAACATGCGTTTCGAAATTTATTAAAATCTCGTATGAAATTACAAACTAATTCAAGAAACATATTGATGGAGAAGAAACTTGTTTCATACATACAATATTTCAAGCGGGAAAATTCAAATTATTGAACCTTGCCTATATAAACTACCCCAAAAAACAAGGGAGATGCATAAACTCTGAAACCCAGTAGCTAAATCATTTGAGGTATTTTTTATGAGTTATTTATAGATCTATATAATGTGTTTTTTTATGTTTTTTTAATGTTTATTTATAGATCTATAGGGTTTATTTGTAGATTTGAGTTTATATTAGTTTTTTAGCGTTGTTTTGGTTCTGACCTTCACATAGCCGCTGCAACCGCTTCTTGCCGGAAAAAAGTTGTTGTTGCTGACGTAGTTTCGCCGGAAAAAGTTTCCGTCGCCGCTGAACTGTTTATTTTTTCGGAATATGTATGTTTTATTTATAAAGATATTAATATTTGTATATGAATCTATGTATTAGCTAAATAGGGAACTAGCCGAGTAAGTCAAAAGGGTTGAAGAATTTCGAGTTTTGTATTATTCTAAGCATGAAATCATCAAGATTATTTTACACAAGAGTTATTATTTAAGCGATATGCTTGTAAAATTAATTGGGTAAAATGTAGTTTTCATCACTTGGAGGTTTTTATTGATTGATATATCTTTGTTTATAAATCTATCTATTTTTATGCTCTTTTACTTTTTTTCCCTCAGATTTGTCGTCGCCGTCGCCGGAATCTGCTGCCGACATTTCGGATATGTGGCTTTCCGTCAAAAATGTTGGTTGCCGGGAATTTAGGCATGTGTTTTGTTAGAGATTTGAAATGGTATATTTTGTGAAAAATATTGTTGCTCTTTAAACTTAAGTTACCGAAATTTTGATGTTGATTATATTAGTGAAATTTTGTTGGTAACTATTTTATTGAAATTTATAGAACATGTGGCAAGTTAGAAAAATTTGATGAAATAAAGAGCAAACATCAAAATGGTTGGTAGAGTGTTCAAAATAAAATAAAAAATGTCGTGTATCAAGAAGTTTTACGCGACGAGTAACGTGCGTTGTTAGTTAATATTTCATAATTGATGTAATGTTTTATTTTAAGTTTCATTAAATATTTTTATATGTCGTTTGATACATGTTAAGAATTTTTGCTAGAGTTGAATTATCTCATGTTACAACCGTTTGTAATTATATTTTGATCTTTTCACGTTCTATTTTGAACGTTATACTAAACACTCACCACAATATCGCATATCGTTAATTGTCTGCCGCTAGAAACCGATGCCACTAGGCACGGGTACTCGTCTAGTATTGTATTGTGTACAAACTAGTTGCCTCAAGATTAGTGTCATGTTTTCACATATGGGAAACTCTATCTAGGTAAATGAGATATTTTAGCTAGATAGTTTCACCTTCTGCCAAAAATTGATATGAATAATTAGGTTTTTTTAGTGTGATATTTCGCTAATTATAACATATATTTTTGTAATGAAATACTTTTTGAAGTTAGTGAATTACCTATCTCAAGATTTATTCCTTAAAACAGAATATCATGAAATTGTTAAATCCGAAACTAATACAAATTATCACCAAAGTACTTTTCGAGGTCAAAACTGATCATCTATTTCAAAATTTATCGTAAGTACGTAGGAAAAGAAATCATAATTTCTTAACAAACAGGAATTCTTGCAAGCACGGCTGACTTTCAAGGATAGTCGATTCATAAACATTTCGAATCCCACTTAACCAACAATATTAAGATTTCAATTTTTTTAACAAATTTTGATTAGCTATATGAATTCGTGTACGGCTAGGAAACTAACGACGATTAACATGTCAACAAGATTTTTGGTTCGGTGGAGCAAATTACACCGAAGAGCAAAAATGGGATAAAATATCTGGGCACTTTTTCTGAGTGTAGAACGATGTAATAAAAAGCGAGAAACAACGGAGACATATAATCCCACATAGATCATGTAATTCAATGTGATATTATATACTTAAAAACATTTTGTGTCACTAATGGAAAATTGCGTGCTCTTTTTAATTTGAAGGAAAAGTACCCATAAAAAGATTAATTTAAAGCAAAAAATTATGTTCGCTATCCACAAAATCAAATGATGACAAGTATGATACATTTTTAAAACATTTGCCGTATTCAAAATGTTTTTATTATATATTGAGTACCTTAGTGACTTGGTATATGTTTTTTAAGGAAAAGCAAGTCAACATATAATCCCACATAGATCATCTTCTTACCAACTCTATCGGATTCAAAAGAAAAAAAGTTTAAATCCGCTTAGTGAGGCAAGGTAGATAACTTACATGGATTCTTAAGTTTTGCGAATGTGGCACCTCAAGTTTGATGTAAAATCTTTCTTGAAAAAGATTCTGAAATGGCTTGTGGTATATCGGTTGAGCAAAAATTTGTGGTAGTGTTTTTCCTCCTCATATTGTCTAGATTCTAGAATGATGGTGTTGTAAGAATATAAGTTACAGTATTTGGATTTACCTCATTTCAGTTCAAGGTACCGATATTTCCAAGTTTTTGTAAGGACTTTTTTAAGTAAAAATTTCAAATCATTTTAAATGTTTTTTAGTTTATGAAAAGTTTCACCTTAAAAGAAACAAGACATGCACTCTTAGCTTAGTTGATTGATACTAGGGGTGAAAATGAGCCGAGTCACTCGTGAAAAGCTCAAGATCGGATTGGTAAAAAGCTCGAACGAGCTGAGCCTAAACGAGCACGAGCCCGAGCTCGAGCCCGAGCCCGAGCTCGAGCCCGAGCCCGAGCTCGAGCCTAAGTTGCAGCTCGTTTATGCTCGTTTGTGCTCGCGATCCTAAACGACATTATGATATTTTAAGTATTAAACATATATACGAGGTAAGTTCGAGCTTATTAACGAGCTCAATAAAGATATATTACGAGCCGAGCTTGAGCTCGAGCCAAGCTTTAACTTTTCTTTGCCAAATCGTATAAACAAGCCGAGCTCGAGCCGAACCCGAGCCTACATAACATACAACGAGCTGAGCCCGAGCTTAAAATTTAAGCTCGAAACGAGCCGAGCTCGAGCTTTGACAGGCTCGGGCTCGGCTCGACTCGTTTTCACCCCTAGTTGATACACATGCAATATTATGGTGCTAGTCCCTAACTTTTGAGAGTAATTTTAGCTTAGAAAAAGATTAGAGTAAATTACACTATTGGTCCCTATACACTTTTCAATTCTTGCATATAGTCCTAAGAGCTTCGAAATTGTGCGTTTAATCCCAACATCCTTGTTTCGCTTCCTTGTGAGTCCAAATTTCTAACGCTCGGGATCGAGCTCGATTAATAAACGAGCTGCAACTTAGGCTCAAGTTTGTTTAGGCTCGGATCGTTCGAGCTTTTTACCGATCCAATCCCGAGCTTTTCACCAGCGGCTCGTCTCATTTTCACTCCTAGTTTAAACAATATCCCAGTTGATATAACGATATAACTGTTAACTAAACTACACGCTTACCAATATGTCTTTGTTTGGTTTAGTATCAAGGGTGTAGTTGCCGGATAGACTAAGCGATGGTGGAAGGAGTTTGTGAGTTTGCTTTGTTTAGCCCGCGGTATCCAGGGGAAAAATATATATAGCTACACACAATAACGGATAAAAAACTCAAACATAAATAATATGATGGAAACCATGAATCAAGTACGCCATTCTTTAGGTGGTCACATGGCCTAACTATATATAGGTAAATAACACTCCGTCGTCGATGCGTTAGATTGTGTAAAATCCAGGAAGGGAGATCAACAACAACGTGGATTCAAGTTGAGGGTGTTTTAACCTTGTCCTTTGCCCAACTAGAACCGTTTCATTAGAGGCACGCATACTAGAAGTAAATAATTGCGAGGTTCACATCTAATAAATATTATAAAAAAGAGCAAGGTTGGATCAAGTGGTTAACACCCTTGCCTCTGAAGACAGATGTCAAGGGTTAAATCGTCACCCCTTGCAAAGCCGGAGGTCCTTTTCTACCTTTGGTAGAACCGGAAGCAGCCTCTCTACCTTAGGTAGGGGTATGACTGTCTGCGTCTTAACCTCCCCCATACACTGTGAAAGGCGGTATTATGACCCATAACCCGTGAAAGACGGTATTGGGAGTTACTTTACTTTTACTTTACTTTACATCTAATAAATATCATGCACAAAGCCGAATACACAAAACACTGTTCCGAGAAGATAAAAAGAGGTCGTACTGTTGTATACCGCCTCCATATGTAATATGTTTCGGTTTGGCCACACATTTTTCCAGGATAGTTTGCTATTGTCACACCCCCTTTACAATGTCATAGTTATGCTCGGTTATTAAGTTTTCTATTTACTTTTATATATATATTTTTTTTAATATTATTCTTTTCGTTTAAAGAAAAGAATAAAACACATGGGTCACATGTAGGGGTGTCAAATGGGTCGACCCGACCCGATAAGCCTCTATCGGGTCGGGTCTATCGGGTTTTCGAAAAAAAAAATTAACCCGCAACCCGACCCGATAAGGAATCGGGTTATCGGGTTATCGGGTTTATCGGGTTGGGCTTATCGGGTTAGACACTTAATCAAGCTCAAAATGTTGATAAAATGCTTACTGATGTGGGATTTGCATGTGGCCGTACGTAAATAAATCGATAGATAAACAACTGTGAAACATGCAATATGAACTACACCATGTGTATATGGACAACAGAGATGGATGTGCATATATTTAATGTAGTTAGGTGACTAAGCTATTTTTACAATTCACTATTGTTAACCATTTTTGTATTTCGATGGAACTTCCACGTATATCATACATTGCACAATATCCTTCACCATGTTTTTTCCTTACAGCATAAACAGTTAATCACTTAATCTAGCATCATAAAAAAATTAAAAGGCGACAATCAACCATAAGACATAATTGCTATAAGAATATGTGAATCAGATGCTCAAACATGCCAAAAAGGGAATCAATTTTTCATACTTGTTACACTGATATGCAAAAGGAGACCAAACGGAAAAGCATATGAGCTTAAACTCCAACAAGTTACGATATTTTATAAATTTGAAAACAAATTCATGCAGTGTTCTATTTAAAAAATTAAATAAATAGTATTTGTCGGGTCTTATCGGGTTGACCCGATAACCCGATAAGAAAAATAATTCAACCATAACCCGACCCGATAACACTATCGGGTTATCGGGTTGACCCGATAAACCCGATAAGTTAGGTTGGACCCGAATCAACCCGACCCTATAAGGTCTTATCGGGTTCGGGTCGGGTCGGGTCAACCCATTTGACACCCCTAGTCACATGGTTCAGTTTGATATGATACGTCAAAACATTACAAGCCACTACAAATGGACAAGAAAACACTTCCTTAACCAAAGAGAAGTGGTAGTATAACATCAAAAGTAACGTGCAAACCACCAATATTTTGTCTTAACCTCTCATAATTAGAAAACACAATTTCGTGTTGTGCAAATTACTTCAACATGAATGGTACTAACTTTCAACTTCAAATTTTCTAACGATCAAAACCCGACATGCACATGACGAGATATTTTTACACACAAAGTCAACGAAGTTATTCCAAAGTTACTAATCAAGTCCCAAAACATGGAAAACCATATAAGTTGCGAACAATTTTTATATACTCTTTTTTGTGGAAGATGCAAAAATATTTTATAAGTTGCAAACAATTTTTGTGGAAAATGCAAAAAATACACCGAAGAGCAAAAAATGGATTAAAATATTTATATACTCTTTTTCGTGGAAGATGCACTTTAAAAGAACTATTTGCGAACAATTTTTTATGTAAGAGTTGATCTCAGGAAAACAATATCCTTAAGTGATATAACAATATGATTGTTAAATAAATTGTATCCTAAGTGATGTAACGATATGATTGTTAGATAAACTACACACATACTAAAATGTCTTTGTTGGGTTTAGCAGTGTCAAGGTGTAGTTGCAAAATCTATTGGTCTTTGTTTGGTTTAGCAACATGCAAGGTGTAGTTGCCTCATAGACTAGGCGACGGTGGAACGAGTGTGTGAGTTTGCTTGTATCCAGGGTGTAGATGCCTCACAGACTAAGCGATTGAGTGAAAACCATCATTTTTATGAATCAAAGTACGCCATTCATAAATTAGGGGCAGAGACAGAGAGGGCTGCAGGGTGCTCGGCCCCTCCAACAAGTCAAATCGCTTTGCTTCGCTCACATTGCTACAACCATGTTGCTAGATAACATCTTTGAAGGTTTCTCGATTTTAGACATGCCTGTAATATTTCAACAATTTTAAATTCTTAAAAAATGAAATTCAATTTTTGAAGATCATTAGTACTTCTTAACATAAGTTGTTGAAAATCATATTATTGTAACGAATCCCCAATAGGCTACATGACCCCAAAAATGAGTATTCTTGGGTCAAGTAGGACTACTAAGGTATTTCATGAAAAACGACATTATCGACTTTGCAAACACCTTATGTAAAGGTACCATTTATATCAAGTCATACCAAGTACATTGGATAGAACTAAAAAAACGATGAACATACTAGTATCCAATAGCCAGATCAATAATCATTATAACAATTATATTCACATATGTGTTTAATTGTTTATTTCATAGAGGATAATTAGCTAGATCAAATAGAATTACTCTTGTAAGTTTTAGATGAAAGATTTCAACCCCATCCCACATAGGTTTGAGCATAGGAATGTTGGTAGCTCTATATACCGTATTGTGTACAAACTAGTTGTTTTAAGATTAGTGTCATGCTTTCACATGTAGGAAACTCTATCCAGGTAAATGAGATATTTTAGCTGTTGAGCTTTTTCCGCGTGAAAAATTGATATGAATTCTTAGTTTTTTTAGTGAGATACTTCGCTAATTATAACCAATGTTTTGAAACCCGGGTCGATCCGGCCGGGTTAACCGGTTGGACCGATTCCGAGCAAAAAAACTGGTCAAAAAAATTCTGGTTTCTAAAACCGGGATAACCGGTTAGACCCGCCGGGTTTTGAGTGACCCGGGTCAACCCGGCCGGGTTTGAGTTTTTTTCAAAATATTTTTATAAAACCCGGGTTGACACGGAGGTCGAACCGGTTGACCCGGCGGTCGAACCTGGTTATTTTTTATTTTTATTTTTTTAATGGAAAACCGGGTTGACCCGGCGGTCGAACCGGTGACCGGTGACTCGACCGGGTCGATTATAAACCCGGTTTTCAAAACATTGATTATAACATATATTTTTGTTATGAAATACTTTTTGAAGTTAGTGAATTATCTACTCAAAATTTATTCCTTAAAACAGAATATCGTGAAATTGTTAAATCCGAAACTAATACAAATTATCACCAAAGTACTTTTCGAGGTCAAAACTGATCATCTATTTCGAAATTTATCTTGAGTACGTAGGAAAAGAAAACATATTTTCCTAACAAATTTTGATTAGCTTGTTGAATTCGTGTACGGAAGACCAGGAAACTAACAATGATTAACATGTTAACAATTGTATGGACGGTGATGAAATAGAAGGTTATCAACTATGTTTTGGTTTCGGTGGAGCAAATAACACCAAAGAGCAAAAAATGGATTAAAATATCGACCGTGTAGAACGATGTAATAAAAAGCGAAAAACAACGAAGATCGATCATAAGTTTGTGTTAGATAGTAGCAGCATTCTCGAGACAAGAAAAAGTTGGGGAAACAAAGATAGAATTCGGAGACAAAGAAACCAATGCGTTCCCGAGTTTTATTTTCGAAAGAAGAGATTAGAAGTGGGTAGAAAACAAAATAAATTCGTGTTCCTGAGATTTTTTTAGGAAAGAAGAGAAAAGAAGATGAGAGTAATTTTGGCTAAACTTTTCTTCAAAACTTTCTCTCCAAAAGTGGGATGATTTGGAGAGAAGTTATATTAAAAAGCTTTAAATAAATAAAATTACTTAAATAACCTAATATAAAACATAACTTTTATTTATAACCAAGGGGTATAATTGTAAAATCATCTTTTATCTCTTCTTTTCTCTCATAACTCGGGGAACATGATATAAAAAGTTTAATTTCATTCATCTTCTCTTCTTTTCTGCCCATTTTTAACTTTTCTCTTCTTTTCTTTCATTTAAAAAACTTGGGAACAGGTGTTAATTTTTGGCAGAAAGAAAAATGAAACAATGCTATCGTTAGCTATAATTTATTTGGACATATGTAGTTTTAGACTAGTGTTGCAAACAAGTCAAGCTTTTATCAAGTAATTCGAGCTTGAGCTTGAGCTTGAATCGATCGAGTCGAGCTTTTATCAAGCTAAAGCCCGGGCCCAAGCCCAATAAACTAGCTTGAAATACACAACGAGCCGAGCTCGAGCTTTCAATAGCTAGAGCTCGAGCTTCTATCGAGTTTTTCGAGCCTTCATGTACTTAAATATTTTCATTATACATAATAACCTAAATGCTAATGTGAATATTAATATAATAGTTAAATATTTATCGTAGAAGGACTTTTTAACCCTTAATGCCCTAATGTTTTATATAAGTTTTTTGCTCTTTAGTTTATCATGAGTTTGGCTATCGAATACAATATTTATGTCTAAATACAAGCTTTTCAAGCCAAGCTCGAGCCTTATTCGAATATTACTAGAACCGAGCTCAAGATTTGATGATTAAAGCTCGTCAAGCTATCGAGCCGAGCTCGAGCCTACCTTGTAATTTTTTGAGCCTAGTTCAAACCCTGTCAAGCTCAAGCTCGGGTTGGAATATTTTAGGTTGTGTTATATTTTAGTTGAAACATTTCAAACCCATCCTACATAGGTTGGAGTATACAAATGTTGGTAGCTTTATATACTATACTGTGTATGAGTCAATTGTCAAAAGATTAGTGTCATGTTTTCACATAAGGAAACCTTTATGAAGGTAAATGAGATATTTTAGCCTTAAAGGTTTGTTTGTGTGACAAATTGACATAAATTCTTAGTTTTTTTTAGTGAGATACTTCGGTAATTATAACACATATTTTTGTAATGAAATACTATTTGAAGTTAGTGAATTATCCAGTAAGGTCTGAGATTAAGACTCTTTCTTAAGTCTCTCTAAACTAAATGTACAATCCGATTAAAATTTATATTTGCTTTCATCCTCTCGCATGAGTAGTGATTAGTTATTGCTTTAACATACCGTTACACTTGTGCGTAGCGTATACTTGATAATTTCCTTTAATGATCATATATCTTATAACTTGCGAAGATAGTTACTTTCGATCGGATCTTAAAACTTAGTTATTGCTTTAACATACCGTTACACTTGTGCGTAGCGTATACTTGATAATTTCCTTTAATGATCATATATCTTATAACTTGCGAAGATAGTTACTTTCGATCGGATCTTAAAACGGTGAGTTATTGGAGTTGAAATAAAATCTTAGTGAAATACAATTTCAGTGACATAAGAATAAGAGAGAACATGAAAGTTACTATTTGATGCAAGCTTGTGAAAATGATCACTTTATATTCATGTTTTTCCAAAAAACACCCTTGAAGAAGATATAGGGTGCGTTTAGTTGGAGAAAAAATTCCCTTGTTTTTTATCTCTAGTTTTGTAAAAATTTGGATGGGAAATTTATCTCCACAAAACACTTGAAAATATAGAAAATGCGTTTAGTTGATATTTGTATTTTCTATTTTGAAGAAGGGAGGGAGAGTTGGGGGTTACAAAGGAAAACAAGGAAAACAACTAAAATTTGTTTTATAATTTTCCTTGTTAGATTAGGAATAGGGGATTTTGTGTTTTGCAAAACATTTTGTTGGAAAATGATAATTTGAACGCGATCTCTATTTTCCTTGTTTTCTACAAAACATTTTGTGAAAAACAAGGGTGTTTTTCCCCAACTAAACGCACCCTAAGTGTCTTGACATTTATAACCTCATATTATTTTTATATGTTTTCACCTTGCAAGGGTATAAATGTTCAAACACTTATAATTTGAGTATATTAATCAAATGTGAGAGTGTACAAATCTTTGGGAGGGCTGGGCCGAGTAGTTTCTAATTTCTTGAAAGAAAAGCGGTTAAAACAGGTATGGTCGACCATAACGTCTTTTTCTATTTAGTTAATAAATTTTTTTACCCACTGTATAAGTTTTCTTAACTTAATTACTACTGTAATAGTCACAGTAATATTTATATTTTTCTAAGAAATCAAAATTATCTAAACCCAACTACATCATCACTGCCATTTCTCAGGGCAAACACAACCAAATCAATAATAAATCTAAAACCAAACCCAACTACATCACTGCTGGTTACTTTAATGTTTGCCCCCGTGTAAAATTTCAGTCATAGGTATGTATACCTATACACTTCAGTCATATGCAAAGGGTCTTTTGTGCTATGCACACAAAGTGTTTGATATTTTGCCTCTTACAGTTTTTATCATAATTGCCATACTCATCTAGCAATGATTTCAGGAATCAAAAAACAATGTTTTCTTATTTCACTTTTGTTGTTGTTAGGATGCTTATGCTGAGGTACTACTCTCCGCCCGGCTTCGTTGGAAGATTGCCATTTATTCAATTCCCAAAGAAAGTTAGTAATTGCGTGGTAACTCCTCCTACTTGCGTTATAACTAGGATTTGCTGTTAATGTTTAACTTACACTGAAAAATACAATATTTGTAACTCTTGCCAAAATTGGTTTGCCCTGTCCACAAATAATTGAAGCAGAACTGAACTTGTCAAAGATTCTTTCGAATTTCAAGGCTCAATCTGGTTGTTTTTTTTGGGAGTTTCACGTCTTGGTTATTTCATCCTCCTAGAATGTTATTATTGCTTAGCTTGGGTGATGAATATGGTGGACCACTTAATTCGAGTGTTCTTAGGAATAATATGTTACTCTGAGTGCTAATTCTTTTTATAAAAGTAAAGATTGTAAGTGCTATCCTTAGTCGAGCCTTTTTGTTAGCTATATGGTGAAGGAACTAATGATGGACACTTTTGGTTCTATGCTTACACTAATCAAGTCAAATCATTACCTTCCGTTATCGTTTTTGCACCAAATTGTATGTCATCCTCACTTATGTATCAACTACTTGTTTAACATAATATTCACGAATAGGGAATTTACTTCTAACAATCATTCAATCAGCTTTTTGGAGTTTCATTTTCTTTCTGAGATTGTCTGTTTGAGAACAAATACTCCTAGAATACTTGTAAAGTGGCAATATGTTGGGAGGTTTCTATAATAAGTGTGACATTATGACATGGTTTTAGTAACTCTTATTATGAACAATACCAAGTGGCCTTGTGTTTTCTTTGGTCAATGACATGTGAATCTGTGATGGTAGAATTGTAGAAGTGTAGAACTTTGTACAAATTGAGTTGATATCTGATGGTTTGCATAGAAATGTGTATCTATATTATAACTGCTATCACTACTCCAGGCTTTTTTAGTTGGGAGTTATATGGTTTAGGATCTAATGATGGACACTTTTGGTTAGGGGTGAGCATACGACCCAAACGGACCGGACCAACCGTCGGACCGACCGAAACCGGACTGGACCGGACCGGACCGACCACATTCGGTCCGGTCCGCGGTCTCGGATTTTGGACTAATTCGGTCTTCGGTCCGGTCCGGTCCGGTCGGTCCAGACCGAAACCGGCTAATTTGGCCTTGTTGGACCGGACCGACCGAAGGACCGACCGGACCGAGACCGGACCGACCACATTCGGTCCGGTCTCGGTCTAAGCTTTTTGCCGAAATCGGGTCTCGGTCCGGTCCAGTCCTGGCCGGTCCGGTCCGGTCCGGTTTTTGGACCGTGCACACCCCTACTTTTGGTTCTATGTGTAGACTAATCACAACCAAATCATTACATTTCTTTATCGTTTTTGCACCAAATTGTATGTCATCCTCGCGTATGTATCAGCTACTTGTTTAACATAAGATTTACGAATAGGGAATTAATTTACTTCTAACAATCAACTTTTTCGGGATTTCGTTTCCGTCCTGAGATGGCCCGTTTGAGAACACATACTCCTTTTTTTTTTTTTTGGGTAAAGGGATTATACCCGGTGAAAATATTAATGAATGAAATGAGTTTAGGTACATGGAAAAGGTGGTAATGAGCCAACCTTTAAAAACCTAAATAGCAAACCATATGCTTGAACAAGCTCAAAGCATAACAACCACTAAACGACTATAATCTAGAGAACATAAACGATATACAATATGAATCATGTCCTCTAGACCTCACGAATAGCTTTCATCAGCCTCCATCAGTTATTATATTTGATATGTTCCAAGTTCTCCTCATTTGACCAGCCCTTATATTCTTCTTGAACCGAATAGATGCAAGTTTGAGCCTCACCGTATCAACCACTATCTTCGATACTTGATCAGGTTTTTGTTCGCCTTTACCATGAACTCTATTGTTATGTTCCTGCCAAATGAAATATGAAGATGCAGCCACAATAAGACGACCAACAACAGACATGTAATTATTTTGTTTAGCAATAGGTAATAGCCATCCCACAATGTCACTCCATATGAATGAAAAGAACCTCAAGTCAGCCATGTTCATCACTTGCATCCATACTTGCGATGAGAAAGCATACTCAAAAAATAAATGATCATGTGAGTCGGGTTGAGTTTTACATAGTGGACATCGAAGCAGGTTCAAGTCGATATCATTACCGACATCCCATTGCCTCATTCTATCTTGAGTAAGAAGACGTTTCCTCATAACAAGCCACATATGAATGGCGTGTCTTGGAATACTATAGCGCGACCACACAATACGTTGGGAGGTTTCTGTTATACATGTAACATTATGGCATGGTTTTAGTAACTCTTATTATGAACAATACCAAGTGGCCTTGTGTTTTCTTTGGACAATGACATGTGAATCTGTGATAGTAGAACTGTATAAGTGTAGAACTTTGTACAAATTGAGTTGATATCTGATGGTTTGCAACTTTGCATAGAAATTCGTTTAAAAAAAAATCTTTGGAAAATACTTTTACCTCTTTGTTGTCTTCTCTCTTTTTTCACATCAGTTGTAGCGATTTCCAGGTATGTGCAGCTAAAGGTCCTCGACCAAGATATCCACGGGTTTGGAAAACAAAGCCAAGAATAGGAACCGTTTCCAAATCATTAAAACTTGTCGAATGTGTAAGTATCAGCGTGCATGTTACTTTCAATGTGAATGGTTTTATAGAATGGCAAGTAATTCCTGTAACTATAGGAGGTTGCATGTTTTGACTATGTTTTCGCCAAATGTGTGCCAGATAAAGGGACTGTCAAATGTCAAAGAGGAAGTCTATGGGGCTCTTGATTCTTTCATTGCATGGGATTTGGAATTTCCTTTAATTACAGTTAAGAAAGCTTTAAAATCCCTGGAACGTGACAAGGAATGGAAAAGAATAATTCAGGTACAAACTTATATGTAACTTACAAGTTTTGTCTTTTTAGTCTGGTGTTTCCATTTTCTGTTTTCGTTTGTTATATAAGTTTTTTGATCACGCGGATTTAAGGTGACCAAGTGGATGCTAAGCAAAGGCCAAGGAAGAACAATGGGGAGCTATTATATGTTGCTGTATGCTTTGGCAGAGGATGGAAGAATCGATGAAGCCGAAGAGCTATGGACTAAGTTATTTTCAGATAATCTAGAAAGTATGCCTCGAATATTCTTTGATAGAATGATTGCCATTTATTACCGGAGGGAAATGCATGACAAAATGTTTGAGGTATTTCACCTTTCCTTATTACAATGCGAGTCTGTTTCTTAAGAAAATATTACAGAGCGAGTTTCAACCACTTCTTGTATCCTTTATCTAGTGACAAATGTCGTCCCTTGCTTATTAGTTACTACACTGTTCTAAACCTTGGATGAAGCATGACTTTTTGCACAGGTAGCCAAATGGGTAGTTTGGGCAAAGTGTCAAACTGGCAGTGTTCTACTGGCCTGTTAACATTTTACTGTGCCTTTTCTTTAGTTATTTACAGTAATAAATAATGCTACAATCATGATTACAAAACGATGTTATTACAATAATAATCTTAATCTTTGAATAGATGTTAATTATGATCACAAAACGCTGTTATTTGCATATAACTAAATAACTAGTGTGTTATTGTGATTACAAAACTATGTTACATTGGGTGGTTTCAACCCTTCTGACCCGTTCCGCTTTTAGATACCTTTTTACTGACCCATCTGAAACAAAACACTTGTCCACCCTATACTATTTTGCTACATATTCATCTAACACTCGTTAATTTGCTATTAGGTTTTTGCTGATATGGAAGAGCTTGGGATCCGGCCAACCGTTTCAATTGTTAATATGGTGGGAGATGTATTTCAAAAGTTGGGTATGTTAGACAAGTATGAGAAGTTGAAGAAAAAATACCCGCCACCAAAATGGGAGTATAGATACATAAAAGGAAAACGCGTTAAAATCCGATCGCAGAATCTTAAAGGACCTTATTATGCTAACGAAGAGGTCAATCAGTCTAGCAATGAAACCAACAGTGACGAGGAATCAAATGCAGATGAATTTGATGTGGATGAAAATGAGGCTCGTGAAGTGGACGAACCTGGTGATTCTTTAAAATGAGGCTGGTGATTCTTAATTATTATTCAGTACTTGTTACGTATTTTAGTAAGAACATTAGTATAACATGATCCTGATAACGGGATAACGATCATTCAAATACATCGTATATGTGAATGTAATTTTGTCTCGTGTTCAAATAACTCCTCAATTCTCGATTGTTTTAGCCTAAACAGATTTGATATACTTCTGTGAATGATAATACAAACATCAATAACTTATAACAACAAAAGATGCACTAACAATACTGTTTGGTCAATACAACTTTGATTTAACCCAACATCGTAAATCTGTAAATCTATAATACATTGGAGATCCTTTGTGTAGATCAAAGTCATCTATTAAAATACAACAAAAGTATTGTAATACTAAAAATAAACACTTGAATCTTAAAGAAGAAGGACAAAATTGATGGAATTCATGAGAGTTTAAAAAGTTCTTATCCCACATCGGTGGAAGTTGCAACTTAAAGTAGCTATATATATACAAGCATACATGGAATGCTTGTTTGACATTAAAATGTGTGTAAGTACCTTGGCATGTTTGTTGGCGTTTCAAAAAATGAAATGCCACATCGATGTGTCTGGTACAAAAATACACTTCAATGTTGCATTTTAATACTATTATCTTTTTATGACAAGCATTTGAGCTATGATTAACCAAAAAATCTTTCGCCTCGTCCTTTACTCAAAGTGTTGTTGGTTTTAGTTTTTGAAGTTATTATTTTAACCTTCACTTTAGTTTCTTAACTTTTACTTAAGATTTAGAAAATAACTTTAGATATTTGTTGCAGATGTATACGATGTTAGAAAAATTCATTCAAATCGCACAAGTTTATTGTTATGGTTTTGATATGAATATTGATCACATATTTTTACAGTTAACATTTTATATATGTGCTCAATTTAGTCTATCGGAAGAAAACAGGACAACATCATGTTGCAATTCAAATTATAGACGAGTACCAATTTTGCTTCCATTCGGCGAAATAACTTAACCTAAGGTTAAGATAAATTAAGGGTTTGCCCAAATTTTTCTTCCGTTTAGGTGTCATAGACGAGAGGGGTATTTTCATTCCTTGTCTACTCTTTTCTTTAACAGTATTTTTTGTATCAGAGCCATTAGTAATAGAAATTGAGAATCCATATCAAAGAAAGGTCTAACTGTTGGAATAGTAGTATCCATTGCTATTTGATCTATTGTGGTTAGTAAGATCGGTAAATTAGGTGAATGTAGTATCCGTGCACAACAACGGAATTTTATAGTGAAATAAGTTTCCAACCTTATACAATATATGATTGAATACTCTCCGAGATTATAATGATTGAATAGCTTCCGCTAATAGGCACATAATTAAGTTTTCAGACGTGTATTAGTTTGTTTCCTTAAATAAATTCAGCTTTCACTTTTCACTTTCAAAAAAAAATTAATTTATCTATTATAGATAGTATTGATATAGATAAGGCTTTTACATATTGGTTTAGCAAAAAACTATATCATGTGGATATAAACAACGCATATATGTTACTAATCAAATACGCATCAAAGCTGATAATCTTCGTTTCCATGGCTATAAGTAAGTTAATTTCGAATTTTTAATTTGTAAGTGAGACAAAATTAAAACGTCAAAAAGAATCTATATGTGATTTGTCCTAATACAAGACATGTATTTCGAAACACCTCGCCACGACGTGCAGGAAAATTAGCCTCACTCATTTTATTAGCACAAGTTTTAATATAGGTATTTCTATGTTTACTTTTTAACGAAAGTGAAACGTGTAATATTCTAACAACAAATCGAGACTGAACTGGCAGGTAATATCGAGCTGTGCGTATACACAACCTTGAATGTACCTAGCATTTTTTATAAAATGTAAGACAATTTGGGATTGTAAGGTTGCGCGAAAGGTGAAAACGAGTATGATTGACTTGTCAATGTAGTATTGAAGAATACCTGTTAAAAAAAAGGATTTTCTAATATGTGTTATGGTGGTACATGTTAAAATACATTTAGTGAACTTAAATTGCATTATGGATGATGTTATGGGTGGTGAATCTCCTAGTCCACTTTTACATCTTTTATTAATATGATAAAGACGATCGTTTATTGTTTTATGCTCCGTATGTTCTGGTTTTTTTTTTTAATATTTTTTTTTTTGTAAAACTTTATATTCCTATTTCATACTTTCAGTTTTGCAAATTTAAATAAATTATAAAAATAAAAAAAAAAGTAAAAAAAAAAAATAGGGTATTAGAAACATTTTGGGTTAATAACCTATTAAAGCATCATACTTGTCACAAAAAGCAGTTTGACGTAGCGAACAAAAAAAATAGCCCTTTTGGCTACTAAACTTAAATTCTTGTCTTCCTTTGAGTATTATGACCATTTTACCCTTCAACAGAAATGGTCCCTGTGGTTTTGCGAAAATTGCATCCATCGTCCCTAGGCTAAATTAGAAAAATAGTCACTGTCGTTTGAAAAAATTGCGTCGATAGTCCAAGTAATTAAATCATGTTATCTTAAAATAGTGTCAGCTCGTTTGTATCAGCTCGTTTTCAAGCTTTGTGGTGATACCAGTTAAACTAGTCAACTGAAAAACCGAAATTAAATATAGGATTCATAAGTCTGAAAAGGTATAAGCATGAACTAAAACTGCAGTTTCCATATGATCTAACCTTCTGAATAAGAAGTCTCACTGAATTTTAAAAAATCATGGATTCAGGGGATCTGACGTTTATAGTTTGTTGTTTGGCAGCATATATATTTACGAGGCCCAGCTTCAACACCACCATACATATGTAAGAATACATAAACCAATTCTAAGAATACATAAACCAATTCAACACCACCATACATTGGAATAATTGAATCCAAATGAAAGGGAAAATAAAATCAAATTACTTTACCCATAACCAAAGAAAATCAAATTACTGTAAAATCAAAAGCTCGAGTGGGGTTAGAACCGAACCAAAGAAAATCAAATTACTTGTGGTGTTCTTGAGATCAATACAAATTGAAACCTAAATCGTACTCTATTCAATACCAATTACAAAACCCCTTTATCAATTTAAGAAAACCCTAACCATTCGAAACCCTAATTTTTTATTTGTGCTCATGTGTGAAAGTGATAAAACCTGTAAACTGAGTTCCTATTTGTACGAGTAATCTTGGAAGGAAGACTATAGGCTTTCTGGTCTTGTGTTGGGCGCGTGTGGTGGTGTGGGTGATGAAACAAAACTGGTTTCTGTGTTGGGCGCGTGTGGTGGTGGATCGGGTAGAGGAAGTGGAGAGGATTGTTTTGGTGTAGGTGGTGAGGGGTGGTGGCCGGTGGTGAAGCGACGGCGGAGGTTTTCCCGTGGCTAAGGTGAGGGAGAAAGAGGGTTAATAATCAAATGAAGAATGAGTTAAAAAGATGAATGGGTTATTTATATACTTGGACAAAGAATACAAATTTTATAAATTCAAGGGTAAAATAGTCATTACAATTTTGTATTTTGGAATTATTACTCAAAGGAAGACAAGAATTTAAGTTTAGTAGCCAAAAGAGCTATTTTTTTTGTTCGCTACGTCAAACTGCTTTTTGTGACAAGTATGATGCTTTAATAGGTTATTAACCCAAACATTTTAAAGGGTATGTATAACTTATCTCTTACCATATATGAATGTTACTTGATAGTAATACTTTTCTTAATTTCTTTCATTTATACAAGTTTTATATTGTTCAACATAGTAATAATTTTATTTGGAAAATGATCATATTAATTTAACACTATATAACCCATGATTTCATCACACAAGTTAGAAAACCTCATTGTGAAAATATGTAATATTGATTTGAAAGTTATAAAATTAGAGCATCCATTATAAGAAGTTCATTAATAAGTTTAAAAAACTTGAAAAAGTTTATATCTTGTTTCAACCATAGTGAGAAATCTAAGTGGCATGAACAGGTCTTAGTTCTTGGACCTCTTCATAATCTCAACACAATTAATGCATGTGTAATATGAAGCATTTATAAAATTGTAACACATTTTAATCATAGTAAGAAAAAGTTTATAAACTCAAAAGGTTTATAATTTATTGATATGTGATGACATAAAACACGTATAAAGTTTTATAAATTTTAATCACAGTGGATGCCTTTAGATCAATCCAAATTCTTTTAAATATAAGTATTTATGAGGCTTCAGGTTTATTGATACAATTTGGGTAGTGATATGTACACGGATTATATATTTAATTATACGTATTTATTTTATAGTTTTTAAAACTGAAACTTTGTTAATGAGCTAGACAGCTGTTGTGGGGCAATTGCATGCATGATAATGATCTTCTAATGATTGTGGTGGCTTAGAAAGGTTGACTTTCTATTTTAAGTAGTGAGTTTTATCGTTTGACTTTTCAAGTTCGTCGTGAAATCAATGTCGTCTTAAGTTGTGTCTTTTCCTTTGTTACTATGGGGGACTTTTAGTTAGACGTAGACCTTTAGTTTAAATCTTTTTAATTCGTTTTAAGTTCTGTTTTAGTAAAAAACTCAAATCCGTCAAAATTTTTTGTTGGGTACTTTTTTATGCAAGAAAAAAAATAGAATACCTTAATTGGAAATGGACCTTAACTTTAATGACTTTTTGTGTCATTTGCCCTTAATTATATTTATTTTATAGTTTTTAAAACTGAAACTTTGTTAATGAGCTAGACAGCTGTTGTGGGGCAATTGCATGCATGATAATGATCTTCTAATGATTGTGGTTGGCTTAGAAAGGTTGACTTTCTATTTTAAGTAGTGAGTTTTATCGTTTGACTTTTCAAGTTCGTCGTGAAATCATGTCGTCTTAAGTTATGTCTTTTCCTTTGTTACTATGGGGGACTTTTAGTTAGACGTAGACCTTTACTTTAAATCTTTTTAATTCGTTTTAAGTTCTGTTTTGCTATCAAGGTATGGAAGCTTCCAAATAAATACTCCGTAGCTACCAATACTGTATGTTCAGAGCCGGAGACCAGAGGGGGCATGGTGTCTCTAACGAAAAAAATTGTAATGTAAAAGTTTCAAAATATATTGCTATTTTGTAATTTTCCTCCCTTTAACGAAAAGATTGATAGTGTAGTCTATTATTAAATTTCTTTCACTCGATCATAACTTTTTGCTCCGCCCCTAGATGTTGCTAACCATAATTTTTTGGCTCCGTCCCATGTTATTCTTAAAGCCGTGCCGTTAACATTAGGTAAGAATATAACTATCTATATCTTACTTCTCTATATCCCGCACTTCAATCGGATTGTGTATTGTCTTCGTTGTTATTTCTTACTTTTATAAAACAACTTATACAAACAAAGCTAAATCTTTGATACTTAATATGCTTCCAATTAGTTTAGGACTTAAGATGTTAGCATAGCATCAAAGGGCTTGTGTGCCAATGGTACCTCATGTTTTGTGAAAAACTCTCTAATCAAATGGTTGTGGGTTCAAGACCATCTTAAGACGTGTAAGATAGATTGTGGTGTATATTATTTGAGATAAATAGTTGTCGTTCTAAAAAAAACGCTAACATGATGAACCGACTTTTCAGTATTGGATGGAAGAATATTGAGTCATGACTTGCATATCAACCAGTATCTTATATGAATGGGGAAAGATTTGCCTCTTTCTCTCCTTTAAAAGTGGAGTATAGAATTTTCACAACCAAAAGGGAAAAGAATGTAAAGTTGCACTCATAACTCATTTCCTGTAAATTTATAGTTACAATGTATGCTTGTATCTTACAATATCTAACTTAAACAACTTGTTATAAAAAAATATAAACATTTTTCCTATAATTTTATGCAGATGTTCGTAAAAGAATCAATGACTATAGTAAGAGTTCCTCGCTCCATCCTATAATAAAAGTGTCCACTTCTAATATGCACAAAGTTTTTAAGAAATTTCACCAACTTCATTTTTCACTAATCAAATATCATCTTTTCCAACTAAAACTAACTTTCATTGGTTGAAATGCAAAATGAACACTTACATTGAGACGTTTTAAAATAGTACGTAATATGAACACTTATTATGAGACGGATGGAGTAAATTGTTTTAACTTTTTTGGGTGATCAACTATGAACCTCACTCACTTTGCATGCGAGACCCATATGTTGTGGTCTCTACCCAAACCCACCATAACTTTTAGGTTACCACTAATCGTGGCCCAACCCCATCTTATCTCGATCTCCCATGTTTGACAAGACTAAATACATAACCTTTGAGACTAAAGAGTCAACCAGAATCTTATAACCCCAATTTCGTGTCATTCATTCATGCATCTTTTACTTATTTGTCATAAAAAAGACATACCACAAACATATGTTGTCTCAAATTGTATTCATAGTCTTTTCCACGTATTCGTGATCTGAACTTTTACTAGTTAAAGATGTTTAGGAGACATTAATTGTCTAGTGAGTAAGGAAGGATTAGTCGTTTCACCTCTGGTCTTTATTAAAATTTTAATATAGTTTGCAAGAGATGCAGTATCCAAAAGTTTTGTCTATTTTTGGCGAAGTAGTCAATAGCCTAAAAAGAAATACAAATTCCAGAGATATGAACAGAAAACGACAATACACTAAAATAACGCTCAGAGCACATGGATCATCACAAACAACGTCATGAACAATTCAACCAATGTTGTCGCTAAAGCCGGATATCACGTCGCCCTAAATTATAGTATTAGATTCCAATGGTTGTAAGGAATGGAAAGGCGATGCCTAGTAAGTCTTTCCAGGGGTTCAGAGGTTCTGACCCTCGGGACCTGTCGCAAATACGCAAGTACGAGCCTTGATAAGAAGGTGGATATAAAACTATAGTCGGTGAAGATTTTGCAGGACTATAGACTGTAAGTACGTAATTGGAACGGAAGATATAATAAGACTTATCGTACCAAAAATAGGACACGGCATGTCGTGACAAAAGTTCTTAGTAACTATTAAGCCTAATCAATATATAGTGTAACAAAATGAGGCAATTATGACAGGAAAAAAAAGCATGCTTAATGCTAAAGATAGATGTCTAACTACATGGTTCAATGCACAATTACGAATGCAAACATGCAATGCATGCACACACGACTCCAACCAAACATGATCTAAGGTGACTACCCCCATCATCCCATGATCCCTCCTGAATTAAGCATAGTTGATCAGGCTAGAAATACAACTAAGGCTTATGACATTAGGTCTCACATTAAGTAACAAAAGTAAATTCTACACATGCATCAAATGGTACTAAAGTAAAATGATTGTTCAGAAAGAATGTGCACAGTACATTGTTGGTGTCCACATGAAAGATTACTCAGGCTACTCTTAAAGCAGTGTAGTAACGTTTGAATGAAAAATCCAAAGGAGATCAAAGTCTTAATGAAACGATTAGGAGTCGAACTAGGATTTTGGTGTTGTGGTTAAAGCTTGCTGATACGCTTTTAAAACGAGATTTTGACCCTTTTCTGACCCGATTTAGCAAAAGTGTAAAGCACAAAAGTTGATCAGAATTAATTTTTCTACAAAAACTCAGGAGCATAAGCAGAAAGTGAACAAAAAAGGCTAAAAACTACAAAAACTAACCGGACCTGTTGTAGACCGGAAAACAACCATGGCTAAGAAATCTTAGTGGTAATTTGATACTTTGAGGCCAAAACAAAGCCAAGGTTAAGCCACGGCTACTGTCTCAAGGTCTTCTAACTTAGACATAGCCCTGGCTATGGCCTTGGTTGATGTCTCAAAGTTGTTTAACCATAGTCTAGCTGCACGACTAGCTTGGGTTTGATGACCCGAAACTTGTTTTTGATACTTGTTCATTAGATTGGATCTTTGCCCGCCCTTAAGATGACTTAAGGTTTGTTAATATTTTTGATAAAAATCCAAATTTCACGTACAATGTCAAATACATATATAATCTTTATTACATCATACAATACATAAAAGTCCAGAACTTATTTACAAAGTTTAAATGATTAAGAAATAATAAATCTTAAAAGGATTAGGATGAAAAAGTTACAAGTACAACAAGAACAAATCAATACTTAATCCCTTCTACTCTTTAACCTTTGTTTTCAATCTTTACCCAAACTTGATAAACCTTTATATCATCTTGTAATCAACCTCTTTGTTAATACAAATAAGCCGTAAAAACGTTTATTTATATTTTACGATCTTCTAATGTTTTGTCGATAACAAAAGTAAAATCATTTTAACGAAACAAATAGAGTACGTAAATAGTTTGAGTTAATAGTTTTCTAACACACTTACGCTTTCACATAAAACACTAAAACAAGTATAAGTGATTTTATGATTTAGATACATATGTACAACAACTAGTTTTTACATATTGGGTTAAACATATACTTAAACTAAGTATACTAAAATGGGTAAAAACTAAGTGTATACTAAATGGGTAAAATACTAGCAAATGGTTTTGACCCACAACCCATGGTTTTATATATACCACTTAACCAAGTTCATTGTATCTAGAAAGAAAACCATGGATCAACCCATAACCCATGACCCATGACCCATAACCAAAAATACCCATGGGCAAAGAGGAGCGGACCACGGATCCCTAGCTTTGTGCTAGCCGGATCCCTTGTGGTAGGGATCCGTGGGATCCGAGGAACAGTAGAGGTTTTTCCTCTATAAATAGTGAGTCATTTCTTCATTGTTTCTTACCCCTCTCAATATACTTTCTTCCCTGAGTTAAATCTCACTAACCTTAGATCCAAGAGATCTATGTTTGTAGTTTTGTTTTTGTGTGATCTTTTAGGTTCCTCTTAAAGGCAAGATCACCACCTTTGAAGTCGAGCAAGCTCAAGTCCATGAGTTGCCATGCTTCCTCATCATCAAGGCTACTGAAGTCTTCTTGTTGATGATTCCTTTCTTTCTTCAAAGAAGTGTAGTGTTGAAGACATTAGTGAAAGATGTCTCAAGAGTCAAGACGAAGATATTAGTGAAGGGTATCTATCGTCTATAGGATAAAGCACTTGTGGTAGGTGCTTAGAAGTCAAGACATAGAAGAAATAGTGAAAGGTTCTTAGAAGTCAAGACAAGGAAGCATTAGTGAAAGATGCTTAGAAGTGAAGACACAAGACATTAGTGAAAGGTGTCTTGTAGATCTAGTCAAAGGCATTAGTGAAAGGTGCCTTAGATGTACATTCGATTTGGTGTGTTTCGATGTACAAGATAGACTAGTATTAGATCCAAGGATATTGATATCCTTGTTGATGTTGTAAATGAGTAGATCTCCTTTGGGATTAGTCGTTGGTGTAGTGTGATAGTAGTTCCTCCATTGCAATGGAACTAGGTGCTTAGCCTAGTACCTAATAAATGGTAGGCGACGTTGTGAAGGTGTAGTTCACCTAAGGTGTGAAAGAACTAGGTACTTAGCCTAGTACCTTATAAAGGGTAGGCGACGTTGTGTAGGTGTGGTTCACCTTGGAGTGAAAGAACCCGGTGGTTAGCCTAGTACTGGAAAAAGAGTAGGCGACGTTGTGAAGGCTTCTCCGCCATAAGGAGATTGGTGTATTGATTACGAACTCTCGAGTAGGTGACTCGGGGAGTGGAGTAGGGCAAGGAAGGTGACCTTGTAGCCGAACCACTATAAATACTTGCGTTGTGGTTTTGTGCTTCTTACTCTAATCTTTTCATTACTTACCTTTACATGCTTGTTTATCAACATCCAACATACACATCCAAATAGATTGACATAAGTCAATCTAAATAGATTAAAAGGAAGTTTTAATTGGTAAAACTATTCAACCCCCCCTTCTAGTTTTCCACAATTGGCATCAGAGCTTCGTTACCAAGGTTCTTGAAGTATATTGTACTTTAAAAACTTGATACGATCCATGGTTAATTGAAAACTACAAAGAAGGTTTTTCATAAAAGCAAACACCATGTTTTTCAAAACTATATGTTTTGGATGTTAAAGTTGATAACAACATTTTTTCTTTTTATTTTTTCATTTAATTGCACTAATCTTTGTTGTCATGTTAATTAGTCAAAGCTCATACCCATCAAGCTTTAGGAGTAGCTTGGTAACAAGAATACCTTCCTTAAGAAGGTATCTTAATCGCAAAGGAGCGGGAATCGTCTAAGTGACATTTGTTGTGTCATTTGTAAAGACATTCCTAAGTGCGCTAGAGGTATGATTCTCCTTTTATTTTGCTTGATAATTAAGTATGCCTATTTAGGTATTTATATGATTATCTTTTGTGCTTATACATGTTTTACATAAAGCTTCATTAGGAAGTCCTTTTCTACGTGTTTTATTTCTCGTCTAAAGTTGTGGTATATATAAAACTTTGTTTTGTTCCTTTTAAATCCAATAATAAAACAAAACACGAATTTCAAAAATTCCTCCTTCCCTATAAAACCCCACCGTCGGCCACTCTATCAAATCCTCACTTTTTCAAAATCTTCCAATTTCAAAAATCTTCTCTCATTCAAAAATTTCATCTTCCTCCTCACTCCATCTCAACCAAAACCAAGAAAGATCCGTCTTCAACATGGTTTACATCGCACTCGTGCTCATCGCCATAACACTCATCGCACTTGTGTTCCCTATGATGAAGTTCACATACGGAGACATTTACTTTGTGTTGTTAATCTATATTGGGATCATATACCCAATCATTTGTATCATCCTTAGTATTGAAATGCAATATTATTAATAATCTAGTTTATCTAGGTTGTTGTTATCATAATGTGTTTGTCACTTATTTTGATCTATATGTTTTATATTCTTTTGTGATACATTAGAAGTCATGTATGCATGCTAAAAGAAAATGTAGGTTAAAACATATATCTTGGTATAAAATTATGAGATTCAAAAATCTATGAGTTTTCATATAATCTGGTTCTTTAATTACAGATCTACGGATCCCAGAAATTATACTAGCCGGATCCCTTTTGAAAAGGAACCGTGGGATCCGTCCTACTGGAAAACAGTTTTTCATGCAAATCAAAAACCTCTTTTCGTCTAAGAGTAATACTCCACTTGTATGTCAAAACCATAAGTGAGTTAAGTGTATTTCCTGTTAAAAACCATTGTTAATAAAAATCTAGTAAAAACATTAGATTAACATACGTTGACCACAAACATTTCCTTTTATTAACTTGTTATTTCTATAGGTTCAACTATGACGCATGAATATGAGTTTGATTTTTCACTCACTAGCGTCTACACTCCGAACATCTCTCTCGAACCCAACACGCCTGGCAATCATGTCCATGGGTTCAATAATCTCGAAAACCGTCACTTCCACGAAGGACGAATTGTAGACACCTCTCTACAATTCGAAGAAGGTATCAATACCTCCTTCCGAGCCATAGGACTAGAATGTCTTCTTGAAATCAACGAGAAGATATGTCCAAGGTTCATAATGGAATTCTTCCGTCAAGTCGAACTCGTTCGTAACGAGGATCGCTCTTTATCTCTTTGGCTTTATATCAAAAACCAAAAGTTCACTTTAACCCTTGGGCATTTTGCTCACATCCTCCGGATTCCAAATCATGGACAATGTGCCTTCACCGAAGATTGGTCTCTTGATTCTCTCTTTAACTTTCGTGAAGAAAATAGTCCATATTGTTCACACATACCCTCTCCGGAAGATTTAAATCGCATAATATGCAAACCTCGACCATATTACTCCGATCCAAACATTATCTTTACAAGGGATATCCGAGAAGAGTACAAGCCTCTTGCACTCATCCTACGTAAAAATGTTTGGAGTCTTAGGGGAAATCGAGAAATCCTTCCCGCTTGTTGTGCTCACATGTTGTACTGTTTGCTAACACAACAACCATACAATCTCTCCTACTTCTTCGCAAGGCGAATTGCAAATCTTCAAGGCTCCAAGAATAAACTCATCCCTTATGGAATGTTCTTGACACGCCTCTATCATAATGTTATGCACTTCCATCCTCAATTTCAAAGTCCGTTGTACGTACTTGTGAACAAAATGATGGAACCGCTAAACATATCCCTCATGAAGACTTTCTTCATTCTTGACTTCACCAACACTCATCAATCACTTAATGATCCTCCTAGCGAGAACACTCAAGGAAACTAATAGTATTTCAAAATAGGATCAAATCTATTGTACTCGTGCTTTATCAATGTAATCCAATTTCCTTCATGAAATAAAACATTTGATATCTTAGTATTTAGAACTCTCTTTAGACTATCCTTGAGATATAATGCATTGTCAAGATCATTGCATACCTTTAGTAAAGGTCCTGGTGAGCAGATGGGCGGATCCCAAAAGTTACACTAGACGGATCCCTACTCTTAGGGAACCGTGGGATCCGTCGAACAGAAAATGCAATTACAAGCATTGTATTTCAAAGACATTCTTAGAACACCTCACACTAAGCTAAACATAGTGTCTTAAGGCAAATTAAGTCCTTATCAAGATAGGTTAATCTTTTCCATTCATACATAACTCACCGAGGTTACACTCTAAAAACGCTTGTAGATCTACCGTTTCGTTTTAATCCATTACTCTTCCGCTCTTAAACTCACACCTTATTCTCTACTTGATCCCTCACATCTAGTCTTAGAAATCTTTCAATTATGGCAAAATTGATCATAAATCATCCTCACCTCCAAATTGATCAAATTTGATCAAAATCTAGTTTTCTCATCTTAAAGATTCTAGGATATTTTCCAAAACACTATCCTAAGACACAACCTGATCACTAGGATCATCTAGCTTCAATTGACATTCTAAATCTTTAGTGTCATCATTGTTCATCCATTGGTACTCTTGAAAGTTCCAAATCCTTCCACAAAAGACAATCATTAGCTACATCATTCATTACCTTCAAGTACTCAAGCATCCCTTCATTTAAAAAAAAAACACTTAGAAGAACTAAAACACTCAAGATGATATAGGCCTTAGATCTTAGAAACATCATTTCTAATCTTTCATAGCTGCTGAGAGACGGATCCCTAGGATTAGCCTAGACGGATCCCTCTGAGGAGGGAACCGTGGGATCCGTATGACAGTAAAGGTCAAATCTTGCTAATTCAATCATTTCAACTCATCTTCCTAACTCAAACACTCCATCTCATCTTAAATGAGTTCATAGATCAGTGCAACCTCTGAAGTTGACTCTTGTGCATGTCAATCATCACATTCCAATGAATCCTAGTGGCTTGAAGCTTAAATGCACTTGCCAAATCTCTTAGTTTATAAACCACCTTATTAGGACCTCCATAGTCATCACTTTCATCCTAACTTTCAGCTCTTGCAAACTCTTGAAATCATCTCATCATGAGGAAAACCCCAAGTAGTAACTTATCCACCAAAGAACCACCCATGAAAAGAGCTCGTGTTATACACGAAATTTCCTCAACCGAATCATCTCCCATCAAACCAACAAATGATAGAACTCTTCATCATCCAATCAAACCAATTCCTAAAAGGATAGTACCCACAAAACTACCTATGCCAAACACCACCATACCTCCTAGGCCAAACAATGTCATCTCCACCAAACCATCACCATTGGTTCCTAGAGCTATTTCATTTACATCCCCACTATCATCACCACACCTCTACAATTTAGAGGACTTGCCTCCTGGGCCGTCTCATCCGCTTCCACCGACAACATTCTCCTCATTAGGAGGAATAATGATTCAAAATCAAGGTGTTGAGTCAACACTTGCTCCGGCTTCCTTCTCGGCGTTTTCATCATATAATCCCATTTGGATTATGACAAATCATCAAAATCAACCACCCGACCATATGGAAGTTGACACATCTCTACCAATCTTTGCTGACTTTATTCATCAGCCAGACGGATCCCTCAGATTTACCTAGACGGATCCCTACTAGGAGGGAACCGCGAGATCCGTGAGACAGAAAGCCTTCTTTCTACTAACTTGAATCACATTTGCAGGAAATTGTGAATTATACTTGATTTCTAACCTTTGTTTTGTAGTTATTCAATTTACATATGAAGACTTTGACATCATAAAGCTAGGGGGAGCTTTATGTCAAAGCAATACATTGCAAATTACTTGCAATACTAGGTTTACATTTCGTGACATCCCTTTGCAACAATTGCAATCATCAAAGGGGAGCACATTCGTCTCGTAGACGATATCTTTTGCAAACTTATTTGCAAACAAACTAGATTAGTATCATTTACTTGACGCCTTTACATAGGGATGGACTCGTCAAGGGGAGTAAAAGACGAGATCCTTTCCCGTTATTTGCTCTCTATCTCTTTTTACTTTTAATTCTTTCTCATGTTTTTTTAAAACAATGTGTTGCCTTCCTTCAAACACTTTTTGTTTTGACAAAAAGGGGGAGAAGAAAGTAAAAACTACAAATTCAAATTTTTACGAATTTTAGCTTTTTCCTTAAAATAATTTTATGTTTTGTCATCAACAAAAAGGGGAGATTGTTAATACAAATAAGCCGTAAAAACGTTTATTTATATTTTACGATCTTCTAATGTTTTGTCGATAACAAAAGTAAAATCATTTTAACGAAACAAATAGAGTACATAAATAGTTTGAGTTAATAGTTTTCTAACACACTTACGCTTTCACATAAAACACTAAAACAAGTATAAGTGATTTTATGATTTAGATACATATGTACAACAACTAGTGTTTACATATTGGGTTAAACATATACTTAAACTAAGTATACTAAAATGGGTAAAAACTAAGTGTATACTAAATGGGTAAAATACTAGCAAATGGTTTTGACCCACAACCCATGGTTTTATATATACCACTTAACCAAGTTCATTGTATCTAGAAAGAAAACCATGGATCAACCCATAACCCATGACCCATGACCCATAACCAAAAATACCCATGGGCAAAGAGGAGCGGACCACGGATCCCTAGCTTTGTGCTAGCCGGATCCCTTGTGGTAGGGATCCGTGGGATTCGGGGAACAGTAGAGGTTTTTCCTCTATAAATAGTGAGCCATTTCTTCATTGTTTCTTACCCCCTTTCAATATACTTTCTCCCCTGAGTTAAATCTCACTAACCTTAGATCCAAGATATCTATGTTTGTAGTTTTGTTTTTGTGTGATCTTTTAGGTTCCTCTTAAAGGCAAGATCACCACCTTTGAAGTCGAGCAAGCTCAAGTCCATAAGTTGCCATGCTTCCTCATCATCAAGGCTACTGAAGTCTTCTTGTTGATGATTCCTTTCTTTCTTCAAAGAAGTGTAGTGTTGAAGACATTAGTGAAAGATGTCTCAAGAGTCAAGACGAAGATATTAGTGAAGGGTATCTATCGTCTATAGGATAAAGCACTTGTGGTAGGTGCTTAGAAGTCAAGACATAGAAGCAATAGTGAAAGGTGCTTAGAAGTCAAGACAAAGAAGCATTAGTGAAAGATGCTTAGAAGTGAAGACACAAGACATTAGTGAAAGGTGTCTTGTAGATCTAGTCAAAGGCATTAGTGAAAGGTGCCTTAGATGTACATTCGATTTGGTGTGTTTCGATGTACAAGATAGACTAGTATTAGATCCAAGGATATTGATATCCTTGTTGATGTTGTAAAGGAGTAGATCTCCTTTGGGATTAGTCGTTGGTGTAGTGTGATAGTAGTTCCTCCATTGCAATGGAACTAGGTGCTTAGCCTAGTACCTAATAAAGGGTAGGCGACGTTGTGAAGGTGTAGTTCACCTAAGGTGTGAAAGAACTAGGTACTTAGCCTAGTACCTTATAAAGGGTAGGCGACGTTGTGTAGGTGTGGTTCACCTTGGAGTGAAAGAACCCGGTGGTTAGCTTAGTACCGGAAAAAGAGTAGGCGACGTTGTAAAGGCTTCTCCGCCATAAGGAGATTGGTGTAGTGATTACGAACTCTCGAGTAGGTGACTCGGGGAGTGGAGTAGGGCAAGGAAGGTGACCTTGTAGCCGAACCACTATAAATACTTGCGTTGTGGTTTTGTGCTTCTTACTCTAATCATTTCATTACTTACCTTTACATGCTTGTTTATCAACATCAAACACACACATCCAAATAGATTGACATAAGTCGATCTAAATAGATTAAAAGGAAGTTTTAATTGGTAAAACTATTCAACCCCCCCCCCCCTTCTAGTTTTCCACACTCTTACTTCATCCCCTACACCTCTTGATCAAACCCTTGTTAATCTTTCATAATAATCCTAGACTTTGATGAGATTGATAGGTGATTAGGTGAAAAGAATCAAGAACTAACAAAAAGAATTTATGATCTTCAATATATAAGTAAGACATTTGATAAATATTTGATGGATTGGTGAATTTGATGTTGATGATGCACAGAAAGGCAAAGAGAAAAATAGTTGAGTTTTTCTTACCAACTTGTTCATATAAAATGAGATAAGATCCTTGTAACTTAATGATTAAGCAAAAGTGTCATAAACTAATGACATGTGTGATTTAGTGTAAGTTGGAGGTGGAAAAAGATGGTGATAAATGTAAGATTTTATGTTTATCTTGTGTTATAGTATAATATTAGTTTAGTAATTAGAGGGTAGTATAGTTTGATCCCAGTAATTGCTAACGTAAAAATATAATTTCCTTGTTTCTCACAGTGGCTGTGTACAACTTCCTACACTCATCTTCAGTGACGGAAACAGGGTGAGTCGTAGGGGGTCCCGATATACCTATAGTGTTAATTTTCGTAAAAAATTTTAAATTTTCATAAATGCACCTCGTCTTCTAAAAATGTTTAGTAGGTCATTTCATGTATGTACGTATGTCTATGTGTGTACAAGTATACATGTGTTTGTATACACGAGGCACTTTATTTTGTTTACTCATAAATCTATGTTTACCAAGGGACAAATCCCAACCATCCATTTAGTTTGATCTAATGGTGGGGATTAACCTAAGATTTAATATGTCT
This sequence comes from Chrysanthemum makinoi, assembly GCA_910596185.1. NCBI lineage: Eukaryota > Viridiplantae > Streptophyta > Magnoliopsida > Asterales > Asteraceae > Chrysanthemum > Chrysanthemum makinoi. The sequence goes on from OU343218.1 coordinate 231,033,847, forward strand.
AAACATATGTCCATGTTTTTTTTTCTTGACTTTTTGTCTTTCTTTTTTATTCACATTTTTTTTGTTTTTTTTTCCTTATTCACGTTTTTTTGTTTAAATTAACGTTTTTTTTATACGTTTATTTTTTTTTAATTTGCGCTTTTTTTAATTCGTGTTTTTTTCTTCGATTTCATACGCTTTCGTCATTTTCATACGTTTTCATCTCTTTTCATACGTTCTTATACGTTTTTGTCCGTTTTCATACGTTTTCGTTCGTTTTCATACGTTTTCGCCCGTTTTCATCATTTTTCTTTCATTTTTGTCCATTTTTTATACGTTTTCGTCCGTTTTCATACGTGTTTTTACTCTTTCATATGTTTTCGCTCGTTTTCATACGAATTCGTCCGTTTTCTTACGTTTTCGTTCATTTTCTTATGTTTTCGTTCGTTTTCATACGTTTCTGACTATCACAAGTGATTTATGTGATATTCAGAATATCACTTGTGATTATCTGAATATCACTTTGTGATATTCTGAATATCACAAAGTGATATCCAGAAAAACACAAGTGATATTTTTTTAATATCACTTTGTGATATTCTGAATATCACTTGTGATTTTCTAAATATCACTCTGTGATATTCTGAATATCACTTTGTGATATTATGAATATCACTTGTGATTATTTGAATATCACTTTGTGATATTCTGAATATCATTTGTGATTCTGGATATCAATGTGTGATATTTTGAATATCACGTGTGATTTTCATGTTACAAAAAATTAGTTAAAAATCACTTGTGATATTCAAAAAATCACTTGTGGTATTAAGAATATCACAAGTGATATTCTGAATATCACAAATGATACTGTGAATATCGCAAGTGAATTTATGTGATATTCTGAATATTGTGATATTCAGAATATAACTTGTGCTATTCAGAATATCACTTGTGATATTCAAAAACGTATGAAAACGTTAAAAACGGGCGAAAACATTTAATAACGGACGAAAACGCATGAAAATGGACGAAAACGTAAGAATACGAACGAATATGTATGAAAACGTAAAAACACATATGAAAACGGACGAAAACGTATGAATAATGGACGAAAACGTAAGAAAACGGGCGGAAACATATGAAAACGGGAAAAATGTATGAAAACGGACAAAAATATATGAAAACGGACAAAAACGTATGAAAACGGACGAAAAATAAATGAAAACGGACGGAAACATACGAAAACGTATGAAAACAGACGAAAACGTATGAAATGAAAGAAAAAAACGCGAATTAAAAAAAACGTAAATAATGTGAATTAAAAAAAAAACAAACAAACAAAAGAAAATGTGAATATAAAAAAATGTGAATTTAAAAAAAAAAAAAAACATGAATATAAAAAAAAAGTTATAAAAAAAAATCAGTGATTATATAAAAAAAACGTGAATTAAAAAAAAAAAAAAATGTGAATTAAAAAAAACAAAAAAAAAAAGAAAAAAAACATGGACTTAGGTTTATCTACTAAATCTTAGGTTAATCCTCACAATTAGATCAAACGGTGAGGATTTCTCTCTTGGTAAGTATCAAAATAATAGTAAGCATTTGAAAATTCATGTTGTATACACATATTTATCCATGTATGTATTTATATGTAAATTATTTGACAAGTTAGCATGATGTATACGTCCATATATGTGAGGAAATGATTGCCGGAAATGGGGTGGGAGATTTAGTTCCGAAAAAATCTATAAAAGTTTGGAGCACCTATACAAAGTGGACCATGCATGTATATATACACACAGGATCTCAAATAAGAAAATAAAGTTTAAAAAAATAGATCATAATTTTGGTAACGCGCGTGTTTGCTTTATTATCCAGCTGGCAATGTTTTAAAAATATAAATATCATAGAAAGTGAAGAGTAACTATGAACTCGAAAAGGCAACAAGCTCATTTAAATTCGAACACAATAACAAACTAGCTAGTCATAATATTATCCATAAAGTTTGTGATTTTGCCCTTGTTAATGGTCGTGTATGAGAATTTAGAAGCGGTGATCAATGAGCGTTTAGTGTTGTGATTTTTAATACTTGTTGGGTAAATAACAAGTAGTTTGATATGAAATAGTATTTAAAATCGTTGAACATTTAAGAATTATTTTACACATTATAATTACAACTGCAAGTAAACTAGCAAACGTTTTTGTAAAAGAATACATCTACTTTTCACATATACATTTTACAGTTATTGCTATCTTTTTTCAAACATGCCCATAACTTATGATTCTATTTAAAAGTAACTAGAAGATATCCATATGATTACACATTTACACCAAGTAATGACTCACTGAGTTGATAATATATCATAGTTTAATATTCCAAATCTAGTTAAAAAATAAGACGATTCTTTTTAACAAAATGGTGCAATTGGATGAAATGGTCCATACCCACCAAAGCATATAAATACAATCACATTGTTGGCTTGGTGAAAGCAAAGCCCCATTTTTGACTTTTTTCTCAAATGTCAACCATTGTTTACACTATATTTCCCACTATATATACAACCCATTTTACCTAATACATCTTCACACCCAAATATTATTGTCTCTATAAAGTCAACACCTTTTATAACTTGCTTTCGTCAAAAGATATTCATTATTCATACATTTTATATATTGCATTTTAAGTTTTGTTTATATGGATGATGCATGGGATTTGCATGCAGTGGTGAGGAGTTGCACCACTGCGACTGCCGCAGATACTTCTGCGGCAGTTAATGCCACCGAGGTGGAGGATTATGACGATGGCAGTTATAATTTGGAGGTTTTGGCGTCCGGAAATGAAGATAATACATTTTTGTATCCGACGTTTGGTAAGTTTTCTGGTGGATTGGAGGATGTTTACAAAGCGGGATGTGGTGGGACATTGCCGACCACCAGGGCGACTACCTCGGTGGCTAATGTTTCCGTTGATCTTGATGGCGAAGGATATGTTCATGAACAATTGCCGATGTTGACAGACTCTCATTCCTTTTCTTTGCATGCCATGGATTCTCAATCTGCACGGCCTAGAAAAAGGTACGTCTTATATAATTACATACACATATGTACCCAATAAGTATATCTTTGTTTAAGTGCTTTTTGGAACCCTAACCATTTGGTTAAATTTGTAGGAAAAACCAGGAAAAGACAGTGTTTCAGTTGACACAAGAAGAGTTGAGTAATGATCTTTGGGCATGGAGGAAATATGGTCAAAAACCTATCAAAGGCTCCCCCTTTCCAAGGTATTATATTTTTCAAAGTGCCAAAATCAAATCATTTTAGTAAAAAATTGATATATTAATTAAGAGTTTTGCTTTGTGAATTTGGATATTTTCAGAAACTATTATAGATGTAGCACAACAAAAGCTTGTGGAGCAAAGAAACAAGTCGAACGTAGTCCTGTGGATTCAAACATCTTCATTGTTTCATATTCCGGCGAGCACATTCACCCTCGACCCACTCACCGAAGCTCGTTAGCCGGAAGCACGAGAAGTAATAAATTCAATACAGAAAGCAACAACAAACCACTTATCTCACGCAACATTTCTTCTACGACCAATTTTATTGAACACCCTCCATGCTCGTCTTCTTCTCCAGCTTCTGCTTCAAGTTTTTCTCCTACGACGTCGTTTAAGGAGGATGAATGTGAAATAAATGAAGATGAATGTGAAGAAAATGTACTTGTTCCGAATATGGGCATGCATGAAGATGTACTAAAGAAGTTTCGGGACATGAGTGGTGGCGGTGGTGGTAGCTTCTGATATGATGCTCAAGCACCACGTTCAACGGAAGGACCATGCAGGCTAGGCTGCTGGGCGTGCTATCGGAGAATTGATTACTAATCTCCAGACTTTGATCGAGTACAAAAATAAAATTTCTAGGATTCTTTAAACATATTTTTATACCAAAACGACAAGGCATTTTGGAAATTCCGAATTATTACTTTTCTGAAGAAATAAGACAAAGCAACTCTTTGTAGATTAGTTTTTCTTAAGGCTCCATAGATGTAGCCCATTGCCAATTTATATGGGATGATAAGATTGTATGTTAGTCTTCTATGTGTTAAACTATATCAAATAGCAGATTTGATGTTTTTCATAAGTTTTTGTAAACTTTAAAGAATTGCAAAATTTGTCCGTGTTGTTTACCCAAATTGCAGATTTAGTCCTTAACTTTTCAAGAGCGTAAATGCGGTACTTATGAAAAACTTTTGGCGTGGATATAGTCTCTAGCTCAAAGTGAAATGACTAAATACATTTGTGCGGGGGTTGGATATGGAGAGTCATTTTACTTTTTGCCAGAGACAATATTCACACCAAAAGTTTCTATTAGGGACTATGCGTACACTTTTCAAACGACAGAGCAAACAACAAGGACCATTTTTGCAATTTACTCGGGTTTAAATAAAGATTTAATTAAGAAAAGTCAAGGTTGCAAAAATAACGAATCGCTAGTCGGTCGATCGACTTTCTTGTAGCTTGTAATTGGTCTAGGGAATTGATCAATAATTAATTGGATTGTCATTTCCGGTAAGGTTTGGGTATTTTCGACGAGTTTTGGACGTTTTCAGCTAGATTTGCCTTAAAAATAAATTGTAATAAATATATACGACTGACTATAAGTGATTAAAACAAGTTTTTGGTAATCCCGTCAAGATTTACATGTTTCTGGCAAGTTTGACCACCATTGACTGTTGTTGATTGATTTGTGTGATTGAATTGCATAAATCAAAAAGGCCGGTGACCGATTAGCTCTTAAACGGTGATTAATCGGCCTTTTTTTTTCTTTTTCTTTTTTTTTTTTAAAGAAAGAAATACAACCAAAAACTTACTTTAGATGTCTTTTTTAAGATGTTAAGTGTTCATAATTGAATATTGGAATTTGTTTAATAGAACTAGTTAAAGTACTATTGTATAAATCGTTTTAGCCTTTAACACTCTTAAGTGTTATAGTGATAGTTAACTATGCTAGTATATTAGTTGTTAGTTTGATCTTGAACATATGATGACATACCTATTTAAAATTTGGATTGTGTACATTAGTGGGCTGAACTCACACGTTACCGCGTCGTCTTCAGCAAGGCTTGCTGTTTTGCTTCCTAATTGACCTATACGCATCGATGGTTTATGGAGACAAATGACGCGATTTCTTAAGTATGGTTGCGACAACCAAAGGCAAAGACCAATGCACCAAAAGCCGCAAATTAAACACGTTACACGTGCATGGTCATTTTAGTTTAGGACTTCGCCCTCTAGTGTATTATTGTAGTTGACGACTCGTCAAATGATACTAAACCCCCTCTTGTGAAGCAAAATCCATTTTCACAAATTTTGTACAAGTCACATATATATGACAGTACTTTTAAATTGGAGTGATGCTAGATGTAAGGCATATAGAACTTATTACACTAGAAAGAATTTTAAATATCAATTGACAAACCATAACTAACTATTCAAAACACTAGATGTAGCCCATTAAAATAGCAAAAAAGGACATTAATTTTTTAAAATAGCATGAACTATTAAAAAATAATCAGTAACCGATTTTTCTCTCTCGTTTAACCGATTTTGCCGCCAAAAATAACCACTTTTCATCATTAAAAATAACCGTTAAGTGAGTATAGAGTCAAGGACGGAAACAGGGGGTCCCGCGGGTTTCCAGGAGACCGGGACTCCTATGATTTTTTTGATGTAGTGTAAATTTTTGAAAAATTATTTTTTCTAAAAGTATTTAAATGCACCCGGTCAATCGAAATGTATTTATGATGTTATTTAGTTAGTATACTTAAAAAAAGAAATTGCACCCAATCATATTTGGTTATGTTTCCGTCTCGTAGAAGTTCCACAGAGCCAAGTTTAGGAAAAAATTGGCTTAAGCAAGTACAAGATACTAAAGTACCAGACTCGACTAAGACCGAAGGAACTAGCCAACTAGTTCAATTTACTCAGTTATTGGGCCTGGGTTTGAGGCTTTGAGCCAGTTTACTCAATCGTATATGAATAAATCCAGCAGTAAAATGCTTCTACACGTTAAGATTGTGAAAGAAACAAAAGGTATTATTATATTTACTGGTATAAATAAAAGTGCTTATTTCAGTTTGGTGCTTATCTCAGATGCACTTTAGAATAAGCAGTTCCAAACACCTCCATAATCGTCAGAATAGTGTCTATGCTGCTGTATTCAGTGAGACTACTTATTTCAAATCATTCAAAATTACTACTACAAATTTTGCGCTATAGGCTTATAGTAGGTGTTTGTGATACTTCTGAGGTAAATGCTTATCTTTTAAGTACTTTAGAATAAGCTATTCCAAACACCGCATAAGCATAATACGGCTCAAGATAATTTTTGTATTCATAGGTTTCGAAGTGAGACTGGACCTTAACTAGTTCTGAGTATATATACTCGTACTAATTTTGCTTCATTTGTAGTTATAAGCCATGTGATCAGCAGCGTTGTATAGGTAGTGCATTTTGTTTCTTTTGGAAGAGGTGGTAGATACAAACTCTTGAATATTGATACCATTGCAGGAAAGTCCTTAATACATGTTATCATGGAGTTATGATACAAACTCAGGGTGTATTTTTTGCATTTAGACTTTTAGACGTGTCAATTCCATCAAAGTGGATCAATTCGGGCATCTGGAATGGGTGATGGGTCAGACGTGTAAGGTTTGTAGAAATTAGCTAAAAGGAAAACGGTAGTAGCACAAGTCAAAAGTCACGCATACTAAATTGGTTTATCAATGCAGATTAGATTATTAGCCCAGTAATATAGTTTTAGTAACACTCAGTTATCAGCTTGTCAACTTGACCTGTCGCTCACATTAGAACTTACTTGTTTTTGTTGCCCAACCCATCCATTTTGCCATTCAAGAAGATATTACTGCAGTTGTAAAAAAGATATTTACACACATCAATACCAAAAAATTTCACCGCCTTTAGTTTAGCTATATAGTGCATTAGGTTCATTTGTAGTTACGGTGGTTTTAGCGCTTTGGGCCATTATTAAACTGTATATACGGTACTTTTTTCACTAGTCAAATGCAGGTTGAATGGGCTTGTGAACAGTTTAAAGTGCCATTGACAGTCGCACTGCTGTTGCATGAAAAGTTGTCTCATGAAGAACGTGTATCAAAATTATCCCAATAAGAGGAAAGTCATATTCACCCACCAATCTTGCTGAGACCTCTTTGACCGTTCCTGGAGTCAAATTTGTAGTTGACTCTTGAATGGTCAAACGAACCCAGAACTGGCATGAATGTTCTTAGAGTTTGCAAAATCAGTCAAAGTACGGGTAATCCAGTTGCTGGAAGAACCGAACCAGGAAAATGTTATCGGCTTTATACCAAGAGCGACTTCCAATCCATGTCATCTCACCAAGGGCCTGAAGTCCGTAGGGTTAATCTTAGTATTGCAGTTCTTAGATTTCATTGATACACCTTGTTATGCAGCTATCAAGACTGCAGTCAAAAGTCTGATCCAGTTGGGAGCCGTAGTACTCGAAAATGGTGTTCATAAGTTAACCAAAGACGGTAAAATGTTGGTGAAGCTAAGGATCGAACCTAGGCTCAGTAAAATGATTCTGAAATTCTTTGAAAATCGTATGGGACAGGAAGGGTTAGTTCTTGCTGCCATTATGGCGAATTCAAGCAGCATATTTGCTGAGTAGGTAACGAAGAAGATAAGCAAAAATCCGATTGCCTCAAAGTCCAATTCTGCCATAAAGGTGGCGATTTATTCACTTTGATTTCGGTTTACAGAAAATGGGAATGCGTTCCACGTGATCAGAAAAATCAATGGTGTTGGGTTAATAGCATAAATGCAAAATCTATGTGCGGATGCCAAGAAGCTGTTCAGGAAATGGAAAGTTGTCTTCAAAAAGAGATCAATATCATTATCCTGACTTACTGGGTAGTGTTTGGCGATGCCCAATCAGTACTTGTTGTGTGTTACTTGTATTGACTTTGATTCTTTGAAAAATCTTTCTCCACCTCCATTTGATATCTCACAGATGATTGACTTTGATTCTTTGAAAAATCTTTCTCCACCTCTATTTGATATCTCACAGATGGACAGTCGGAAACTGCAGCTGAAGGTGTTTAAGGGGTTTGGAACTACGTTACTGAAATGGTTTTGTGGGAAGTCAAACTCGGGTTTAAGATATATTTAGTCACACATCAAGGATACCATTAATAATGATTGGGTCAGGATTGAAGTATCTGTTGACCACAATGAAGTCAACTTATTTGCATCATCTGAACACATGGAACGGGTCTTCGAGTTTGTAAATTTGGTTTTGGAACTTGAAGCAAAGTGCTTACATTTTGGAGAAATGTTTGTATCCTGGCAGACATGTCTCGCCACCTGTAGCTCCTTGAAAAGAAATGTCTTGTAGAGTTTGTGTGATTCTGGATATGTTTCTTCATGGCCTTTGAGATAGAGTGTGATTCTGGTGGAAGTAAACACCCGATACCAAGAGTTTTGTAGAGTTTGTTTAGTTGAACAATGTGAATCTGCAATAAAAAGCCCCGGGAACAGTTTCTTGATTCAGCGCTGACCTAAAAAAGTCAAACTTTTTGATAATCATGACTTGCTTACAGATTTTGTTGTCATTGTTTTATGGGAGTATGATTCAACAAGTAGATTGTTACAATATGAACAATGTTTGTTGTGTAAACTTCTCTTGATCAAAAAATGCTATAGCAAAATATGTTCTTAAGCGCGACAACCTTGGCCTCATGAGGAACTTCAAGCATTTGAACGGATGTGGGGGTACAAGATGATGTACATGCAACATCGTTCATATTGAAATGTGACGATAACCTGAGAGTGCAGATTGCACATCAGATGGACAGACCAATATCTAATACAAGCGATGAGCTAAACATGCCCACGACCAAAACCAAGTTCATTAAAGCAAAAACTAACACTGCAATCCAAAACCCATAAACAAAAACCAACCCCATGAAGACCAGTTTTTTTGTGTTTAGATCTCCTACGAGCAACAACAAGGCAGGGAATAAGTGAGCAGTACGAAACAAAATGAATCAAATTACACAAAGCAGAAGCAACATAACAAGATTCAAGCAAAAAAAAAACGTAGAATTAACGAGGATGGAAACATAGTAGTAATATATGTAGTATATAATAGTCGATAAACGACAAGTTCATTACAGTAGAAAAAAGAAGTCATGAGCCCTATCGCTAGCGCAATCCGTGTATATCCGACTAAGCTTCAGAAAGGATGAAATCGTCAAATCTCTTTAACTTGAGCATAACCTCCCAAAAAATCGGACCCGTATCAACGTATTGTAAAAAAGCCTTCCGAAGTCATCAAAAAATAAGATATGAACATTTTGAATTCGTATCAACATACCCAAAAACCATCTAAGATCAAAACCAAAACCTATCAAGCTTCCGAAATCAGCAATGATAATAAAAGGTCAAAACCGATCCGAATCACCCTTATCAACAAAAACCCTCCAAGTCAAAACCCTCAATATGAAAACCCAACACCTATCTCAACGTATTGAAAAAACCCCTCTATCAAGATAAACCAGGCTCATCAAAAGCATACCCAAAAGCCATCCATCCATAGTAATCAAAGATTTCCGAAATGAAAACCCTCCGAGTCAAAAGCATACCCAAAAGCATACCCAAAAACCATGTATGGATGGCTTTCCCAAAATGAAAATCCCTTATCAACATAAACCAGGCTCATCAAAAGCATACCCAAAAGCATACCCAAAAACCATGTATGGGTATGCTTTTGACTCGGAGGGTTTTCATTTCGGAAATCTTTGATTACTATGGATGGATGGCTTTTGGGTATGCTTTTGGTGAGCCCGGTTTATCTTGATAGAGGGGTTTTTTCAATACGTTGAGATAGGTATTGGGTTTTCATATTGAGGGTTTTGACTTGGAGGTTTTTTGTTGATAAGGGTGATTCATATTGAGGCTTTCCCAAAATGAAAAAACCCCTCTATCTATCAAGATAAACCAGGCTCATCAAAAGCATATCTATCCCTAACTCATCAACATACCCAAAAACCATGTATCAAAAAAGAAGATATGAACATTTTGAATTCGAATCACAACCCAACAACCCTTATCAACAAAAACCCTCCGAGTCAAACTAAAAGTCAAAACCCTGAATATGAAAACCACCTATCAAAAACCCCTCTATCAAGATAAACCAGCATACCCAAAAGCCATCCATAGTAATCAAAATGAAAACCCTCCTCCGAGTCAAACTAAAAGTCAAAACCCTTAGAAAAAAAAAATCTATCAATGAGGCTCTAAATGGTCATGAAAACATAACCTAAACCCCTTATTCTTCATTGAAAACTACTACTTAGTACTAGTAAAATATAAAGTGTGCTTTACCGGGATGACTTATTTAATACTAGTAAGGGTCATCACCAGTAAAGCAAGCACACAGTAACAGAAACCTTAAACAGATGATGGAACACCATCCGCCGGAGGAGGCGGTGGTGGTTTTCTTTTTGGAAGTGGGTTATCTTTGATAGGATCCATTTTCATTTGGTTGATTTTTGCCTTGACTGTGTCACGGCGTTGGAAGGATAGATTTTGTGACGGGGGGTTTCTGGATGCATGTTTCTTTATCTTCTTTGGTTTATCACGTTCGGGGCAGTAAAGACATTTCACATAAGCATGGGCTTCTTGTTTCTTCCGGCGGGGTTTCGCCATTTTTTTTTTTTTTTTTTTTTGTTGGTTGTTGTGAGTTGGAGGAGTGTGGGTGGTTCTTTCTTTTTATAACCGGAGAAGAGAAGAGGGGTCTCCTCAGAGCAAGGGGTACGGTGACCTCCCCAATTCTCTTTACTTGTGTCCCACATGTGTCACATCACCTCCACATCACTCCAACACACTAACAAAAAAATACTCCTCAATCACAACTTACTCACTTCTCTTCATTTGGGTCCCACCCACCCTCACAAACACATCACAAACACAAAATAAACAAACACAAACACTGCAAAACCTCTGTCCTTTTCTTTGTTGTTCCCCCGGCGAAATGCAAACTGGCGAGGCCATGTAGTATCGTGGCGATGGATGAAATCATGTGGCGAGTTGCCACGTTGGAAGTAGCGAGAAACAACATAGCCCATACCCCTTGCTCTCAGGTGCTTTATTGTAGGATTGCATAGTAGGCAATCAAAATCTTGTCCTTATCCAATGGCTAAAAATCTTTCCCGCCATCTTTTTCTTTTTTTATTCCTAACAATCAAAAAGTTTTAGACATCGGTCCGGATTCTATTTAAGATCGTTTTCGTCTTTACAAGATCGTGATCGTAAGATCGGATCGCGATCTTAAGATCCTACTATAATGTTATTTCTTAATACTTCTTGTAATATTATACAAATCCACAAGTTATTATATATTATGAACACAAAATACTATCAAAGTTTCATACAAATGTTATCCTAAATTATCATTATGAAATGTTTAAAAATATTAACATGCTGTTTTTTTAATACTAAAAAAAAAGCAACCACCCATAAGTTTGTAGTTTTTTAGTTTGTAATCCGAGAAAATTAAGATCGGATCCGATTAGATCTTAAGATCGTATGGTCAAGATCGAGATCCTATAAGATCTTAACCTTGCAAAGATCCCATCAAGGATCCGGATCGTTTTTGCTTTGCTGTATCGTAAAATCGTAAGATCCTAATATCGGGATCGGGATACTGACAACTATGCTAAAAATGATTATTTTTACATCACCGCGGGTATTTCGTTCGTACGTGCTAATTGAACCAAGTTATCTTCTCCATATTTTTCACACACACGCTTTGGCCGTATGTGACCGTTGCCCATATTTTAGATACACGGGGTTCTTACCGCTCAAACTTACGATTATCACCATTAACTCACCCAATTCCTTCCTTTACGTAAACATGGCGTCGCAAGTTCAAGAACTAACAACTATCTTTTACAAACATGTCATCCCATCAAGGCCCCTTTTCCCGACATCTCTCGTCCCATAAGAACAGTTGACGTCACTCGCACGGAAGAAGGTCGGGCGACCTTATCCCAAAACAATCATCGCCTCATCTCACAACCAACACCAATGGAAGTGGGTCGATCAAGCATGCTTTCATTCCGGTAAAAGCCCCCTCAGTCAGTTACTGCTGGAATATTGAGTTTGGAAGTTTATTATTCATAACGCATGAGGTACAATTAGTTGAAACTGATTGTACATGGCACATAACATAAGGTATAAGTTGGTGAAGCAACAAAGACCACTTGTGTTTTACTTGTTGTATGGACACCTAGTAAAAGGGAAGTGGAAGCAAACAACTTCCATTATCTCCTTCACTTAAGGAAGAGATTGTGACCACATCATACACATCTTTCAGTTGGTTACCAGGTATGGTTTGTGTATAAAAGGATACCTAGAGATCTAAAACAAACACAACAAAACCATACAACAAATCATATAACTTTTGTTGCCATTAATACTTCCTTTTAAGTTCTCTACCTACCGCCATCTCGTTTCAAACATGTGTCGTTGCTACTAAAGGTTTGTGAGTGTGGACTGTATACATCTTGGAGTGCTCGACTCATAGACTCCAAAGAACTTTACGGGGTGCAACTCGTACTTAAAAGGACAGGGAATTCGATCCCGTGCAGTTCTGTTTTGATTACTGTTTCGGTTCTGTTATTGGTGTTGTGCAGGTGCGCTATGGAGATTATTTCGGTGTTAACAGCTTGTATCATTGAGATCTATTTGTAGCTGCTGTTATTCCAATCAGGTTCGGTCTATCTAAATCTATTGTGTTGTTGCTGATGTATTCATATTTGGGTAGTTTGGATTCGTTGTTGCTGCAACCATTCAAATATGTCATATACTATTGGATATCTTGTTTCTTAATGGTTAAATATGACTATATGTGTTTGGTTCTAAGTTTCCAAATCATGTTTTATATTCGCACATTATTGAACATAATTATGGAAAGAATTCAACATTGTGTTTTAATATTATTCAACAATGTTTTAAGTATGATTCGTGCAATTCAAATTGAATCAAATGAGAGTCTTGTGAAGGCTGGAATTTCTAAGAAGATAATTTCCAAACGTGGGCAATTAAGACTAAAATTGATAAAACTGAAACGAAAACCAAAACCAAAACTAGTAGTAGGCAAAATATCCATGTTAGCTACTGTCGCTCGAATACCAAGCGCTAACGGATGGTATATTGACTTTGGAGCCACAGTCCACATTTGTGACTCGACAGACAAGTTTGTAGACTATCACAAAGTTACAGGTAAACAAGTGATAATGGCTAACCATGATAGAGCTGATGTTTGCGGGTTTGGGACTGTGAAGCTGAAGTTCACTTCTGGAAAAGTTGTAACCTTACAAAATGTGTATCATGTCCCCTCTATTCCAAAATGCCTTATATCTAATAGCAAATTGGATGAGCACGGTTTTAAAATCACCTTCGAGTCAAGGAAAGTTGTTATTTCAAAACATGGTGTATTTGTGGGAAAATGATACTATTTAGGAGGGATGTATCGTGTAGATGATAGTAGTGTTTCGGTTGGTAAAAATCAGAAGCTTAATGTTTCTGTTGTTGAACTACCCCATTTCAAAACTACTAAAAATTCCTTTTGTTCAATTTCTGTGTGGCATAAATGTTTAGCACATGCAAATGTGAAAAACATTGAAAAGATGAAAAACAATTGTTTAATAAAATTTCAAAATAAATATTTCAAAAAATGTGAAACATGTGTAAAATCAAAGTTTGTGAAGAAACCATTTTCAGCCGTTAAACGTGAAACTACACTACTTGAATTGATACATTCGGATATTTGTGAAGTGAATGGAATACTTACTCGAGGAGGTAGAAGGTATTTCATAACATTTTTTGATAATTCTAGTCGTTACCTTTATGTATACTTATTACAATAAAAATATGAATCTTTTGATTCTTTTAAAGTGTACAGAGCTGAGGTAGAGAATCAACTCGTTAAAAGGATTAAAATCCTTAGGTCTGACTGAGGACGGGAGTACTTTACTATAGAGTTTGATGCATTCTGCAAAGAGAATGGTATAAAGCACGAGCGCACCTCCCCATATACACCACAACAAAACGGTTTAGCCGAAAGGAAAAACCGAACCCTTGTAGAGATAGTTAAATGTATGTTGAACCAATATGGGTTACGAACTAACTTATGGGGAGAAGCCTTGTTAGCCGCATGTCACACTCACAATAGAATTACTAGTCGTGTAATTCCAACGAGTCCATATGAGTTATGGTGGTTTCAGGCCTGACCTGATGTGTTATGGGAGTTTGTTGAAGCAATGTTCGTACATTATATCAATTGAACTCCCCCGTCCATTTGTATTCTACTAACCCTATATGAGGCTATCATTGTTGTGATGAAAACGGGGTTAGATGATGGTATAAAAGTATCCCAGGAAATGCTTTGTGATGGGACATGCTGCATGTTCTCCATAACCTTACTGCCCCTTTTTGTGCTTGAGTGCCATGATTGGATTATGTGAACACTTCCTGCTTGCTCCCCAAAGGTTACTAGTTTCATTTGATTGGTACTACCTATCTTGGATTGTTTATCAGGGTGAAGAGGCATGTTTGTTCTTTGTTTATTATATTGTTTTCTCTCTTCCTCTGTAAGTGCCCTAGTATGTAATGTAACTAGGTGTATATTTGTTGTAGGAGTGTGTCTTTGTTGTAGAGTAGGGTGTGTGATGCTTTGAGGGGAAGGGCTAGGTAGTTGTGTCATGGTGTCTCTCTAAGTTAGTCTCATAGTTGTGTTATACTCAGGGTTGTTACTAGGTGATGTCTTTGGCGTGATTGCTATTAGGTAATACGTATAAGGGTAAATGGTTTAGAATGTGTTTACGTGAGAACTAGCCAACCATCTTGTATTGCGAGTTGTTCCAGGTGGACTGATGCAATATGACGCGACCTGGCTGCTTTGTGTCACCTCTTCCTGACGCCTTCTAGCACCCCATGTGCCTCCATGATCCCTTAACTCTTGATGTTTTTTTGGTTTCTAAGGTGTCCTGAGAACGTGATGTTCGTTATGATACCATGTAGGTTCTCCATTGGAAGGTGACATGTGCATGCTACTGTGACTGTTATTGCATGCACCTCCCTAGAAGACCTTCTAGGAGGGGGTGGGTTTCTAAGTGACTGGTGAGCCTTTTTTTAGGTGTTTGTTGACTCTTCTTTATGTGAGCAGGGTCATCCATTCGAAAAGTTCCGAGGTGGTAGTCGGTTGTGTCTGAAATTTGAGCGGGTTGCTCACCAGGCATTTTGACTGAGAAACTTGTGTAAGAAGGAAAAAAAATTAAATTTTTGTGTGAGAAATGAGTAAAAGTAGGTGAAATATTGTAAGAAATTTGTGGCTATTTTGTATCATGTCCCCACGGATGGCACCGTGTTTACATATGGTATGCAAACCGGTTTGAGATATGGGATGTTAATGGTTTTGTTGTTTGGTTTCTTGTGTAGAACGATAAGGACCCGATGAGAATGATAAGGATCAAGAAGCTTAGGTAACACTTAAACAAAGACTATATGAGACAGTTGTGTAGCAGTATTTGTCTATGTGTGTGAAAACTTATAAAGTTGCGTGTGAAGCCTTCTATTTTTACAGAGACGGGTAGGGTTTTGAGATAAACCCTTGAGGAATGATCAACGGCTGCGAGAGAGCCAGGTGTTGATCATATAAGGAGAATACAAGGATAGCAGGTAGAGTTCCTTCCTTGGCTTGTAGAAAGAAGTTTTTGTCGTGTGTCCCCACTGTACGATGTTAGATGGTTTATCTTAACTGTTGTGACAGTTTCAGAACAGTAGTACTATGTGCTCAAGATCCTGAGGAGTCCTGCCATGCCTGACATGGCCTGGGAGTATAGCTAGGCCGCTATCAAGTATTTGTTGATTGACCTTGATAATGGACTTGATTTGTGCGCATATTTACTAGGCTTAAGTCGTTAATATTGATACGCTATCGCATTGAATTATAGTAAAAATCATTATATTTATCGCAAATTTTAGAGCTGTCATCAACAAAAACTTATTTAAAGAGAATCTTATGCTTCATTTTCAAGTTTTTTGAGTAAATAAAGTAAAGAAATAATTAGTAAACATTTTTAGCCCAATTTTAGAAGAAAATATTTTACTTCAAAATCAATCAAATCATAATTTTCACCAAGTTATTTTCTTTTTCTTTTACAGTACTTTTCCTTTTTAATTTAAGTGATACTCGAGAACGCAATCTTTCTTGTTTCACTTCATAGTTTTCTTTCTTAAATGATACTCGAAAACACATTATTAGATCAGATGAATTTCACACGCTAAATGAAACTTGTGTTAACTGGCAGATACTGCTCCCTCATTCCTAAAATAATTATCCATTGACAAAAAACATACAGTTTAAAGAAAAAACATAATTATTATTGTTTTGTTTTTTTTACTTTTTGCAGAATGATATTTTTACCTTTAACTAATTAATTAATGTTTTCCTTAAACTTTTTAAAATTAATTTCAACAAACGGTAATATTGTAAACTCGATCAAATTTTCTTATATATTTTTAAGTAGCGCACCATTAAATTGAAATATTTATAAAAAAAAGACATGGATTATTAATTTGAGATGAGAAGTTTGTTAAAAAAATTTATTAAGTTATTTCTAATTAAGAGATGACTTAATACAGACACCCTCAGTTTGATTGCTTAATATTTTCAGTCATCTTTCTTTATTAAGTCATAAACAAACAGTTTTAATATGACTTAATGAATTCAGTTTTTTCCATATTAAGTCAATTAAGTTACAAACAAACAACACCCAAGTGTACAATAATAGGCATTGATACACATGAGTGTCACAGCCATGTAATAGTAGCTAATAACTCTAACGAACTAAACCGTGTGAGTGAATAATAAGGGCTGGGTTATTGGGACGGTACTTAGTTTTTTAGATTGACCCCCCTTAGTTTTTTTCTTTTTTTTTTTATTTATTTATTTTTTATAATTTTGTTTATATCAAAAGCTATAAACCTGAAAATGCGGAACTGTAAATATAAAGTTTAATAATCCAAACGCTTAAAACCTGTAAATACGGAAATGTAAACCGACAAAAACATTGATCAAAAAATGGGGACAAGGTAATATTCCCTATGATTTGACATCATAGGGAGGGTTCCAATAGTGTATCCCGAATAATAATCATGTGTGGATGAGGACTACGGTAAAGAGAGGATGATGCTTAAATTGGTTTCAACAAACTATATGTAAATGCAACAGTATCTAAATTTTAATAGAGCATCTTTTATTTAAAAACGTTGTGTGGCCACAATGCCACATCATCTCACCAAATGAGAAATTAGTTTCATTTGAATACATAAACATTTGTTAACCCCAGACTCATCTATAAGTGAGCTAGCGACAAAAGACTTGTAACTATCACCACTAAAACGTGAGAAGTTTCAAGTTCAGTTAATGTTAATTGCAAACAATTTTAAAGTGGCACACCATAGTTCCGAAAAATGAAAGACTTTTTATGATAAGTTCAAACTGTGTGAATTAATCGGCTAAAAGGTTATAAACGATGAAAATTTATGTTAACTTACTAATCACACTTTGGTGTTGTTTGTTAAGAAATAGGGTAAATCGCATAAAAGTGTACCAAACTTATACACAATTTCAATTTAAGATACTCAACTTTTTTTCCTTCAATTTAGTGTACTCAACTTTTGTTTAGTTGCAATGTTAAACAATTTATAGGTTATCAGGTCATCACCACCATACTTCATCTTTTCCGATAAATTCCGGCCAACTTCCGGCTAGTTTTTTTTTTCCAATCACGTTTTTCACTTGCAGTGTTCATAAACACAAACACTACCGGGACATTCATAAACAAAATTATTTTAGAAATTTCTAAAAAAAAAATGATGATAATAACATTTCACACAAAACATCTAACAAACCTTCTTAAATTAATTGAATACATTTTATGAGTATTTGAATATTTAGATTCATAGCTGCTACAAAAAGAAAATATTTATTAATTTGTTTTTAATTTCTTATTTTATTCTTTCTTTGCGATTAAGATTTTATACAAATGACTCCATTGTTGAAAGTCAAATGGACCTGTGTTCCTTTTTTTTTTTAATAAGGAGCCCCATGCCCCCATAACAGATTTATAACTTATAATTGATTAGGTGTTTTGCAGTTAAGATCCCATCCATAATAATAAAAGGTTAAAAAGCCTTCAATAATCAATACTGTTCGTATGTGTTTTTTTTTTTTTTATAAAGAGAAAGGGGTAAAAAACTAGCTGGAAGTTGGCCGGAATTTGATTGGAGAAGATGAAGTATAGTGGTGGTAACCTGGTAACCTATAAATCGTCTAACATTGCAACTAAAAAAAAGTTGAGTACATTAAATTGAGAAGAAAAAAATGAAATACCTTAAATTGAAATTAGGTATAAGTTGGATATACTTTTGTGCGATTTGCCTAAGAAATACCCCAAAATAGTTAATACAATCGTTAAAATGTTTGAAATTATCTTAAACAAAAAAGTTAAACTCTTAATTTATGCAAAACATGTAGTTGAATCATTTAAACCAATGTTTTCAAACCCGGGTCGACCCGGCCGGTTCAACCGGTACCCGGCCACTAAAACGGGTCAAAAAACCCGGGTTTCTAAAACCGGGTCAACCGGTTAGACCCGCCGGGTTTTGAGTGACCCGGGTCATGAAACCCGGCCGGGTTTGGTTTTTTTCAAAATTTTTTTATGAAAACCGGGTTGACCCGGTTAGACCGGCGGTCGAACCGGTTGACCCGGTCGAAAAATAAAATAATAAAAATGAAAAACCGGGTTGATCCGGCGGTCGAACCGATGCCCGGTGACTCAACCGGGTCGATTAAAAAACCGGTTTTTAAAACATTGATTTAAACAAAGGATATAACAAGTCACATGTGGTATGAACCCGAATCTTCATTAATTATGTGAGCAGATACAAGATCAAAAAACATGAAAAAAGTGACGTATTACGTTGTACGTACCACTACTACCTTTGCAGGGCTATTTCATGCTCTATGCATATTGCGCACCCACTAACACAAACTACCTCAGGCCATAATATTTGCTTTTTACTCTTTTTTGTTCATGCTTCTACTTAGAAATATTAAAAGTTTTATAAGTAATTAAGTCTTGTGACAAAATGAGTTTAACGAATATACTAACTTAGGTGTTTATAATGTTTAGGGTCCGTTTGGTACGTAGGCGGGATTAGATTTGGATTTAGATTTGGATTTGGAGTAGGTTTTGAAAAAAATGAGAAAGAGAGATAATATATTATTTAATACATAAACAATTGTTTTTTAAATTATCATATATGCTTTTGTAATTAAAATATGTGGCTCATAAATAAACTTGATTATCAAGAAGTGAAATAGTTTTGTACTTAGTGCAATAATGACAGAAAAGACAAATGGTTAATATGTAAACCAAGCTACCTTGCCAGAATTTCTTGAACCCCTCGTATGAGGGCATGAGTCCCAAATTCTAAACCACATGTACCAGCCAAACAATTAACAAACGTCAAATCAAAGTAAAACCCATGCTAAAGTGGTAAACCAAACGGATCCTTAATGTTGTAATATATATGATAACGTATCAATATTAATGACCCAATCTCATTAATTACACGTCAATATTAAGCCCAGTATAAACATTTAGGGCACGTTTGGTACGAGAGAATGCCATAGAATAGAATCGTAATAGAGAATGGAATTGTGGAGAAAGTGACTCATGTTTGAGAAAGAATAATGATTCTACTGTTTGGTACAAATAAAGAATGCGTGTAATATAGAGCATTCTCTTGTTTGGTTATTGTATATAATACATGAATAAAAATGAATTTTATCATTTAAATTTTCGTTTTAAACATTTGATTACCTAAATCATCATTAAAATAATATGATTATTTAAATTGCTACCTTAAATACACTGAGTATATGCTAACCTTCTATTGCAAAAGCAATATTGGAGGATCTTTTGTTGGGTGCAATTCGTAATAATGTGCACAATTGAAAATTAATTCTAATATTACTTATTTATAATAGTTGTGGCGAATTTTGAAGAAACCTAAACATTAAAAAAAAAAAAAAAAAAAAAAAAAAAAAAATTGATATTAGCATTTGAATTGCTGGTTTTATAAGAAAAGGTTAAAAAACAAACGTTGATATGAAGATTTAATATCAACCTATCAATTTTTGTATCAAATAATTAAAAAAAAAAATTAAATAAAAAAAAATTAAATGAAAAAAAAAAAAAAACATTTGAAGACTATGATTGAAATCAATTTTTTTTGTTATACAAAAGAATCAACCATAGAATGTCTTCCCTTTTATTCACCAATTCTCTCATTTCTTCACTATTTTAAGAGAATGCGGAGGATGGAAAGAAAATCAAATATTGATTCACCGATTCCATTCTCAACGCAAACAAACACGAGAATGCTTCTTCATTCCGTTTCTCAGCTTTCCATTCCATCGTACCAAACGTCCCCTTAGGGTTTTGCTAATCTCTGCCCATTGGGCAAAGGATTAAGCGCAATTAATGAAGACACAATTTCTTTTTAAATCAAAAAATGCATTTAATGAACATTTATTAATCTCTAAAATTACCGTAATTAATCATCATTTTGGTATTAATTAACTCAAACATTCCTTATATGTATAGCTAAACAAATGCCCACTGGGCAAAGATTAGCAAAACCCAAACATTTAACATGACCAATTATCAACATTTGATAAAGCCCGGTCACATTCTCAGGTCGTGCCAACTACACGCGTGAGATAATTGTCTCTTTAGTGTCACTAACGGTTATACGAAAAGTAGTGGTCACACTGTTCCACCTTCCACATCCGCGTCACCTCAGATTTCTCTCTCCTTTCACAAACCTTCATCTTTCAACTGTAATGGTTATCACTGCCCACACCTTTCATTAAAATACTCGTTTTATACAAAAATACCTCACAAAATACTCCACACACACTCGCAAAACGAAAATTTAATAATAAAACATACCCACTTTGCACAAATGCCAATAGGTGAGTTCTCGTCCCTTTTTTCTCTTGGTCACGCGTGACCTACTTGCTAGATAGTGGGGTTCGTGCGTGAGGTAGCACCCCAACGGTGTCAAAAGTGCAACATTAGTTCCAATCTTAAATTATGACAATGTGAGACACACGAGCAAGAACATAGGAGACAAGGACGACCTTATACGAGCCAAAGGGAGTGCGCCAGCTGTCATTCTTGTCTACACGGCGGATGATCAACACATGGCCTGTCTTACAACCGTTGTATCTCTATACTTTCATATTATTTCATATAGTAAAAAACGCACACTTTGATGGTTTGTTTAAGCATTACCCAAACTCTTGATTCCCAATCATATTCTTGATTTCTTAGGTCCTTACTGTTTTACACGACAAACCAAACAACACAAAAATCACCATTCAATCTTAATTACGTTTTACATATCATACGTAAACAACATAGGTACTGATTAGATAAACATATGTTTAAGTGTTTGGTAGAATTTGATTATTCAAGAATTTTGTTAAACACATAATTTGTTACTCCAATCCGTTGATGTATTCTTACGAATGATTGAACGATAGTTTATAATGTTTTCTTGATTAAACATGCATGTCTAACGAGATATTCTATGTTGCTTAAACAATCAAATCCAGAATTCGATATTGTTTTAAAGAATTGATACACCAACATCGGATTTGTTTAGTCGCCAGACATTATTTTGCGTTCGTAAATTTTTTTATTTTAAGCTTAACTAGATGCATATACTATGGGTGAACCGAGTGAAGGTCGAAAATAATCACAAAGAAACTTATTAGACCGCTTACATTTGAGTTTAGATCCTCTCTATCCGGATAACATCAAAGAGAAAATCTCCTATATGTTTACCCGTTCACTATAACATTAATGCCCTTTTCGTCAGTTTACAAATAATTTTTCATTTTAGAATTGTCGTTCTATGAAAGCACAAATCATTTGTTGTGAACTCGTCAAATATATATAATCACCCCTTGCAAGGCCGGAGGTCCTTTTCTACCTTTGGTAGAACCGGAAGCAGCCTCTCTACGTTAGGAAGGGGTAGGGCTGTCTACGTCTCAACCTCCCCCATACACCGTTGAAGAAGATATTGGGACACATAACCCGTAGAATACGGTATTGGGAGTTACTTTACTTTACTTTTAATGTGTTATAAATATTAAGATTCATATTTAGTTTGTGACAAACAATTATAATCAATGTTTTGAATCCCGGGTCGACCCGGCCGGGTTAACTGGTTGAAGCCGGTCCAGCCGAAAAAACGGTTAAAAAAAACCGGGTTAACCGGTTAGACCTGTCGGGTTTTAAGTGACCCGGGTGAACCCAGTTCTCAAAATCTGGCCGGGTTTGTTTTTTTTTTCATAAAAACGGGTTGATCAGGTGGTCGAACCGGTTGAAAATAATAATTTTTTTAATAAAAAACCGGGTTAACCTGACGGTCGAACAGATGACTCGATAACTCGACCGAGTCGATTAAAAACCCGATTTTCAAAAGATTGATTATAACCGGTGTGTTACTCAATCACCAAATTGCCATATTAAGCTGAAACTCTAAAAATGCAAGTGGTTTGGACTAAAAAAAGGTAATAATCAAATTCATAATTTTTACAAATGAAAAATAAAGTATGAAACGAGAGTGAGGGTAAATTTGGAACTTAGATGGTAAATATGTGACAACTGGCTATGGCTATGTTTGGCACACAAGATTATGGAGAGATTCTGCTATTTTTTTCAAAAAATAAGCTACTTATAAAATAATCCTTGTTTGGCAACATAACTTATAAAAGATTATAAGAAAAATAATCTTCCATAATCTCTGAAAATAAAAGGTTACTTCATGTAGCTTATAAAAAAAATTTCTTTTTATAATCTTTATCAAAGACCAAAGATCAAGAACAACACCAAAGACCAAAGATCTATTTTTGCCAAACATACCCTATGTATGTGGGCAGTGGGATCCACCCGTGGCCTGGTGCTAACCATGTGAGTAAAACTTGGAGGTTACTAATATGTTTTTCAATTTTATTACTCCCTCCGTCCCAAAATTATAGTCTCCTATTGACTTTTTCGGTCTTTCTTTTACAACTTTGACCTTAAATATTTTTGTTTGTGTTATATAATACTTGATGCAAATTATATGAATGGATTGTGTTTTAAATGTAT
Organism: Chrysanthemum makinoi; assembly: GCA_910596185.1. NCBI lineage: Eukaryota > Viridiplantae > Streptophyta > Magnoliopsida > Asterales > Asteraceae > Chrysanthemum > Chrysanthemum makinoi. The sequence continues at coordinate 231,057,173 of OU343218.1, forward strand.
TTTTCATTAATATATTTTTTATCAACTATTGTATACCACAAACAAAAATATTTAAGGTCAAAGTTAAAAAAAAAAAGACCGAAAAAGTCAATAGGGGACTATAATTTTAGGACGGAGGTAGTATTATTATTATTATTATTATTATTATTTTTTTATAAAAACATCACTTTATTATTATTATTATTATTATTATTATTATTATTATTATTATTATTATTATTATTATTATTATTATTATTATTTAATATATTTTAAAAAAGGGTTTAGGTCGTACAATAGCAATGTACTTTTCAAAATGTCGTTTTGCGTGTACTTTTTAAGTTGTAGAATAGCAATGTACTTTTGAAAGTGTCTCGTTTTAAGACGCTGTTTTTTTAAGTTGTAGAATAGCAATGTACTTTCTATATGTGTTCCATTTTAGTACGTCAATCGACGTACTAAATTGGAACACTTATGAAAGTACATTGCTATTCTACAACTTTAAAAAGTACACGCACGCATTGGAACACTTATGAAAGTACATTGCTATTCTACAACTTAAAAAAAGTACACGTACTAAAATGGGACACTTTGAAAAGTACATTGCTATTGTACGACCTAAACCCTTTAAAAAATACGATAAAAGTTTGATTTATCCACTTAGATCTTGGGTTACGTTCACTAGCATTATTTCATAAAGACGATAAAAATATTCTAACTTTAAATTTACAAAATTTTAACTTATTAATAACAAACACAAGTTTTTTAGATTGAGTACACTTATAAGATATTGATTTACAAATGGACATGCGTATGCATGAGAATAACCAACTTCATCTTTTCTACTTTTACACACACAAAATACTAATTGTATGTGTTGATACAAAAGTTGGGCGTTCCTGGTTTGGAGCTCCGGTTCTCGTACCAATTGAGAATTGCTGCTTGAGACCTGCGCACTAAGAGACAAGAAACACCGTTAGGCTTATCGTGGGATTGTCTCCCACGATTGTCCTCCGGCGTGAGAGTGAGTAATCGGTTTTAGGGTTTAAGGAGTTTTTAGGGTTATGAGATCGCATCTTAAACGAGGATATAATTCCTTTATATACACACGGAATCCTTGTTGGTTCCGTGTTCCCCAACCTTCTGCGTATCCCGCCTAAGTCGGTTGGGAATGATTATCTTCTTATTTTAGAAGATATCGGATATCTATTCCGTAAATAGATATGGGCTTGGGCTTTCGTGAACCCAAACGTGTATTGATATTGGCCCGTTCAGATCGGGCTTGAAGTAGTGGATCGTAGTCGGGTTTATGACCACTCCGCACTATACGCCATCATGTCCCCGGCCTAGTATGCGCGTGAATCAGCGGATGCTAGACTAATGACCGTAGTCCAAAATAAAATAAACTTACGAAACGTATTAAAGAAGCCATACACATACCCGTAGGTGCGTTGTATCTAGACATAAAAGGGATTTGTAAATACCTCGTTATTCGGGAAAGTAACCCCGCCCCATCGAGTAATCTCAACCACACAAGTGAAGTTAGTGGAGTCCACGTGGCACATATCGTGTGGATGAGAGAAAAGCATAAAAGCACTCGTCATTGTCACAATGTAATCCAATCGTAAAAAGAAATCCGCCATTGTTGAAATAGAACTCGCAATCCGTAAATTAAACTACCTCAAGGTACCCAGCGTGCGTGTTCCAGACATCCAACACTATGGTGAAACAATTATCGGACTTTACCTCCTTATTATCCGAGAGCGATCTCTTAGAGTTCACCTCGCATTATTTTATACCCTTTGACGTGCATCCGGTTGTGCCGGATGTGGGCAACCATGCGGACTTCCCTGAGGGAAAGTGGGGTTTATACGCCGTTGTTCGATTTTTGAACCAACGCGTGCCCCGTCCCGCTTTCTATGCGATGTGTTAAACTATTACGACCTGCATATATCCCGCTTACATGTATCGGTGCGCCAAAATTACCAATTTTGAGGTAAATTGCCGTTACCGCGCTAACCCAACCATTCATTTATTCCGCGCATTTTACCACACGATATGGGCACATGGGTGGGTATCTTTTGCGGCGTGCGGTAGGCTCCAATGCTATATGGATAAGCTAGACTCGCCGGGATTGGAAGGAGTATTTCTTCGGGTAGATGATATATGCTTTCCATGGAACTATCAGCTTTTATACCCGGTACATTAGAGAGGGATGAGTGCCCCGCCTGGTCGTATGATGTTGAGGATGCGGAATCGATAAATGACAACCGCATCCCCATTAGTGCCTATCCTGAGGATTTCAGTACATATGGGCATCACCGTAACTATTTTGGTTCAAGATGAGATTCCAATCTTCTTGGACGCCAATGGCCGGTGGGTACTCATTCCACAGTACTTCGTAAATAATGTGAAGTCGGCTGTCAGTACTTGCACATTATATACCTTATGTTATTTGTTGCTTCCTTTGCGCAGAAATGGATCTATTTCGCGTGGTGCAATTGGCCAAACCATTGGGTGTGAGGTCGGAGGTACGGCCTTTGAAAGAAGGTGAAGAGCCAATACTAGCGAAAGTACCGCTGGGCATACAGTGGAGCTGAACTTAGGGGTGAGGGACCAAGCTCTTCCGTTGCGATAGAGGCAACACCGGTGCAAGGCGTGCGAGCCCTCGGCGCCCTCCTCTATTGCGCAACCACCACCCGTAGTGGCGGATCCCATTGATGAGGAAATGGAGGAGCAAGAGCATGCGCTATTGCGTAAAAGGTCGCGCAATGAGATGGTACGAAGTTCGGCAAGGAAGAAGCGCCCCATGATGCTCATGTTGAATCTTCTCGCCGGTGAGGCAGATCATCACACCCGCCGCCAGATGTTTTCGCCCCGGTAGTACTCTCGATAGTTACCATTATATATATATATATATATATATATATATTTTTTTTTTCATCAAGTTTGCGATGCGGTCTTGATAAGTCCATCTGTATTTGTAGGTTCGAACAGGTGCGGAATCGCCACCCAAAAGAGAGTCCTGCTTTGTCCGAAGTCTTCGAACCGGAGATTGGTAGCGCAGTGCGGCGAGGGGATGCGTCAATGGGTCACCTGGTTGATAACCCGGTTTCTCCGCCGCGCAAGGCGAAATGTGTTGGGGAAAATAGGCGGATCGCTCAAAAGGACCAGCGATAGCATCACCGAGGCGAATCGCCGCTAAAGCCGAAATCAAAGAAGCCAATGCGTATGCGGAGAGGCTTGCAGGAGAAAAAATGTTTCTACTATCTCAAATAGAGCGTGAGCGGCGAAGGGTCAAGTATAAGTTGTCATGCAACTGGGCCCTTAAGCATCTAGAGCAGGCTAAGGAAAGTTTGTTTACGCAATTAGGGGAGCTTGGAGCTACCGTGAGTGGTCATTGGAGGTGCAGGAGGCTAAATCTGCTAAGCTGAAAGCATCGAGTATGACGAGGAATTGTATCCTCGGCTCATGTCCACCATAGCGGAGCCGCAGGTGGCTCATAGGCCACGGTCTTCGCCTAGCGCCTCAGCACTCGAATCGCCAGAGGTGGTGAGTGCCTTCGGGAGGTTGTGCAGGCGCTTTGGAGCGTGGTAAATCGTTTATTGAGAAACTCCATGAGGCGTAAGCGTGAAGGCGCCGATTGATAAGGTACCAAATTATGATGCCGAGTCATATGATCACTTGGTGGTCGCTATGCGAGAATGAAAGACTTGGAGCTCCCTATGATTTCTGAGCTTGAGCGCAATCAAGACTATCCGATAAATGTTATCATGGCGGGGTTGACCTTGGCGCGGCATCAGACTGAGGAAGCCGAAACACGCCGGATTTTTATTTGAAGCCCCATGAGTCACAACTTCAAGTACCTGTCTTTGCGCGTCCTAGGGATAGTCAGAATCCATTTGCTTTGGAGAAGGAGGTATCGTTAAAGGAAGTCTTGGAAGCACATGCAACCCGTCGTGCTAAGAAAGAAGGTATTGCAGGTAAAGCCATTTTGTGTGGGGTCGGTGCGGCTCACTTGCCAAGGTCCGATGGGGTGCCGGTGTGGCTATCGTGTCGCGCCAAGATGCAGACGTGTTGAAGGGTACGAGCGAAGCTAAAGATGCAACAAGTCATGTTGGCACGTCGTCACTTAAGCGTTAGTACCGGTAGTCGATATGTTGCAAAACACTTTCTTGTAATAACTCGTAGTTATGAATAAAAGTTCTTTGCGTGGGTATTATTGAGACTTGTAATGTATACATATCTGTTTGTCTTTGAATGAAAGATGTATTTGTTGCCGAAGAAACAAACGTGTAAGCCAAAGCGAATGTAGGAAATTCATAGTCATGTATGAAGATCATGGTATACTTGGAAAATAATTCTAAGTACTTTATCATAATCGTATGTTCGATTCACACATCAGTAAATATCTTATTAAGGAATCAAGTGGGAATTGGTTCCTAGGTTGTTAAACGTGTGCGTTGTTACGCATAACCGCCGTGGATGCGCACATATCTTATTCCAACGTCTTGAGAACAAGGTGTTTAACAAGGATGCGTGATCCGGTGTTGATGGGTTTGCAACCCTCTTACTCAACAAGTTAGTTAGTAGGTTAACTTATCCTTTTACCATCGTGGGTTTATTCATAGTGCATGCACGCCATCGTGGGCAAGAAATAAATAATTGTTAAGACATACAAGATATGGAGATAACAACTTAAAATGTGTCGCTGAGTTAGCTAGAAACCGCGGCGCTTTATTGATATTTGCAAGTTTTTGAGAAACACAAAAGAAAACAAGAAATATGAAAAATAAAATGAATACATGAATGTTTATTGGGCACTAAAGTGCGGAGCGCGTGCGCTGTGCCGTAGCTATTCTTTATAGGTAGCATCTCTTGAGGTTGCCGATGTTCCATGTGCGCGGTAGGTCGCGACCATCCAAGCCTCGTAGCTTGTACGCGCCTGTGCCTATTGCTTCAAAGAACCTCATAAGGTCCTTCCCACTTTGGTCCGAGCTTACCTGTATCTTCTGCGTGGCTCGCCTCATTGGCACGGTAGACAAAGTCGCCTGGTCTGAATGAAACATTGCGGACCTTGGCATCATAGTATCCTTTCATTTTTGACTTCGACCTTGCCTCCCGTATGGCTGCGCGTTCGCGTCTTTCTTCCAACAGGTCCAAGTCGACACGTCTTTCGTCATTGTTTGTTGTTACATTGATCTCCGCCGTGCGGATAGTTGGCATGCCGATCTCAGTTGGTATAACAGCTTCTGTCCCGTAGACTAGAGAGAAGGGGGTGTCCCCCGTGCTTGTTTTTATTGAGGTGCGGTGTGCCCACAAGACATGCGATAGCTCTTCGACCCACCTTCCTTTGTGCTTGTCAAGGCGCGCTTTGATTCCTTCGCCAAGGCTTCGATTTGCGCGTTCTACTAAGCCATTGGTTTGCGGGTGTGTAACGGACGCGAAGTGTTGGGTGATGTTTAACTTCTCGCACCAATCTTTGAAGGGGTTGTCGCAGAATTGTTTCCCGTTATCCGAGATGATTTCCCAAGTAATCCGAAGCGGCATACTGATGTTGTCCCTGCATAAAGCGTTTCACACGTTACCGGTGATTGTCGCCACTGCTTTTGCCTCAATCCACTTGGTAAAGTAGTCTATAGCTACTATGAGGAATTTGAGACCGCCTGCTATTGAAAAGGACCCGCAATATCAATGCCCCATTTGTAGAATGGCCATGGCGCCGTAATTGGCGTTAGTTCATGCTGTGGTTGGCGCGGGACGGGTCTATGAACTTGGCAATCATTGCACTTCCGTATTAAGTCCCGCGCATCTCTATGCATGGTTGGCCAAGAGTATCCTCGATCGCGTGGCGCTGCGTGCTACCACTGAGGCGTGGTCTGCATGCCGCAAGAACCTTCATGGATTTCTCGCAGCACGTAATTTGCTTGTAGAGGGCCAACGCATCGGAGCCATGGTTGGAGGAAAGAACGTCGGCATAATATGTTGTCTCGCATTCAATCTCTGCTGCGCCGTGATTCTCGCGAGCTTCTTTCGTTCTTGGGGTAATGTTCCTTTGCTTAGGAATTCCGTAATCGGTGTCATCCATGTAGGACCCTCCTCTTCTATGACCGCGGAGACTTCCATCTCTGATATGGATTTGCTTTTCGCTGTTTCCACCAAAGACTTGCTTTGATAAATGTGCGAAGCTTGTCGAGGTGATCTTGCTCAAGCTGCATCCGCCTTGCGATTTTCGCTCTAGGGACTTGCTTGATAGTGAATCGTCGAAGCCTTTAATCGCTGTCTTAGTTTTTCCAAGATCTTGAATCATATTCTCGCCTTTGGCCACGATTCGCCCAACACGTGGTTGGCTACTAGCCGGGAATCTACATTCGCTTCCAAGTTTTGTACACCCATTCGAGCTGCGATGCGTAGTCCGGCGATTAGGGCTTCGATTCTCGCCTCATTGTTTGTCGCGGTAAATTCAAAGCGCAGGCGTAGGTGAATTCTATTCCCTATGGGTTTGTGAGAATGAGGCCGCCTCGACCCATCCACGCATGAGGATCCGATGCAAACAAAATCCATGGATCTTGTAACTCCCTCTTTCTTGGTACGGGTACCTCATCAAGATCGGGTTTCTCGATGATGAAGTCGCAGAACCTGCCCTTTTATTGCGGTACGTGGTCTGTAAGAGATGTTGTGTTCGCCCAGAAGACACTCCACTTCGGAGTCGCCCCGACGCATCGGGTTTGGAGATGATCCGCTTGATGGCTTGATCTGCGGATTACCGCTATCGCGCGCTGGAAGTACCGGCGTAATCGCTATACGGCAAACACTAGTGCCAAGACTAACTTTTCCATGGCAATCGTAGTTCACCTCCGATTCTTGAGCGCTTTGCTGACAAAGTAGATAGGGGTTTGCACTGAGTCCCTACCTGTGAGTAGCACTGCTTGCTGACCGCCCCATGGGTTGCCGATAAATACATGATCGCCTCTTCCCCGGTCGGGGTGCAACAAGTGTTGGGAGTGTTGCTAGATGCTGTTTGAGTGTGGTGAAGGATTCTTCTGCCTCCGTTGTCCACCGGAAGTCACCTTTTTTCATACACTTCTTGAGCGCTTTGAAAAGAGGCAATGACTTTTCTGCGACTTAGACAGAACCTGTTTAGACCGCCGCTTTTCCGTTGAGGGATTGGACTTCCTTCAGCGTCGTGGTGAGGAAGTTCTATTACCGCCTTTGTCTTTTCTCGACAAGGTTTTATGCCGTCAGGTTCTATCAGTATCCTAGGAACATGCCTTCGCGAAAGTACATTTCTTGGGATTCACTTCATGTTGATCTCACGTAGAGTCTTGAACGCCTGTATGTCGCGCACAAGCTCAACTTCAAGATGGCTTTTATGACCAGGTCATCCACATAGACTTCCAGGTTGCGGCCCACCTGTTTTTCAAATGCATTGTCTACTAACCGATAGGTGGCACCGCGATTCTTCAAGCCAAAGGGCATTTTTGTATAACAAGAACGCCTTGGCTTGTGTGGAAAGTCGTTTTTTCCTCGCCTTCCTTAGCCATCTCAGATCGGTGATATCCCTTGCACGCGTCGAGAAAACACTTTAACGGGTACCGCGACAAGGACTCTATCTTCCAGCCTATCTCGGTAGTGGATAGCGTCCGTGGGCATGCTTTGTTAAGGTCGGTGAAGTCTCACGCACATTCGCCACTACCGTCGCTTTTCACCATTACGGGTTAGAAAGCCACCGTGGTAGTAGACCTCACGCATAATTCCTGCTTTTACCAATTTCGTACCTCTACCAAGATTGCTGCGCCGCGCTCACGGGGCTTGGCCACGCTTCTTCTGGCGATCGGTGTGTATCCTTGTCGGATTCTTAGTTTATGCTCGTGATCGAGCGTGGTACTCGATCATGTGTTTTGGCTCCCATGCGAAAATATCCACGTTCTCTTTGTAGGAGCGCGACACGCCGCTTTGCCGTTGTCCGACAATGACCACCGATAGTTATTTCCTGCTCCGGTAATCTGGGTGAATCGCGACCTTCAAGTTGGGGACTTTGGGCGCCAAGATCGCTTCGAGCGGTGCCATTTCGCATGTAACCGTGTTACATTCTCTGTTTGGTACCGTGGCATTGTAAAGTGTAACAATGCCTCCTTCTATCGAATTTAAGCATCCCGTGCGCTGTTGATGGCACCGCGCATGGCCGATATCCCGTCTCCCAATAATGCCATTGTATGGCGAGGGGGATTTAATCACCATGAAGTCCATCCAGGTTGTCGTAGAGTGCTCTGCGTTGCCAACGCTGACTAGCAATCGCAGTTGCCCCATGGGCCATATCTTTTCACCCGTGAAACCCGCTGTGCCGACCGGGTTTAACTGGCTGCGTATTTCGTGTCGCAGTCTTTTGAAGCAATGCTCGTACATGATATTTGCCGATGCCCCACCATCAATGTACATGCGGTGTATGTCGTGACCACCAAAGACGATTTCAATGGTGAGTGGCTCGCTGCTGCGTTGTCCGCAGTGAGAGTAGGGAAAGAGATTTCCTGCGAGAGAACTCCCTGGTGACCTTTTGTCTAGTGACTCGTTGCCACGTTTGTATCATGTAGATTGTGTCAGCCTTATCTTTTGGGTGTCTCTTTCTTGTTTCCATTCTTTTGTTTGTCTCTTCCCTCTTTAATGTTTTTAACCGGTGGTCCATCTACCCTCTTTGACCATCTTGTCGATGAGTTGGCCGCAATTGGACACATTCGTTAGTAGTGTGACCCTTTTGTGCGTGGTAGTCACAAAGATCCATTCCCAGTGCGCCTGTAATACCTGAATTTCTAAAATTCACAAAAAGACCAAAATACCCTTATGATCAAAAGTAAGAATAACTAAATAAACAGAATACCAAATGAGCTATGTAAATTCAGAAAACTTATAAGAAATATCACATATGATCCAAATAAATTTTGAATGACTTTGTAAAGTTAATTTTTATAGATGATAATTTTATAAAATCAATTATGTATTTTAAATATTTAGCCGAATATATTTAATAGTTTTAATAAAAGAATTTAATTAATAAGAGCCCAATATAAATTTATATTACTAAGAGTCCATTTATTTTAAGTCCAATATATTATGAAGCCCACAAGAAAAATAGTAAATCAAGTATATATACAAAATTCGGTTCCCATAAAATCCCTTATTGCCGATTAACCATAAACCGACTTCAAAACCCTCAACAAATCGATTTCCAGTTTCCAGAGCTTGAGACCATTTTTCTTGGAGAAGATTTAAGGTAAAGAAGGTGGGAAAAATAGTGTTCGAGTTCCTAGGTTGCTGTTTTAGTCGTGGTTAGTTTTTGGAACAATTAGGGTTTCGACAAGTGAGGTTTTTGTGCTTCTTTTGTTCTAACGATTCAAGCTTATCAAGGGTAAGTTCCTAATGTTGATTTCAGTCCTATAAGTCATATGGAACACATAAAAATTGGCCATGCATGTTTAATAAGTCGTATGAAATTATTGGAATCTAAAACCCTAGAAATCGTATAAAAATAACGAATGGGTGTATAATAATTTTAGAGACCATGATTTGATTTTTCCAGAAGCTATTACATGATATAAGACCTGAATAAAATACATATTTGTGAATTCGAAGGTTGTATGAATTGTTGTGAGTTTTAGGGTTCGATTAAACATGGAAAAAGGAAGGTTTTTAAAAGGACCGATTAGGGTTTTGCATGAGCTAGGGTTTCTTGTAATCATTGAAGGTAATTAATGAAGTAGTAATGATGAGTTAATGATGGGTTAAACTTAGGTTTAGGATTTGTACTTGAATTATGTCTTTTCGGTCCTAAATAAAAGTTTTGGGTTGGTTTTGTTAATTATGAAACTTAAAGGTTATTTTTGGGAACAGTAAAATACTTGTACTAAACGTATAAAAATAAGTGTGGGGGTTAAACATGTAATTTTGGATATTTAAAGGGCTATTCGAGTTGTATTTAAATTATTAGGGTACGTTTTGTAAATTCTAAAACCTTTGGGTTAAAAGTGTAAAATCTGATAAAGTAAGGTGAGATTGTGAACATAGAGGTGTCAAGGGTGTAATTTGTAATTCTGAGTAATTATGGGTTCTACAAGTGTAAATTGATTTTGTAGAGACACGCATGAGTTAAGTTAATTTCGGTTTGTTATCATTTACGTTCTAGGTTAAATTGGGAAATCATTAAAAGAAGTAATATGTGAATTTAATGCGTATTTAGTAATATTTAAAGAGTAGGGGAAACCCTAGAATCTAAATAGGAAGTTGGAGAATTAATGATTAAGACTCTAAAACATTGTAATTTTGTCCGTCACTAAAAATGAGAATAATCTGACAACTTTAAAAGTATTAATGAGATTGATCCGTTATACTAATAAGTATTAAATAAATCATAATCCGTGTAGATTCGTTGAAGGAGACGCGACGTTACATCTTCGTATTCGTTCATTCGTTGCTTTTCTCTCACTTGCTTTAAGGTACGGATATTCTGTCTTACTTTAAGACACTTACGTTATCGCAGATATTCGACCTTTCAAGTAAAGGTTCCTTATGATGTTCTTTTCGTTCGCTTTTCTATTTCGCTTATTAGGATTCCCAATGCCATTGCTATGAACCCTTTTTCTTGAATGTTTGATCTGTTACTTATCTGAATTTATGTTCTAGTGAACTATGCAATATCTGATGTGAACTTATGTTAGGAAGATTTTGATATGCACATCTGTTCAACTTTTCTATGGTTGATTATGAACTTCAATATGAACTTCGCTTATGAATATATGACATGCCACTATGACATGAATTTATGATTCTCAATATCTGAATATGAACCTTATGATATGAACTATCTGATAAGTTATATGTGACCTTTATGATGAATTATGATCTGTGTCATGTATGAAAATCTGTTTGACCTAAGTTTAGTTTGACACCCGAGCCAAATAATAACTAGTCATGGGGGTTCCATGTCCATGTCGTGATGCACCTCTCGACATGACTCTAGGGCGATAGAGTGATGTTCGCCACGCCCCTTTCTTATCTCGTTTATGAGCTCACTATATATTATATGGCCACTATCTGTCTGTTGGGGCGTATGGATGCATCCTAGATCTTATATCGTTATCGATATGTTTTCGGTGAATGATGTCGTGTGCAATACGCGTCTTCATAAATTCTGGGAGCTAGCTACTCCATTGGTTACTTGAGGTCTCCCCTCATATTATATATGGTATTCTGAGGTCACCCCTCCGAATACAATGGTTACTTATGATATGTTATATCGATATGTTTCGGGCTCGTGGTAGTTGACTAAATCTTTATCTGTTACTTCGTGTTAACTATTCGTATGATTCGGTATTTCGAGTGTTTATATTTTGTATTCTGAGATGATATGTTAGAGAATGTGCTTATGACGTATTTGTTTAAGTGATTATTAGTTGCCATGCTAGGACAGGATTAATACGTTAAAATATGATTCGTATATCTGATATTATGATTTGTTATCATTACGTGAATGTGTTGATCTGCGAGATAAATGTGCTAGTGTATAATCGAGTATTTTGAAGGTTAATTATCTGTCTGCATATGTGACCTGCCATGTTAAACTCTGCTAAGGTTAGGATTTGATATGAGAACTGGTTTAGCTATATTGTCCGCCATTTCACGCTACAATATTGCATTAAGTGTATTAAATGTTGATTAATTGATTTGTATGAATGCCATGTTTATTTGTTTAGAAGTGTTTTCAGTTAGTCTCTAGACATTTCGTTTGGCTTATACGTAATCTGTTATTTTGGTATGCAATGTGTTTGGTTGTTCTGATATGTTCGTGTTTGTGTCATTGATGTGCTCTGTGATGTTAAACTGTTATGGTTGTTTGGATTTCTGTATATTTGTTCTTCCGTAATCCTAAAGATCTCTCATTATTTTATTTTGATTTTCGTTATTCGTATATTTGTTTTGTTTAGCTTTTGTTTCGTTATATCCGTTCACTGGGCTTTGTAAGCTCAGCCGCACTTTTCTTTTCATGCGGCAGGTATAAAGCATTCAAGATGAGCTTATGGGATAGCTGATCTGGGTTTGAGAGTAGAGACGAGAGCAAGATTTGACCATAGAGATCTTATATTTATTTGAATATTAAGTTATTTATACTATCTTTTGTAAGTTTTTGTATAGGCTTCCGCTTTTGTACATTAGTTAAAGTTCTGATATGAAACCGTATTGTGATATCTTTACCCTTGTCGGGTCGGGGTGTTACAATTTATGGTATCAGAGCTCTAGGTTTTAGGACCCTTAGAGCTTAGGCTATGACCTGTGAGAAGTGGGTAGACATTAGGTTTCCGTCTGTTCAGATATTTTTCGATTCCTTTTGATGGTCGTTCAGATTTGACTTCGATATCCTTTTTGCCTTCACTGAATTGGCCCTCCTTTGTTCGCATCGAATTTTGTTATTTTGTTTTCGCTCGTCCGTTTGTCGATCGTTAGATGGAGACTACCCGTGGAACCGAAGAAGATGGTGCCGACCCTACGTTGCTGCGACGGTTCTGTCTTTGGAGAGGTTCGTGAAGCAGAAGCCACACTCGACTGCCGATCTGTCGGAGACATCCGGATGTTGTTGGAGGAAGTTGGATGGACCAACCAAAGGCGCAAGAGACGGAGACAAGATTCAACCGGTGGTTGAGAAGATTCATCTACTTCATATGATTTGGGCGCGACTTATGTCACTCTGATTCGTTTGTCATGCGTTTCAAGACGGTTTGATATTCGATAAGTGATTCGATCTGTATTGCTTTTCTCGATTTGTTCGAACTCGGTGTGAATCGTGAAGTTTTATCGTTTAGCATTCGGTATATCTCGGCTTTTCTTCCTGGATCGTCAGTAATAAGTCATGAGGAAGAATACGAGGTGGACTCGGATTTAGAATCTACGGCTATTGGTAGGTTTAATCCGACACAAGAATAGGAATTTCGCTTCTGATTAGTTGCCCTCCTTATGAGAAATTTCTGACATTTGATTTTGAGTTAGGTTCTTTTGTTTTCATTTTGACGTTTGAATCTCGGATTATTAAATTTCATTTTGGGAATTCATCTTATGTCGACTTTGCAAATTTTGTTTGATGGATGGAAATAAAACAAAATTTTGAAAGTATAATTCCTGTCTGTGGTTTCTTTCTGATAGATCCGTTAAGTTTCCGTTAGTCCTTATAAGTTTTGTCAGCTATTTTATTTTCGTAATGTAATTGTTTCATTTTAGTGTTTGAATGAAGTATGGCCATCATGATGGTATACTCATGAGTATCAGTTTGTTATAGTATGTTACTTGCTATTTGAGTGTTATCTGTATGTGGTATGTTATTAGCTATGTGTTTTGTCATGACCCGAGACCGAATATAATGACAATAAGAACTTGTTATGTGATGCAAGTATTATGACGCCTGATCAACGTAATAATACCGAGATCATATAATCTGAACTTATTGAAGGTATACGACGTCTGGGAAATGCCTGTAGTTGACATGTGATAGACTTTAACTTGTATCTGTTATTTGGTGCTTCTCATGTTCGTTTGAAATTCCGTACCTAATTGTGAGATCTGTAGTAGATATCTGTTACGTGTAAGTTTTGTACGTTTGGAATCCGAAGTTGTTATGACCTGTACGAACCTATAGATTGCTATGACTACCTTAACCTTATATGTCTCCCCATATTTCTGCGACTATTGAAGCCGATAGGATTTATTTCGTCTATGCATATGATGTCCTCATCATTAGATATCTGGATAAGTCAGAATTTGTCGTTTGATTTTCTGCGTCTCATCTGTTCTCCGCCATTATTCTGATAAGTATATAATTATCTATTATAAGTATTTGACTATCGATTTGATTTCTGAATAAGTTTGAGTTTGAATATTCCGATAAGAAATTCATTTGTTCCGAGATAAGATTAACGTTTGTTATATTCCTAGAAATTCCGAAATCCGAATCGTTTTACGTTCGTTCGCCTTGTTCAATTTCGAGGACGAAATTTTCTTTTAGAGGGAAGAAATTGTAATACACTGAATTTCTAAAATTCACAAAAAGACCAAAATACCCTTATGATCAAAAGTAAGAATAACTAAATAAACAGAATACCAAATGAGCTATGTAAATTCAGAAAACTTATAAGAAATATCACATATGATCCAAATAAATTTTGAATGACTTTGTAAAGTTAATTTTTATAGATGATAATTTTATAAAATCAATTATGTATTTTAAATATTTAGCCGAATATATTTAATAGTTTTAATAAAAGAATTTAATTAATAAGAGCCCAATATAAATTTATATTACTAAGAGTCCATTTATTTTAAGTCCAATATATTATGAAGCCCACAAGAAAAATAGTAAATCAAGTATATATACAAAATTCGGTTCCCATAAAATCCCTTATTGCCGATTAACCATAAACCGACTTCAAAATCCTCAACAAATCGATTTCCAGTTTCCAGAGCTTGAGACCATTTTTCTTGGAGAAGATTTAAGGTAAAGAAGGTGGGAAAAATAGTGTTCGAGTTCCTAGGTTGCTGTTTTAGTCGTGGTTAGTTTTTGGAACAATTAGGGTTTCGACAAGTGAGGTTTTGTGCTTCTTTTGTTCTAACGATTCAAGCTTATCAAGGGTAAGTTCCTAATGTTGATTTCAGTCCTATAAGTCATATGGAACACATAAAAATTGGCCATGCATGTTTAATAAGTCGTATGAAATTATTGGAATCTAAAACCCTAGAAATCGTATAAAAATAACGAATGGGTGTATAATAATTTTAGAGACCATGATTTGATTTTTCCAGAAGCTATTACATGATATAAGACCTGAATAAAATACATATTTGTGAATTCGAAGGTTGTATGAATTGTTGTGAGTTTTAGGGTTCGATTAAACATGGAAAAGGAAGGTTTTAAAAGGACCGATTAGGGTTTTGCATGAGCTAGGGTTTCTTGTAATCATTGAAGGTAATTAATGAAGTAGTAATGATGAGTTAATGATGGGTTAAACTTAGGTTTAGGATTTGTACTTGAATTATGTCTTTTCGGTCCTAAATAAAAGTTTTGGGTTGGTTTTGTTAATTATGAAACTTAAAGGTTATTTTTGGGAACAGTAAAATAAAGGTCCTAAACGTATAAAAATAAGTGTGGGGGTTAAACATGTAATTTTGGATATTTAAAGGGCTATTCGAGTTGTATTTAAATTATTAGGGTACGTTTTGTAAATTCTAAAACCTTTGGGTTAAAAGTGTAAAATCTGATAAAGTAAGGTGAGATTGTGAACATAGAGGTGTCAAGGGTGTAATTTGTAATTCTGAGTAATTATGGGTTCTACAAGTGTAAATTGATTTTGTAGAGACACACATGAGTTAAGTTAATTTCGGTTTGTTATCATTTACGTTCTAGGTTAAATTGGGAAATCATTAAAAGAAGTAATATGTGAATTTAATGCGTATTTAGTAATATTTAAAGAGTAGGGGAAACCCTAGAATCTAAATAGGAAGTTGGAGAATTAATGATTAAGACTCTAAAACATTGTAATTTTGTCCGTCACTAAAAATGAGAATAATCTGACAACTTTAAAAGTATTAATGAGATTGATCCGTTATACTAATAAGTATTAAATAAATCATAATCCGTGTAGATTCGTTGAAGGAGACGCGACGTTACATCTTCGTATTCGTTCATTCGTTGCTTTTCTCTCACTTGCTTTAAGGTACGGATATTCTGTCTTACTTTAAGACACTTACGTTATCGTACAGATATTCTGACCTTTTCAGTAAAGGTTCCTTATGATGTTCTTTTCGTTCGCTTTTCTATTTCACTTATTAGGATTCCCAATGCCATTGCTATGAACCCTTTTTCTTGAATGTTTGATCTGTTACTTATCTGAATTTATGTTCTAGTGAACTATGCAATATCTGATGTGAACTTATGTTAGGAAGATTTTGATATGCACATCTGTTCAACTTTTCTATGGTTGATTATGAACTTCTGAATATGAACTTCTGCTTATGAATATATGACATGCCACTATGACATGAATTTATGATTTCTGAATATCTGAATATGAACCTTATGATATGAACTATCTGATAAGTTATATGTGACCTTTATGATGAATTATGATCTGTGTCATGTATGAAAATCTGTTTGACCTAAGTTTAGTTTGACACCCGAGCCAAATAATAACTAGTCATGGGGGTTCCATGTCCATGTCGTGATGCACCTCGACATGACTCTAGGGCGTAGAGTGATGTTCCGCCACGTCCCTTTCGTTATCTGTTTATGAGCTCGCTATATATTATATGGCCACTATCTGTCTGTTGGGGCGTATGGATGCATCCTAGATCTGTTATCGTTATCCGATATGTTTTCGGTGAATGATGTCGTGTGCAATACGCGTCTTCAGAAATTCTGGGAGCTAGCTACTCCATTGGTTACCTGAGGTCTCCCCTCATATTATATATGGTATTCCGAGGTCACCCGTCCGAATACAATGGTTACTTATGATATGTTATATCGATATGTTTCGGGCTCGTGGTAGTTGACTAAATCTTTATCTGTTACTTCGTGTTAACTATTCCGTATGATTCGGTATTTCGAGTGTTTATATTTTGTATTCTGAGATGATATGTTAGAGAATGTGCTTATGACGTATTTGTTTAAGTGATTATTAGTTGCCATGCTAGGACAGGATTAATACGTTAAAATATGATTCGTATATCTGATATTATGATTTGTTATCATTACGTGAATGTGTTGATCTGCGAGATAAATGTGCTAGTGTATAATCGAGTATTTTGAAGGTTAATTATCTGCATGCATATGTGACCCGCCATGTTAAACTCTGCTAAGGTTAGGATTTGATATGAGAACTGGTTTAGCTATATTGTCCGCCATTTCCTGCTACAATATTGCATTAAGTGTATTAAATGTTGATTAATTGATTTGTATGAATGCCATGTTTATTTGTTTAGAAGTGTTTTCAGTTAGTCTCTAGACATTTCGTTTGGCTTATACGTAATCTGTTATTTTGGTATGCAATGTGTTTGGTTGTTCTGATATGTTCGTGTTTGTGTCATTGATGTGCTCTGTGATGTTAAACTGTTATGGTTGTTTGGATTTCTGTATATTTGTGCTTCCGCAGAATCCTAAAGATCTCTCATTATTTTATTTTGATTTTCGTTATTCGTATATTTGTTTTGTTTAGCTTTTGTTTCGTTATATCCGTTCACTGGGCTTTGTAAGCTCAGCCGCACTTTTCTTTTCATGCGGCAGGTATAAAGCATTCAAGATGAGCTTATGGGATAGCTGATCTGGGTTTGAGAGTAGAGACGAGAGCAAGATTTGACCATAGAGATCTTATATTTATTTGAATATTAAGTTATTTATACTATCTTTTGTAAGTTTTTGTATAGGCTTCCGCTTTTGTACATTAGTTAAAGTTCTGATATGAAACCGTATTGTGATATCTTTACCCTTGCCGGGTCGGGGTGTTATAGCCGATCTTACGGTGTGCGCATCTGGCGGTCTTGGGAAATTCGGCCTTACGTGCGAGTATTTCCTTTGGGGTTTTGATCGGGAGTATACCTCATTATCTCTGCCGCTCCTCGGCTACGATAGCTCCTATTACGGTTACTACCTCTCGTTGGATTGTCTCCCGGGTTGCTCACGTGACCGATAACTCGAGTGGTTCTTTTGCTATCCGCCGGCGGCTTCCCCTGGACAAAAGACCGAGAGCGCTTCATGAGTTCATCAAAAGTCTCAGGGATCTTGTCATTTAACCTCTTGATGAGTTCTGGATTATTAATCCCATTCATTAAACCAGAGATCTTTAGTACTTCAAGACATGCTTTAACTTGCATGCATTCATCTTTAAAGCGTTCCATGAATGCACTCGTAGATTCTCCTTGGTGCTGCTTCACCCTGGCGAGTTCGACAGGGTTTTTAGCGCACTTTTTTCGTTGAGTAAAATTTAGACGGAACGCCTTTCTCAACTCTTCAAAACCATTTATGCTCCTTTGCGGGAGTTTGTTGAACCAGCGCGCTTCCTACTAGTGTGGAATTAAACATGTGGCACCACACTGGTTGTGCCCAATTCTCAATGGTTGCGGCTGATTCAAAGATTTTTAGGTGATCGTCAGGATCACCTGTTCCATCATAAGTTTTGACATTTGTAGGCATGCGCCTCTTCTTATTCTCAGAGAAATCACTGTTTCGTCTGGTGAACGCATCCACTTTCTGACGGCGCCATGGGAGAGACATGTCTTCCTCTTGGCTGTCGCGTCTGTTTCTAGACTTCCAATGTCCTGTGTCGCTATCCTCTTTGTCCGAGGAATTATCAGAAGATGAGTTTTCCTTCTTACGGCGTTTGGGCCGGCGTATAGTCTGGAGTCGGGTCATAAACCCGACTACAGTCCACTACTTGCAAGCCCGGTACGAACTGGGCCAATATCAATACGCGTTTGGGCCGGCTGTCCTCAGAGTCTGACTTATAGTCTGGATCTGAAGGGCTCTCACTTGGGGAATACTTTCGCCCCAGTCTGTCATGTACTTTACGGCTACCCAGTCTGGCATAGACACTGGTGCGCCGTCCTTCTCCATCACTATCACTCAAATGTTGCGAGTGAGATGTCTCATCACCCTCGATCCTCCTCCCGATTCTGTTGAATCGGGAGTCGGCTTTCTCTTTCGCTTCTCTCGATAGCGTGGGGAAGCTTCAGTATTCAGATCGAAATTGAGTCGGGCTTTCAAGTTCCGACCTGATCTCTTCTTCTCTTCCTCTTGCATGAGGGCAGTTAATGTTTCGTAGTTTTGGGATACGAAAACTTCTGGCGCTAACTTCGGCGCGACCCCCTCAAGAGTGGGTGTGTTTGTTTCTGCCGCTATACCTTTATCCTGGTCTGGTGCCTCCAGTACCTTTGTCGAGTTAGTTTCCGCACCGATTGGAAGGGAGTAGTAAAGACGGTGCGCAGTGGGTCTACTCCACTCGTGGTGGTTGTAGTGGCTTGGGTTGTTCCCGAGTGTGGTTCCACCAAAGGGAAGATCAAGTCTTGGCTTGATCCCTTATTTTTAGCAAACTGGTTGTCCCAGTGGGTCTGCTTAGGAGTTAGTCCACTTTGCGACTTCTTCCCCATGAGGTCTGACTGCGATCGCTGATTACCGTGCTTTGTCATTCTAGTGTCGGTTCTTAGTGTAGTGTCCCACGGATGGCGCCACTTGTTGATACAAAAGTTGGCGTTCTCGTTTGGAGCTCCGGTTCTCGTACCAATTGAGAATTGCTGCTTGAGACCTGCGCACTAAGAGACAAGAAACACCGTTAGGCTTATCGTGGGATTGTCTCCCACGATTATCCTCCGGCGTGAGAGTGAGTAATCGGTTTTAGGGTTTAAGGAGTTTTAGGGTTATGAGATCGTACCTTAAACGAGGGATATAATTCCCTTTATATACACACGGAATCCTTGTTGGTTCCGTGTTCCCCAACCTTCGGCGTATCCCGCCTAAGTCGGTTGGGAATGATTATCTTCTTATTTTAGAAGATATCGGATATCTATTCCGTAAATAGATATGGGCTTGGGCTTTCGTGAACCCAAACGCGTATTGATATTGGCCCAGTTCGTACCGGGCTTGCAAGTAGTGGACTGTAGTCGGGTTTATGACCCGACTCCAGACTATACGTCATCAGTATGTGAGCGTTACCTCAACTTTAAATAAACATTTTTATTTTGAGGTTTTTACCAAATAAGGAAAACCGAACATACGATTAACATTATCTCATTAACTCACATGAATCATTGCTTTATGTACCATATATAAGCATCGCGCCATTCGTGAGATCATGACATAAACAAGCTATCGATTTCTACTTTTCCGACGTTGGAAAACCTAAATACAATGCTCTCATTACGTCAAAAAACCTTGTACCACAAAAATGACGGATGAACAAAACTAATCACGATCCCCATTGGTGACTGGTGTGTCTAGCCCTGTATGCACGATGGACATCACCAACACGGATGAAGGTCCTATAACCTTGTCCCAAAATGCCCATCAGATAATGTCACAACCAACAAAAATGGAAGTTAGTGGTCCAAGCATGTTGTGGTTACAAGCAAGTCTTCAATCATTCAATACCAATGTTTTTAGGCAAACACCATAAAACGACAACTATACAATCCGACCCATAACACGCCCATTTTTTGGATTGAACCAAGAAGAACGTACTTGCACCGTAAAAGTTACACCAACGATGCCACCATATCTGGAGCGAATGATGCAGGAGAGTTAAGGAGGGAGCACTTGAGGACAACATCCACACGTGCAAGGTACGATTCCACAATCTCCCGCAAGACACGTGTCCCAACACATATCGCAACACGTATAACCTGTTTACCCCGCCACTTCCACTCCACACATGCAACAACCTGTTTATCAGAACACTCACGTGCAACCCGTTTATTTGGGTACGCCCGCTTAGTATGTACACTACTAAACAACCCAATTGAGAGTTCATCCTTAACTAAAAAACTAAAAGCTTATTTGTTTATTTGGATTTATAGTAGCCAAAAAATTAACCCTTGACATGATAGAGTAGGTTTGGAATCTATTTATGTAACGTTTTGATGTTTTTGTTGCTCTTAACTAGTGTTGTAAAAGTTGGTCGAGGCAGTCGATTAATCGGCACATGGGTGCTAGGCAGGTATTAACCACTCATATTTAGACTAATTGGCCTTATTAAGCGGACTGGTCAAAGTTGGTTAACGTATCGATTATCGGATAAAATCAGCCAAATCGGGAAAATCGGCTAAATTGGCCAAATCGGAAAAATCGGCTAAAACTCGTTTTTCGCAAAATTAGTTTACACAACTATTGAAACGCACCTCGAGCAGTGATTTAACACAAAATATGAAGGTATGCTCGTTTTTCTTATTTTAATTAAATGTCAATGACACTACTTTAATTTGGAAATTCATTTATGAAAATTAGTTGAACTATTTGAACATTAAACCTTAAAGTATTAGAATCATTTTGTTTATGTTATTATACATAATTTCAAAACTTTAATTTCATATATAAAAAATTGAATTTGATTAATCCCCGCCAAACTGATTAATCAATAGGCGGTACCTGACCACTCGGCTAGTGTCTAACGATTTTACAACTTTGCTCTTGACTAGTAATCAAATCCTTTGTTGTCATAGATATTCTTTGAATTTTATTAAGTTTGGAAAATGAATTTAAGATTCAAATTAAACATCCTTCTTTGCGGATTTGATGATTCTCGTTAGACTCTTTAGAAAATGCAAGTCAATATATATTCTTGCAAAATAAACACCCTTCTTTGTATGAGGGTAGGTCCGCCCAATATATCCAACATATTTACGGGTGTGCAGAATTTGAGTTTCACTAACAAAAAAAAGAATCGAATTTGCTAAATACTAAACCAAACCGAATTAAATATTCAGTTTTTGGTTTAAAATATGGTTTGGCAAAATAAAAACTGAACCGAACTGAGAATTCATATAATTATATAGAGTAAACTCCAAAAACATCTATGTGGTTTACCGTTCGCACTATACATCACTTTCCCAAAAGTTTCAAAAGATACATCCATTTGTTAGTAAAAGTTAACCAATATACATCCCTTAGTTAAATTAAGGATTAACGGTGCAAATTATTTCTTCATTATCTCCTAACGAGATATAAAATATTTACACCTTTAGTTTTCTGGGTTAACGGTATTTGCACCGTTAGTCCATTTTTAAAATAAATAAAAAAGGGGGAACAGCAGGGATTGAACCATGGTCTGCAAGATCAAAACAGAGCGGCTCAAC
The DNA here is from genome assembly GCA_910596185.1 of Chrysanthemum makinoi. Taxonomy (NCBI): domain Eukaryota; kingdom Viridiplantae; phylum Streptophyta; class Magnoliopsida; order Asterales; family Asteraceae; genus Chrysanthemum; species Chrysanthemum makinoi. The sequence goes on from OU343218.1 coordinate 231,079,019, forward strand.
CACTGAACTACGCGTCCAGTGGTGAAATAAAACCCAAATATTTTTCCTTTAGCCCTTTTTGTCGAACTTATTCGTTTTTATACGTTTTCATCCGATTTTTTTTTTTACATTTTATCCGTTTTATGTACGTTTTTATCCCTTTTAATCCGTTTTTACGTTTTCCTCCGTTTTTTTGCGTTTTCATCCGCTTTTATACTTTTTTGTCCGTTTTTTATGTATTCGTCCATTTTTTACGTTTCCGTATGTTTTTTCGTTTTCGTCCATCTTTTACGTTTCCATTCGTTTTCACATGTTTTTTTACGTTTATGTATGTTTTTTAGGCTTTCATCCGGTTTTTTATATTTTTGTCCGTTATTATACGTTTTCGTAAGATTTTTGGCGTTTCCGTCTGTTTTTTAAGTTTTCGTGTGTGTTTTTACGTTTTCGTCCATTTTTTAAGTTTTTGTCACTTCTTTTACGTTTTCGTCCATTTTTTAAAGTTTTATAAGTTTTCGGCTGTTTTTTTTTTCGTATTCATCCTTTTTTTACGCTTTCATCTGTTTTTTTACATTCTCATCTGCTTTTTACGTTTGCATATGTTTTTAATCCTTTTTTACATTTTTATCTGCTTTTTACGTTTTTTCCGACGAAAACTTAAAAAAAGGGACGGAACGTAAAAAGACCCACGAAAACGAAAAAAGCGGACGAAAACATATAAAAACAGACGAAAACGTAAAAAAACCAAAATAAAGGACGGAAAAGTAAAGAAACGGACGAAACGTAAAAAAACGGGCGAAAACGTAAAAAACATACGAAAACATAAAAACGAGCGAAAAAGTAAAAAACGTACGAAAACTTTAAAAACGGACAAAAAGTTAATAATGAATTAAAAAGGATAAAAATGTACATAAAACGGATAAAAAGTAAAAAAGACGGATAAAACCATAAGACGATAGCAATATTTTACTGCAATCGAAAAATGAAAACTAGTATTATTTTATAAAAACAATAACAATATTTTAACTTTAAATTTACAAAGTTTTAACTTAAATAACAAACACAAGTTTTTTAGAACGGATACACTTAGGAGATATTGATTTATAAATAGACATGCATTTTCGTGAGAATAACCAAATTCATCTTTTTCACTTTAACACACGCAAAACACTAATTGTGTGTGAGTGTTACCTGAGCTTTAGATAAACACTTTTATTTTGAGGTTTTTACCAATCAAGAGAAACCGAATATACGATTAATATCATCACATTAACTCACATGAATCATTACTTTATGTACCATACATAAGCATGGCGCCATCCGTGAAACCATGACATAAACAAGCCGTCGATTTCTACTTTTTCTGACGCCGAAAAATCTATATACAATGCTCTCTCTACGTCAAAAAACCTTGTGCCACAAGAATGACAGATGAACAAAACTAATCACGATCCCCATCGGTGACTGGCGTGTCTAGCCCCGTCTGCACGATGGACATCGCCAACACGGATGAAGGCCGTATAACCTTGTCCCAAAATGCCCATCATGTAACATCATAACCGACAAGAATGGAAGTTAATGGTCCAAGCATGTTGTGGTTCTAAGCAAGTCTTCAATCATTCAATATCAATGTTTTTAGGCAAACACCATAAAATTACAACTATACAATCTGACCCACAACACGCTCATCATTTGGGTTGAACCAAGAATAACGTACTTGCACCGTAAAAGTTACACCAACGACGGCACCATATCTAGAGCGAATGATGAAGGAGAGTTAAGGAGGGAACACTTAAGGATAACATCCACACGTGCAAGGTATGATTCCACAATCTCCCGCAAGACACATGTCCCAACACGTATAACCTGTTTACCCTGCCATTTCCACTTCGTACATGCAATAACCTCTTTGTCAAAACACTCACCCTAGGGTATGCCCACCTAATATGTACAACATGGATTTTGCTACTAAACAACTTAATTTAGAGTTCATCCTTAACTAAAAGAGTAAAAGCTTATTTGTTTATTTGGATTTCTAGTAGGCAAAAAATCTACTCTTGACATGAAAGAGTAGGTTTGTAATCTATTTATATAACTTTTATATAATTTGTCTTCTTGTGTAACTTTAATTTTGTAGTTTTTGTTGCTAGTGTTGTAAAAATCTGCCGAGACGATCGATTAGGCGCCTAGGCGTTAGGCAGGGATTAACCACTCGTATTTAGACTAAAAAGTAACTCCCAATGCCGTCTTTCACGGGTTATGGGTACCCAATACCGTTTCCGGCGTTTGGGAGAGGTTAAGATGTAGACAACATTACCCCTACCTAAGGTAGAGAGGCTGCTTCCAGTTCTACCAAAGGTAGAAAGTACCTCCGACCTTTTGTAGGGAGTGAGGATCGAACCCCTGACCTCTCGGTTGAGAGGCAAGGGGTTTTCCAACTGATCCAACCCTTCCAACCGCTCGTATTTAGACTAATTGGCCTTATTAATAGGATTGGCCAAAATCGGTTAACGTACCGATTATGAGATAAAATCGGTCAAATTGGACAAAAATCGGCTAACTCGACCAACTCGGTTAACGTTTGTCAACTTTTTTCAAAAATTAAAATTGAGATTTTTATTTCAATATACCTCCCATTTTTCACAAAAATCATTTTACACACCTATTCAAACGCACCCCTAGCGGTGATTTGAAACAAAATATGATTTTAAAAACTTTTAATTTCGTATAGAAAAAATAAAATCCGATAAACCGCTAAGCAAGTAAGCAGTACCGGTCACCCGGCTAGCTCCTAACAATTTTACAACCTTGCTCTTGACTAGTATTCAAATCTTTTGTTGTCTTAGATATTCTCTGAATTTTATTAAGTTTGGAAAATGAATTTAAGATGCAAATTAAACATCCTTCTTGCGGATTTGGTGATTCTCGTTAGACTCTTTTAGAAAATGCAAGTCGATATAAGATCATATTCTTGCAAAAAAAACATCCTTCTTTGTATCAGGGTAGGCCCACCCAACCTGATAACCAAACCAATGAACACCCCATGCATCAACCTTGTCAACAACAACACTCATGGTCATGGGTCTTCAAACTCAGGCATCCCAGCAAGCTAGTCCAACGGACATATAGCCCAATGGACATAGTAATCAAATCTTATAATCTTATACTCCTATAGGTATTTTCTTAACTTTATTAAGTTTCGAGGATGAATTTAGGATACAAATTAAACATCCTTCTTTTCGGATTTAGTGGTGTTAGATTCTTTAGAAAAATGCAAGTCAACATAAAGTTATATTCTTGCATGCACTTGTATTTGGATGACAAAATTATTGGTTTTGAATGATCACATCCATCCTCTCTTTATATATATGTGATAAATTATATACGGTCGAGCATCCACAATGAGTAAAATTGTTAAAAGCTTTTCACTATTTCAAAAACTCATTTTAAAAGGTTTTTTGCATTGCATCAAAAGCTTTTTGAAAAGCTTTTCTTCAAAGACTTGATGAACTTTAAGTCTTTCCTCCAAGTTTTAATTATTAAGTGTATTATGCATTAAATGCATCAAATGTTAAAGACTTATTGTAGATGCTCTTAGAGCATCTACAATGCATCAAGTCTTTAAGACTTGATACATTTAATGCATAATACACTTGATAACTAAAGCTTGGAGGAAAGACTTGAGGTTCACCAAGTCTTTGAAGAAAAGCTTTTTAAAAAAACTTATTACCAAAATGTCATTTGGCATATGAGTTCTACAAAAAACTACCTTTTAAATTCGTTTTACAAAAAACTACCTTGAGCGCAATTTTTTCCAACATGATATTAATTAAAAAGTACAGAGAGCGCAAATTGTTTTGCTCTCCCATTATATTTGCGCTCCCAAAAGAAACAAAAAAGGAAAAGGCCGTATTTTTTTTAAATACTTTTATTAGAAGTTAAAAAAAAAGCGGATGAATAAGTAATAAAAGGTAGTGGAGTGCAAAAACTTGAGGGAGAGCAAAATATTTGCTCTCCGTATACGTGTCATTATATTGTCCACATAATACTCAAAATTGGGAGAGCAAAATAGGTTGGGAGAGCAAAAATTTTGCTCTCCGTCCCCACTAAACCAAATAAAGCTTCAAAATTGAGAGCGCAAAAACATAGGGAGAGCAAAAAAATTGCGCTCTCTGTCACGTGTTGACTTCAGATTTGATCTTAATGTATACGTGTAATGATCTAAAGCATGGAGCGCAAAAAAAGTTGGGAGAGCAAACAATTTGCGCGTAAAGTAGTTTTTTGTGACACAAGATTCAAAGGTTTATTTTGGTAATACTGTTCCCTGTATGTCTCTTTTAGAAATTTTCTCTTTTTAAAAAGCTTTTAATCTAATGCAAAAAACCTCTGAAAATGACTTTTTGAAATAGTAAAAAGCTTTTGATACCTTGACCCATTATGGATGCTTTTAGTTATCTCGTAACTTTATCATTCAAGAAGTACGATGTAGCTAATATAATGTAGATAGTATCTACTCAAGAAGAACGATGGTATGGCAAGCTTCCGCGCACCACATTTTCACTCTATTTCACAAATGTACTTGATCGATTGTTACAATCACAAATTTATTTGTAGCTACGTATATACTACTAGCTAGATTTTCCAAAGAATAGGCCAGAGAACACTAGTACCAATTGAGGGAATAGGACAAAGCACGAATTTTACGCCAAAGTTCTTTCTAAAGGGAGTCGATCATGTAAATATATATTCGTATTTTTGTGTCATATTGCCCCTTTCTTGATACTTTGGTGAAGAGCTTGTGAAGTTCAATGAGACGTCGTTGCCCGGTAAACCAAACACCACGTATACCTTCAACTGCCACAACGTAAGTAAGTAACTTTTTTTTTTTTTTTGGAACAACAAATTTTTATTAAACCTACTAGCCAGGAGCTAGAATTAAACTACAACAAGATATGGGTTTTTAAGCCAATCATTCCACTTGAACGAGGCTTTACGTCTAAACTTACACCAATTAAAAGAAATAGAAACAATATTATCAAAAATCGCAGCCTGACTTGGAGTCTCCTTCTCGAATAAGAGTTTGTTGCGGAAATCCCATATCGACCACCACAAGCCATAAAAGATGCCTTAGCTTGGTCTGCATTCGAAGCGACACCATCCATGTACACCATTCCTCGTAAGTATTAACATCAGCATAATCCACGTTCCACCAGGAAGAAAGTTTCCGAGCAACCAACCTAACCAATCTACATTAGAAAAAGTAGGCGAGTACCCGCGCCTGGCGGCAGCGGTTTACAGTGGTAGACAATTAACCATATGCGATATTATGGCAAATGTTTCGTTTCAAAATGTAATTGCAAATGATTGTAACATCCGATAATTCAACTCTAACAAAAATTCTTAACATGGTTTGACATTCACGAATAGTATGAGAGTATATGATATGACAATTTTTTTGCAAACAATGAATACTTTCTAAAGTTACCATGCAAACCACATTTTTCACTTTTCACATTCCACTTTTTTAATTCTTGACTTGTTGACCATTTTTGTATTTTATGTAGTATAGATAGATGACTAGTAGTCTCCACCCCACCATTACAAATAGGACAAGCAATAGAATCAATCTCTATGCCACGGCGAGAAATATTATATCTCGTAGGCAAAGCATCAATTTTGATTTTCTAAGCAATAATATTCACCTTGATTGGCACGAATTTAACCCACCTGGTTGACGAAGTAACAACCTGGAACCGTTTTCCATCTATAATCTTTCGGATAGAAGCCACCGAGAACTCCCCTGAATTTTCCAACGACCAAACATATCTATCAACACTAGGAGTAAGAGTAACCGTACTAATCAACTCATAGAAGTCACCAAGCTGCGCTTCTTCAACACCACTTCTCACTTTCCGACGAAAAGAATTTTCTAAACTGGACTCACTCACCTTCACGCTAACTGTGGAATTTCTCATCAGCTCTAACGCATACAAACGTGGAAATAAGTCTTTAAGAACCCCACCTTCACACCATTTATCTTCCCAAAACAGCGTATTATCACCATTCCCAAAACAACGTAAGTAAGTAACTATTGGGTACAGCTACTCTTCATGTCAAAGATACCACTCATTTTAAGCCTGAAACTAACATTACAACAACTGTTTCTGTTTTGACACTAAACCACCAAGAAAAGACACCATTAATTAGTAACGACATCATTACCCTGTATATCTCATACTTGGATTTCCAATAGGAATAGCAAACTATAACCCGGCTGGAATGGTTTGCTTATCACTTTGTATTTATATATATCATGTAAAACTCCAAGCCTGATATCCCGAGAACTAAGAAGAAGCATACACTGCTAAACATATATCTGTCTCACACAACTGTATCTCATAATGTCTCTAGTGAAACCCACAATCTTTTAGTTAACTGACATACTCACATAGCATGATTAGTCTAGCTAGTGTGAGAATCAACATAGACAATTAGGCAACTTTGCAAATACGATCTTTTATACGAGAAACATGTTATTTTATTTGGTGAATGCAATTTGTTTGAATAATAAACTAAAGACTCAAACAATCTTCATTTTGTGGATGACACTTTGATTATATCATAACAAAAAAATGTCGTTAGTGGCATGAAAATGAAGTTTAGATGTTTTGCCAACGCATTTGGTACAGGTTATGTAGCAAATCCCAAAACACTGAACCGTTTACCAAGCTTATAAAATTTTGTGACTCACAATTAAATTAAGGATATTTTTCGTTGTGTCATCTGTCATCAAAAGGGCTGTATATTAATGTGAAAAGTATAAGCCAAGTTCGGGCAATTTTAGATTGTACTTATGCAGATTACATTGAACATGATGATTTTGTACGAAAGTTTTGAATCTAAGTATTTCGCTCGATCATAAATACCACTTCTATTACCAGCATTTTAGAAAGTTTATTGCTTTATGCTCCTTTCTTACTTATGTGTTTTCTGATTATTATTGTTTTTCTCAGTAAATAACTGGTCTTTGATTTATGGATAGTTTGTGCTTATTACCTATAGTTGCAACTTGCAACCCATCCGTGTTAATACTTTTTATCTATGCATTTATACGTAGCAATTTTCACTCTTTAATTAAAAGCAGTTCCACCACGGAAACAACTCGTCTCAGGCGGCTATCAACCAAGGCCACTGGTGGCAAACGAATGGAACGACGCCTGGGAGACAGCATGGCTACCTGAAGATATATCAGCCAAAAATCGAGCACCATGGGAAACAGATGTCAATTTATCTATATCAGACACTTCACCAAAGGAGTAAGAGGCTTTGGATGCAGATACTTAGGCGTTTGTGGAAGACGTGACCGATAATTGGGGACAAAGGAGGAAAAAGAGCAGGACTAGTAAGAGCAAAAGAGAACAAGAAGAAGAAAGGTCGATGAAGCTAAAGGAAGACGGAAAATCATTGTACAGTTTGGAAAATGTCAAGACGGATTATAGGGTTATGAAACAAAGGGTTCATGCTGGTAATCTGGTTTATGGGTTAAAGAGATTGAAAAGATGGAAGAGGCTAAACTAGGTGGCCTTGCTGGTGCTACTGATAATCTTGACAGATTTCCTGACACCGCTTCCGAGTAATCTCTCTCCCTATGGACTTTAAGTATTTCAGAAATCCGCTTACATCTACTAACTATGATATTATTTTTACTAGAGTCATATAGCCATATAGGTACTGAAATTCTTAGAGACATTGTAGATAGCACTCTTATATGTGAAAATTTAAGACAAACTTCATATATGACAGTTGCTTATTAGCATTGGATTATATACATTACCCATGTACACTTAAGTGATCCATGACGTGCTAAAAGATGTAGTATAAGACAACGAAGACTGTTGGTCTACATTACGAGTAAGGTCCTATATGAAACACAATTCACAATGAATATGGATTAGAGGTCTTAAAGAGAGGTAATTGGGAAATATTAACTCCTTTAAATATTTCATTGTGAAAATATAAGACAAACTTCATATATGACAGTTGCTTACAGGTCTTAAAGAGAGCAAGGCCACCTAGTTTCGCCTCTTCCATCTTTTCAATCTCTTTAATCCATAAACCAGCATGAACCCTTTGTTTCATAACCCTATAATTCGTCTTGACATTGTCCAAACTGTACAATGATTTTCCGTCTTCCTTTAGCTTCATCGACCTTTCTTCTTCTTCTTCTCTTTTGCTCTTACTAGTCCTGCTCTTTTTCCTCCTTTTCTCCCAATTATCGGTCATGTCTTCCACAAACGCCTAAGTATCCACATCCAAAGCCTCTTCCTCCTTTGGTGGTGTGTCTGATATAGATAAATTGACATATGTTTCCCACGGTGCTCGATTTTTGGCTGATAGATCTTCAAGTAGCCATGCTGTCTCCCAGGCGTCGTTCCATTCGTCTATGCCACCAGTGGCCTTGGTTGATATCCGTCTGAGACGAGTTGTTTCCGTAGTGGAACTCCTTTTAATTAAAGAGTAAAAATTGCTACCCATAAATGCATAGATGAAAAGTATTAACATGGATGGGTTGCAACTATAGGTAATAAGCACAATCTATCTATAAATCAAAATGAAATATACTATAACATATGACAGACCGGTTATTTACTGAAAAAAACAATAATAATCAGAAAACACATAACTAAGAAAGGAGCAAAAAGCAATAAAATTTCTGCAATGCTGGTAATAGAAGTGCTAAAGCGTAAAGCTGTAAAGGTGATGGTTCAGTATATTGGTTGGCTAGCCAATACTTTGTAGCCATCATACGTCTAAAATCAATTTTACGTTAATGTTAAGCTAGTCAGTGAAAGAGTAATATAAACTTATACCAATTTTTGTTTAATATATGGCACCAAAATTTAGACCTTATAAAGAAGCTAGGGAAGCAGAACATCCATTAATTCCTGTAGTTGTAACCAGGGTTAATCAAAAAGAGAATAAAATTCAGTAGCAGCATATCTAAATCATTTAGATTTTTGAACTCAGATTTCATATATAAGTTACAGACAATGAAAGATGATCCATTCAGGATGGTAAAGCAAACATCAGTATCCCATGACAACAACTTACATGCATTGATTAAGGTGGCAAATTGGATGGGTCCACCGGGTTGGGCAACAAAAACAAGTAAGTTCTAATGTGGGTGACAGGTCAAGTTAACTAGCTAATAATTGAGTGTTACTCAAGCTAAATTACTGCGATAATAATCTAATCTGCATTTAAAAACCAATTTAGAATGTTGTTGGCGTATGTGTCCGGACGATTCTATGTCCAACATGATCGTTGACCGGACGGAACGCTTTTCCGTCCGGACGGCAGGTAACAGTAACCGGATTTCACGGGTTTCTTACCACGTGGCCTATCAAGTAGGGTGGCTATAGGCCTGCAAGCAGGTAATATAGGCCTGCGCAAACAGTAAGTGCACAGTAGCGCAGGTACATAGTTGGGGTAGTATAAATACCCCAACACATTTAATGTTTTGCATTGAATACACACACCTACATTGATCACTGCATTAATTATCATATTTAATACCCCCCTTCTTACTCTCACGCCGGAGCTTGGTCCTGGGACACCACCCAGGGCGAGGCTAACGCGTGTCGTCATTGTGCAGGAAGGAATCAGCTCTTTTCTCCGGATAGATCGATAGAAGCTCAATTCCCAGGTCAAGCCCAACGGCAGGAATTTGCTTCAACAAATTGGCGCCATCCGTGGGACCTGGTTCATTTCTACCGGAAGTTTAGATGACGAGGATGGAAGAAACACCCCCGCCCGTCCCTCCTCCCCCGCCGGTGCATGCGAGTGGGAGTGGGGTCACGAATGACCAACTCTCCGGAATACCGGAGCAAATACAAGCCCAAATCGCATCACTGGAGGCTCTCATCCGGAAATACAACACTACGGGAAACAGTACCATCACGCCTATTCGGTTGTCATTCGGAGATGACGAAGATGGACGGAGGAAAGATACCGGACCAAACTCAATGGACGACCTTAGCAAACCGCACAAAGAGATGGCACGGTCACCGTTCACAAGGCGAATCATAGAGTTTGCTGGCCCGAAGCATGTCATGCCCACTAACCTGAAGCTATACGACGGGTCGACTGATCCGGACGATCACATCAACCGATTTGTGGGGGCAACCAATCAAGGGGAATGGCCAATGCCCGTGTGGTGCAGGATGTTCCAGCAAACAATAGATGGGGCCGCACAGGGCTGGTTTAGCAATCTAGAACCGGGGAGTATCGATAGCTGGGACGACCTCAGGGATCAGTTCACCACGAGGTTTGCCCTACGTCAGAAAAACATGAAAAACCCAACGGAGATAACCCGGATAGTGAGAAGGGCAAACGAGGTGCTGTCGGATTTTAAGGAGCGCTGGACCGACGAAGCAAGTAGCATACCGGGAGTACCTGAGCTCATGAAGATATCGGCGTTCATGGGCGCCTACAGATGTCCGGATTTGGCTAAAAAGTTTTCTGACCAAGTCCCTAAGACCGTTAAAGAGATGATGGTTCGGGTGGACGATTACGTAAGGGCAGAAGAGGCGTATAAAAACACCGAGCTGCCAAAAGGAGAGGCACATGAGTCAGCACGGGATCGGAGCCTCAGAGGAGGATTTGGAGACAGGAGGAGGAGTGACCGACGGCCCTGGGAAAGAAATGATTCCCGACAGAGAGAAGTCTTTTCCCTTTATGTTGCTCCAAAAACCGAGACAAGACCCCGAAATGAATTCAGACGCAATGACTTCAACAAGCCGGAAAATCAACGGGTCTTGCTCTCAGGTTTGTCTAAGCAACCTAAGGAAATACTCTCCACAGAACACCACCTGAACCTACCCCCACCACCCCCGTTACAAGGAAAGCCGAGCAAAGAGAACGAGGACCGATTCTGTGAGTATCACGGAGAGAGAGGCCATCTGACTAACGACTGTTACCACCTCAAAAGGCAGTTAGAGATAGCTCTCGAATCCGGGAAGTTAGATCACTTGGTCAAGAACGTACAACAAAGGGGAAGGGAGAGGCCGAAGGGTCATAATGGCAAAAGAAAGGTGATCAACATGATCCGTCACTACTCGGAAGACCGTAAGAGAAAGGCCAGGTTCTATGACGAAGACTGGATGAATGTTCCTATATCCTTTCCCCGAATTGCCACGGACGATCTGTCCGAAGAACCATTGATTGTAGAAGCGGAGATAGAAGGTTATTTTGTACGAAGGGTGTTTATAGATGAAGGTGCCTCCGTTCAAGTCATGTACGAACATTGCTTCAGGAACTTGTGCCCATCAATTCGATCCAGACTGCCAGAAACCAGCTCGCCGTTAGTAGGCTTTTCTGGCGAAGTCATTCAGCCCATGGGAAAAATTGAGCTAGAAGTGTGAGTCGGAGATCATGGTCTGTTCCGGACGGTCATAATGACATTCACGGTCATAAAGTCACCTTCACCCTACAATATAATATTGGGACGAACAGGTTTAAAAGAGTTGAGAGCCATACCTTCAACTATCCACGCGATGATGAAATTCCCCACCCCGGGAGGAATAACTACTCTGGTCACTAAGAGGGCAGTAGTTATGGAATGTAGGCGGTTAGAAGAAGGACAGGACCCCAGGGGAAGTTATCCCTCGGAAATGAAAACAGAAATGGGGGACCAGGAAGCCGCAAAAGATCAAAAACCGACGGAGGATATTCTGGTCAATGCGGCCTACCCCGACCAACGAGTAGCCATCGGCACGGCCTTCTCACGGGAATGCCGGAAGCAACTCATTGAGATTTTAATAAGAAACTAAGACATTTTTGCTTGGGAGCCGACGGACATGACCGGGGTGCCGAGGAGAACATTCTCACGAGAGAAAAACCAGGTGATTAACCAGTCGCTCTGTGTGAACGTCTCTGACACACCAGTCGCACAAAAGAGGAGAACATTCTCACGAGAGAAAAACCAGGTGATTAACAAAGAAGTGGAAGAATGGATTAAAGCAGGGATAGTCCGCCCAGTGAAATACCCGACCTGGATATCCAATCCGGTGTTGGTTAAGAAATGTGACGGGAGCTGGAGGATGTGTATTGACTTCAAGAATCTGAACTCTTCATGTCCTAAGGATTACTACCCCCTGCCGGAGATAGACTGGAAGATCGAGTCCGTCATGGGCTACAAATATAAGTGCTTCCTAGATGCTTACAAGGGCTACCACCAAATCCAGATGAATAGAGATGACAAGAAAAAGACGGCATTCTATACGGAACGGGGAACGTACTGTTACACCAAAATGCCGTTCGGATTAAAAAATGCAGGGGCAACTTACCAACGGTTGGTAGACTTTGCTTTTCAATCACAGATAGGGAAGAACCTGGAAGCATATGTAGACGACATGGTCATAAAAAGCCGTACGGAACGTGAAATGATAGCTGACATTGCGGAAACCTTCGACAACCTCAGAAAGATAAACATGAAGTTGAACCCGCGGAAGTGTTCCTTTGGAGTGAAAGAGGGAAAGTTTCTCGGTTATATGGTGACCTCGGAAGGAATAAGGGCCAACCCCCGTAAGACAAGGGCCATCATGGAAATGAAATCCCCAGAAACCTTAAAAGAGATGCAAAGCCTAAGCGGAAAGCTAGCGGCCTTAAATAGATTCCTATCGAAGTCGGCGGAGAGAGCCCTACCTTTCTTTGACACATTAAAAAACATCACCAAAGAAAACAAGGACGAATACCGAAGGACAAACGAAGCCGAGATGGCTTTTCAAGAAATGAAGAGGCTGATACTTGAACTACCTCCTTGTCCACACCTAAACCGAAGGAACAATTATTCATATATCTATCGGCTTCGAGAGGAGCAGTAAGCGCAGTATTGATGGTAGAAAGAGAAGGGAGGTAGTCTTCTGTACATTATGTCAGTCGGACGCTGCATGATGCCGAAAAGCATTATGCCCCTATTGAGAAGTTAGCCTTATGTCTGTTGCACGCGTCCAGAAGGTTGAGGAGATACTTAGAGGCCCATCCCATTCGGGTCATTACCGACCAACCCATCAAGCAGATATTGAATAAGCCGGAAGTCTCAGGAAAGCTAGCCAAATACGCCGTGGAACTAGGAGCATACAACATCACCTACGCTCCTCGCAATGCGGTTAAGGGCCAAGTGCTAGCGGATTTCTTGACGGAAGTACCGGTGGAGTCGGGAGGCAGTAAACACACAGGCATAATGGAAGTAGGGGAGGAAGAATGGTTACTGTATACGGACGGAGAATCTAATAAGAAAGGCTCCAGAGCTGGTTTGGTCCTCATTAGCCCAAAGAAAGAAGAACTGACTTATGCCCTCCGGCTAAACTTCCCCAGCACCAACAACGAGGCGGAATACGAGGCCCTGCTGGCCGGCCTAAGGATTGCCAAGAAGCTCAAGATTAGGGTTTTAAGTGTACGAGTAGATTCAAAACTAGTGGCCAGTCAAATCAATGGGGAATTCACGGCCACCAAAGAAAGCATGCAGAAATACTTGGCCCAGGCAAAAAGCTACATATCTGACTTCCAAAGCTTTAAGATTTGTAACATTCCGAGGGCCCAAAATCAGAAGGCAGATATATTAAGCAAGTTAGCTTCAGTAGCCTTCGACCACCTAACCAAAACAGTAATAGTAGAGGTTCTGGAAAAACCATCGGGAGGTGAAGAGGTGGTTAACACCATAGTAGAAAAAGAGACGAACAACTGGATGACGCCGATCATCAGGTGTTTAGAAGAAGGGGTTTGGCCGGAGGACCCCAATGAGGCCAGAAGTTTAAGGATGAAAATTCCGCAGTACGTTATGGAAGAAAGGGTCCTCTTCAAGAAGGGTTACTTAGTGCCGATGATGAGATATGTGGGGCCATTACAGGCAAACTACATAATTCGCGAGGTGCACGAGGGGTATTGCGGAATGCACGCCGGACCAAGAACCGTGGTGGCCAAACTAATGAGGCAGGGGTATTATTGGCCCACCATGCACCGGCATACACGGGAAGTAATCAAAAAATGTGATTCTTGTCAAATACACTCTCCGGTGCCTAAACTCCCCAAGACGCCATTGACTTCCATCATGGCCCCGTGGCCTTTCTACCAGTGGGGAATGGACGTGTTAGGCCCGTTTCCGGAAGCACCAGGCCGTATCAAGTATGTGATAGTGGCGATTGACTACTTCACAAAAATGGATAGAGGCGAAACCGTTGGTCAAGACAACGGGGAAGGATGTCATAAAGTTTGTGTATGAAAACGTTGTATGCAGGTACGGCCTACCAAGGGTCATAGTCACTGATAACGGAACCAATTTCGTCAACGACCCGTTCAAGAAATGGTGCGAGAGCTTAGAAATCAAGTAAATGAACACAGCTGTAGCGCATCCGCAAGCCAACGGATTGGTAGAACGGGCTAACAGAAGTCTAATGGAAGGAATAAAAACAAGGCTAGGCCGAGAGAAAACTGGATGGTTGGATGAGCTACCTAACGTTTTATGGGCACACCGGACAACACTCAAAACAAGCAACGGCGAAACCCCATTCAGCCTGACCTATGGTAGCGAGGCTGTGATACCGGCGGAAATAGGGATGCCCACGCATCGGACGATGATGTTCCGAGCAGATAGGAACGAAGAAGAACAACGTCTGAACTTGGACCTTCTACAAGAAAGAAGAGAAAATGCTGCCATCCGAGAAGCTAAATACAAGACGCAGGTCGAGCAATACTACAACCGGAGGGTCAAGCCAATGAATTTCAAGGTGGGAGATTTTGTTTACCGGAAGAATGAAGCTAGCCGGGTGGAAAATCAAGGAAAGTTAGGACCTAATTGGGAAGGACCCTACCGAATAACATGAGCAAATCAGAATGGCTCCTATAAGTTACAAACGATGGAGGAAAAGGAGGTCCCTCGGACCTGGCACACTATAAACCTTAGAAATTGTTTCTTATAGTTGTTATTGTGATAAGAATCCTAGTATCATTGTGTAACTTAAGATAACTATGTACGATTGGTTAAATTACGAAAGTTTTCCCACAACGGGGAAACAATTTTCCGTGGTAACTTGTGTAACATGCAACCATTTCGACGGTTTGCCCTCGTCGAGTATAAAAATGCAAACATACCCGAAAAACACCTGTCGGATGCCCTTTAACTTTATAAGGATGCTCGAAATATGGATGCCCAGGTGTAAAGCACCTTTGGACGCCTGGTGGAATAACCACGCAGATGCCTGAACACCTATGTCAGATGCCCAACTAATGGATGCCCTCTAACTTTATGAGGATGCCTGAAATCTGAATGCACGGCCCACGCGGCCGGATGCCCTTAGAACAACCTAAGGAGGATGTCAACACGAGGTATAAGGTACACGAATAACAAAGAAAAGTGAAATAGAGCATTCATTCACAAATTGTTCAACCACCAAGGAATATTGTAAAATTATTACAAACCACATTGCCTAAATAATTGTTCACAAAATATAAACCAAAGGAGGTTTAAAAATTAAGCGTTTGGCTCCACAACATCGGCAGGAGTGTCGGTAACCGGAGTGCCAGTAGGAAGAGGAGGATTGGATGACCCGGCCGGATCTCTTCTAACAGGACCCGCCGGCTCCATATTTAGCAAGTCGCCCAATGGTAAGCGGTAGGAGTCAGCGAGCCTTTGGATAAAGGGATACTCTGCTTTCGAAAAGTTTGTCATATTCAGCCCTCCATAAGCTTGGAGCCTCCCTGTTGACATTCCGGATACCTTGAAGAGCGGCCTCCATCTCTTCCTCGGTCCTGTTCACCTTGGCCCCTGTCACAAATCCCGCTTGAAAAGTCAGGTTGTATACCTTGGCCATGCTCTTCTTGTACTCAACACTTCCAAACAATCGACGAACCGCCTAAGGTAAGAGGGTCCGGACAGCGTTTTGTTTCACCACCTTTCTTTGAGCGACCTCAGCCACCAACTTACCTTTTTCCACCAGCAGAGCGGCCAAAGATTGGTATTTAGCAATCAACTCACCCTCCAGTTTCCTTATCTTTTCAGCCTGCGCTGCGGAAGTTTCCCTCCACTCATCCCTATCCCGGGTCACCCTATCAACCTCCTCCTCCAAACCTTTCTCCCTGCCCACGCTGGTTTTCAGATCAGAGTCCAGCTTCTGTAACTCCTCGGACAACCTCCCTTTCTCACCCTCCGCAGCTAAAAACCTCTCGGCAAGTCCCTGGCAACCCTTATGGGTTTCGTTTAGTTGCCAGTACCCGTTGGATAGATCCCTAAACCTCCTCAGCAACTCACCCTGAGCTATCACACCCTTCCCAAAGTCTTCATAGGCCCTACAGATGAGATCAATATTGTTCACCTGCTCTAGAGCTGCCCTCTCAGCAGGAGTAGAAAGGTTATCAATCATCTCTCGGCAGGAACGATACGAGTTTATCCGGACATCATCACGGAGAGCCCAGTTAGGGATAAAAACGTTAGTGGCCTCATCTGCAGAAAAGATAAAGGACGATAAGAAAAATCTCAAACAAACATGGATCAATGAACATAAGACTGAGGCGTACCTGAATCCAGGACAACCCTTTCAATGTGATTGAAGGTGGCAAAATGAACGAGGGAGTTGCGCGGGAATTAACACATACCTTCAGAATGGACCGGAGGGGAATGACCACCTCCTTCTTGGGAAGGGGGCATATGTTGCAGATGCCCACCATCTCCGGCCCCAGTATCACCCATCCCCTCACGAGCCACATATTCTTTATCCCCTCCGGCGGCAACAGCGGGGGTCCCCTGTTCAGCATTGAGGTTCAAATTCACCTCTTGATCTTCCGGATGGGCTTGGTTCAAAGGGTCTGCATTGTGCACGGGTAACCGGAGGAGAAAGTCTCAACAAAACCTGTTTTCCTCTTCTTCTTTTTCTTACTTTGGGCTTTGGATGTCCCCTCGCCTTTCCTTTTTGCCGCTTGACGAGCAGCAGCCTCCCTCTCTTTCTTTTCCCTAGCCGCCACAACTTCGGCATCAGCCTCTTCCGCCCTCCTAGTTAGGGCGTCCTTCGGAGGAATGGCGCCTCCCACCGGAAGAGGATCCGTGGTCCTTTTAGGCTTTGGTCGGCTTGGATCTACGGCGGGGCATTTGCTAACCACCGTGTCATCCCATTCTGGAAGCTCAAGGTACTCAGACATGTCGACAACTGCAAAAGAAGAAACTATTTGAGGTAAACACAAAGTAACAAATACAACAAATCCCATGACTCAAGACAAATAATTACCATGACCCTCAGCATCCTTTAGAAGTGGCTCGAACCCCGGGTTTCTGAAAACCGAAGAAAGGTGGCACATCCATAGCAAGCTAACTGTCGGTTTCCTTAAAAAAATCAAGGTCCTGCTGAGCCTCTCGGAATCCACCTCAGAAAATTCAATAGGGAAGGGGTCGGTAATGTGGAAAACTAGAAGGGGGGGTTGAATAGTTTTACCAATTTAAAACTTCCTTTTAAATATTTAGATCGACTTATGTCAATCTATTTGATTGTTTATGTTGGACGTTGATAGATAGATATATAAACGTGTAATGAAATATAAAGAGTAAGAAGCACATCACCACGACACAAGTTATTTATAGTGGTTCGGCTACAAGGACACCTTCCTTGACCTACTCCACTCCCCGAGTCACCTACTCGAGAGTTCGTAAGCACTACACCAACTCCTTATGGCGGAGAAGCCTTCACAACATCGCTTAACCTTTTTCCGGTACAAAGCTAAATACCGAGTTCCTTCACACCAAGGCGAACCACACCTAACACAACGTCGCCTACCCTTTATACGGTGCTAGGCTAACCACCGAGTTCTTTCACACCTTAGGATAACTAATCATATCACAACGTCGCCTACCCTTTATTAGGTACTAGGCTAAGCACCTAGTTCCATTACTATGGAGGAACTACTACCCTTCACAACACAACACCTAATATCAAGGAGATCAATTCCTTGTTGCACCTTCATCAAGGATATCACCATCCTTGGAAACAAACAAACAAATACTTATATGTATAACGATGCACCTCATCGATTATACGACCTAGGCATTCTTCCCAAATGCGACTTGATTTGATTATTCGGCATCCTTCACTAATGCCTTTGACACAACGCTTGGCACCCTTCGCTAATGCCTTCGTCTTGACACCTTTAGCATTCTTCACTAATGTTTTGACACGGATGATGAGCACCTTTCACTAATGCTTTCATCTTGACACTTTCGGCATTCTTCACTAATGCCTTCAACCCAACATCTATGGAGAAAGGAAGAACTATCAACAAGAGAACCTTAGTTGTCTTGATGATGACGAAGCATGGAAACTCATGGACTTGAGCTTGCACGTCTTCAAGAAGTGGTGATCTCTCCTTTAAGAGGAACCTAGAAGATCACACAAAAACAAAAGACAAACTACATAGATCACATAGATCTGAGGTTAGAGGGTTAGAATACTTGGGGGAAGTATGTGTGTAAAGTTGTGCATAGAAAGGAAGAAATGGCTCTCTATTTATAGACAAAATTCTCTACTGTTCCCCGGATCCCACGGATCCCTTCCACTTGGGATCCGGCTAGCACAAATCCAGGGATCCGTGGAACGCTCCTCTTTGCCCATGGGTATTTTTGGTTATGGGTCATGGGTTATGGGTTGATCCATGGTTTTCTATCTAGATACAATGAACTTGGTTAAGTGGTATATATAAAACCATGGGTTATGGGTCAATACCATTTGCTAGTTTTTACCCATTTTAATATTAACATGTTTTTACCCATTTTTAGTATTTACATGTTTGGACCCATTTTAGTATACTTAGTTTAAGTATGTGCTAACCCAATATGTAAGCATTAGTTGTTGTACATATGTATCTAAATCATAAAACCACTTATACTTGTTTTAGTGTTTTTATGTGAAAACGTAAGTGTGTTAGGAAACTATTAACTCAAACTATTTACGTACTTTATTTGTTTCGTTAAAATGATTTTACGTTTATTATCGACAAAACATTAGAAGATCGTAAAATATAAATAAACGTTTTTACGGCTTATTTGTATTAACAATCTCCCCCTTTTTGTTGATAACAAAACATAAAATTATTTTAAGGAAAAAGCTAAAATTAAGTAAAAGTTTGAATTTGTAGTTTTTACTTTCTTCTCCTCCCTTTTTGTCGAAACAAAAAGTGTTAAAAGAAACTAACACAATTTATAATAAATGATATGTAAAAAAAATGTAAAGAGAGCAAGTGACGGGAATGGTACTCGTCTTAACTCCCCCTTGACGAGTCCATCCCTTTGAAAGGGCGTCAAGGACATGACGTAAAATAAACTAAGTGTGTTTGCAATTATGTTTGCAAATGGTTCGTCTAAGTGACGAAGACGTGCTCCCCCTAGAAGATTGCAATTTTGCAAAGGGATGTCGAGAAATGTAATCCTAATATTGCAAGTAATTTGCAATGTATTGTTTTGACACAAAGCTCCCCTAGCTTTAGGGTGTCAAAAAGGCTTCAAGTGTAGATTGAATAACTACAAAACAAGGGTTAGAAAACAAGTATAATGCACAATTTCCTGCATATGTAATCCAAGTTAGTAGAAAAATAGTTTTCTGTCTCACGGATCCCACGGTTCCCTCCTAGTAGGGATCCGTCTAGGCAATTTTGAAGGATCCGTATAGCTGATGATTAAATTCAGCAATGGTGATGTAACAAGTAATGTTAACATCAAAATGAGATATGTATTCAACCAACAAACATATACTCAATGCAATATGGCAAGTAAACTATCATTCAATAAAACATAAGAGATGATCAACAAATCTCTAAAACTAAGAGAATGATTTAGCCATATTCTACTAATACTAATAAGTGACCAAAGCTTTAGAAGCAACAATGTGCTTGAGTCTAGGGATGAGTAGACTTGTTGATTTGGTCCAATCTTTCAAGCAGATAATGAAACATGAAATGCAACTCATTTCGTACTTCTTGAACAAGTCCTTGGGTGATTAGACAATTAGAGCAATTATTGTCTTGATTAGGAACAAGATGTTTTGAGGAGGTTCTACAAATGATGGTGGAGGTACATTGAGTAATTTAGGATGAGGTTCTACTAGGAATAAGAGTGGTGGTAATGGAAATTCCTTGTTTCCAACGATGGATTAGTTGGTGATGTAGGTGGTTCCTATTTTAACGAGAAGGTTGGTGAATAGGAAGTTCTCGGTGGTGAATGCTCTAATGAATAGAGAGAGGCTCGGTAAAGGAGTTGTCACACCCCCAAATTACCTGTTTTGCGGAATGGAATTCCTGGGGATTGACTGTCATAGCATCACAATCACAGTTATATTGAACGACCTAAAGTGTCGTTTGAAAAGAACATCGTTTGATTTAATAAAACAATCAGAGTTTACAAAGTATAGGTCCCAGATGAAAATCAACTTGTGCGGAAATAAGTTTGTTACAAGCCAAACGATGTTTTTAAAGTACATAAATCCCATGTGTGACGCGTCGTCACCACGACTCTATGATATGTTCAAATGCATACCATGAAGTGAATGCCTTAGATACCTGAGATAAAACATGCTAAAAAGTGTCAACACTAAGGTTGGTGAGTTCATAAGTTTGTGTTAAAATGATTTGAAATACTTAGAGAAATGTTCACACAGCAAAGGCATTGTAAATCCACTCAGTTCCAAGTTCCGCCCATACAAAACTTGCAACCTGTGTGTTCACAACCCATTGCCTAAAATAGAATGACAATCATGAATATGCGCATTAAGGTAGTTAAAAGTATAAATGTCACCACAAGGGTCTTCCAACAACTCGTGTTGGGATGTTTCTCCAACGACTCACGTTAGGTCGTATCCAAATTAATGGCCTTCCAACATATAAATATTGGGATGTTCCTCCAACGACGCCCGTTGGGCTGTATCCAAATTAATGGCCTTCCAACATATAAATATTGGGATGTTTGTTTAAGTCTAGTCACTACACACACCAAGTCTAAAGTATAAGTAATGTGGCTTGGCAAAAGTGTTTAAATGTTTGGATAAATAAGCATATATCTCGCCCCAAATAGTTTATAGGAATTTAAATGAGTAAAAGCGGGGTATGAACTCACGGTAATCCTTAATAGTTTAAAGTGCTTGTGAAATTAAATGAAAACGGTTGAGCATGTATCTCCCCCAAAAGTAATTCAAAACGTATAAAAGTAGGGGCTATGAAACTCACCTGGTATGATTGATATGCTAACAAAATGAAGTGCACGAAAGTGAGGCTCGGAAACTATCCGCGACCTAAAATGAATGTTATGACTTGAGTTATGATATGTTGTCGTGAATGCATGATTTGAAAACGTATCACCCAATATGCTACTTGAAAATTAGTTATATAGAAATATTGTTACTTGAATGTGTGACGGTTCCTTGTCAAAAATAATTAATTTTGAGCTAATGGTGAAAATGTAGTTAAAACTACGTAACGGTTTTAGTAATTGACAAATCGGTTTACATCGGACTTGACGTAATATATACATAGGAAAACTAACTCGTTTTTAAGGTCCGTTTCTCCCGAAACGTCCGTTTAGGCCCTCAAAACCTTGATTAAAATCCTGACAGCATACTAATGCTGTGAATAGTGTTTTCAGCACGTTTTGACTCAAAGTTCGGTTAACCATAACTCACTCGTTTTAAGTCCGTTTTTCAAGTTCTTTATATCCACTCGAAGGTAATCAAGAGTACTAATATATTTTAAACTTCGGAGACTTCACAGAAATTTTAAGGCCACTGTTTGGTCAGTTAAAACTCGGAACTGCATGTACATTTTCCGGAAAATTGTAGTTTTAAATCGTAACTTGGAAACCACGTATCTTTTTCGTTATAACTCCGTTTTAGTCCGTTCAAAGGCCAGCGTTCATGGATAAAAATCTATTTTCTAAAACTTTAATAAAATTTATAAAAATGACTAACTTTTCGGAAAGATTATAAATTTCGACAGCGCTTCCGCGCTTATTTTAAACTTTACCATTTTTATCTACTTGTTTAACCACAACTTCACCACAAAAATCCCTTGAACTACACTTCACCAATCCTACTAAAAATAAAATTCTAGTCGAACCATATATGATAAAAAGACCATTTTTGAGGTTTATATGACTACTTATAACATGTAATTTAGCATAAACTACATCAAACCTTCACTAGTAAAAGATCAAAACTTACTTTGACAAATCATTTTTCAAACTTCTCATTTTTATAAACTTTTAACTAGCACATGATTGTTATAAATATTTATATAGTACATATGGGTGATAATCTTGGATGATAATGAATAAAATCACAACAAATCAAATATGACCATGAGGACTTCATGAAAATGTATGAAAAATATATATATATATATATATATGAAAAGGTAAAAGATGAAGTTTTATGCTTACAAGTTACTTGATGAGGTTTATGAGAACAAAGGTTTTTCCTAATCACCCAAGGTTTTTATTGCAAAACCTTCAACAAAGAGTGATACTAGTGTTTAATTAAACTTGTCTTGAAAAATTGAGATGATCCTCTTGATCCTTTTGGTGTTGTCGGTTTTGGTAGAGAGAAAAGAGAGAGCAAAATGGTTTTACACTTAGTGAATTATGAGTTGAATGTGCAAGTAGTTGAGTATAATATGATATATAGTTAGATATTTTGGCAAGACAAGATCCACCAATCAAGGGGAGTTGATAGTTTATTATTATCATTAATATTTTTATTAAGTATGTAAATGTAAATGTATATTTGTGTAAGCATAAGTAATAACTTGTGTAAATATTTGAGCTTGTAGGGTAGTGTTAGCTAAAAATAAATTTTAACGGGTCAAAGTAAAATATATTGAGGTCATAAAAATTATAAAAATACATTTCTTGAAAGATTTGAGTGAATAAATATTTATAGGGTTGAATTTAAGAAAACCGTCGTAATTTATATAAACTTAACAATTTATATACGAAATAAATTTAAAACACTGGTAAACTAAAAATAATATTTTTATAACTTAATATGAGTCTAAAAATATATTGTGATAAATTTTTGGAAGTATTGGATTAAATGTTCAAAATAATTAATTACGCGATAGCGTTTATTTAATAAGAAAATAAACGTTTAATGAAAATGCAAAACCATGCACGAACCGTTATGAAATGATGAATATGGAGTATGAGAAATGACCGGAAATTGAGAATTGTGACATTCTTCCCATGTCAGCGGAATCACGTCCTCGTGATTCGATTAATGATACAATAGTTGGAATCTCGACAAGAGTTCTAAAAGTTTATGCTTGTGTATGGTTTAAATGATTATGTCAATGCTCATGCATATGGGTTCCTCGTTCAACTAAATACGGTCTCATGCTATCGTGACCATTCCCCGTCCTAAATACATGCTCTCTTATGATTAGGCTCGATGAGACAAGCTTTCCCATTCTCAAGCAAAATTTTAAAAGACTTTTTGGTAACCGATTTTTACTTAATCCCACAACTCATCAAACAAGAACTGTCATACGATTAGGCTAAATCGGTTTAGGTAACGACTTGTTTCTAGCTCGATCTTTGCAACTCATCAAACAAGAACTGTCGCTCGGATCAAACTGGAAACAAGTGGTTTGAAGAAAATCTTTTGAAAATTTGGCTTGATTACAGAATTGCTTACACATATGAGACTACTACTCCCTTCATTGCGTGATTCTTCCTGAATTAGACATAGGTGATCAGGCTATGTATAATTTAGGAGTAACTATGCAATGCTTGAACTAATCGTCTCATATGATGTTTGGTGTTGAGTCATAAGTTCGCATGTATAAGGAGTATGCACTTATAATGATATGATGTGATGCTATGATGATGTAGTTATAGTCTAGGGTCAATGATGCAACCTAGTTCTCTATAACTGAAGCTCTGATGCCAATCTATCACACCCCAAATTACTGTTTTGCGGAATGGAATTCCTGGGGATTGACTGTCATAGCATCACAATCACAGTTATATTGAACGACCTAAAGTGTCGTTTGAAAAGAACATCGTTTGATTTAATAAAACAATCAGAGTTTACAAAGTATAGGTCCCAGATGAAAATCAACTTGTGCGGAAATAAGTTTGTTACAAGCCAAACGATGTTTTTAAAGTACATAAATCCTATGTGTGACGCGTCGTCACCACGACTCTATGATATGTTCAAATGCATACCATGAAGTGAATGCCTTAGATACCTGAGATAAAACATGCTAAAAAGTGTCAACACTAAGGTTGGTGAGTTCATAAGTTTGTGTTAAAATGATTTGAAATACTTAGAGAAATGTTCACACAACGAAAGGCATTGTAAATCCACTCAGTTCCAAGTTCCGCCCATACAAAACTTGCAACCTGTGTGTTCACAACCCATTGCCTAAAATAGAATGACAATCATGAATATGCGCATTAAGGTAGTTAAAAGTATAAATGTCACCACAAGGGTCTTCCAACAACTCGTGTTGGGATGTTCCTCCAACGACTCACGTTGGGCTGTATCCAAATTAATGGCCTTCCAACATATAAATATTGGGATGTTCCTCCAACGACGCACGTTGGGCTGTATCCAAATTAATGGCCTTCCAACATATAAATATTGGGATGTTTGTTTAAGTCTAGTCACTACACACACCAAGTCTAAAGTATAAGTAATGTGGCTTGACAAAAGTGTTTAAATGTTTTGATAAATAAGCATGTATCTCGCCCCAAATAGTTTATAAGAATTCAAACGAGTAAAAGCGGGGTATGAACTCACGGTAATCCTTAATAGTTTAAAGTGCTTGTGAAATTAAATGAAAACGGTTGAGCATGTATCTCCCCCAAAAGTAATTCAAAACGTATAAAAGTAGGGGCTATGAAACTCACCTGGTATGATTGATATGCTAACAAAATGAAGTGCACGAAAGTGAGGCTCGGAAACTATCCGCGACCTAAAATGAATGTTATGACTTGAGTTATGATATGTTGTCGTGAATGCATGATTTGAAAACGTATCACCCAATATGCTACTTGAAAATTAGTTATATAGAAATATTGTTACTTGAATGTGTGACGGTTCCTTGTCAAAAAAATAATTAATTTTGAGCTAATGGTGAAAATGTAGTTAAAACTACGTAACGGTTTTAGTAATTGACAAATCGGTTTACATCGGACTTGACGTAATATATACATAGGAAAACTAACTCGTTTTTAAGGTCCGTTTCTCCCGAAACGTCCGTTTAGGCCCTCAAAACCTTGATTAAAAATCCTGACAGCATACTAATGCTGGGAATAGTGTTTTCAGCACGTTTTTGACTCAAAGTTCGGTTAACCATAACTCACTCGTTTTAAGTCCGTTTTCAAGTTCTTTATATCCACTCGAAGGTAATCAAGAGTACTAATATATTTTAAACTTCGGAGACTTCACAGAAATTTTAAGGCCACTGTTTGGTCAGTTAAAACTCGGAACTGCATGTACATTTTCCGGAAAATTGTAGTTTTTAAATCGTAACTTGGAAACCACGTATCTTTTTCGTTATAACTCCGTTTTAGTCCGTTCAAAAGGCCACGTTCATGGATAAAAATCTATTTTCTAAAACTTTAATAAAATTTATAAAAATGACTAACTTTTCGGAAAAGATTATAAATTTCGATAGCGCTTCCGCGCTTATTTTAAACTTTACCATTTTTATCTACTTGTTTAACCACAACTTCACCACAAAAATCCCTTGAACTACACTTCACCAATCCTACTAAAAATAAAATGCTAGTCGAACCATATATGATAAAAGACCATTTTGAGGTTTATATGACTACTTATAACATGTAATTAAGCATAAACTACATCAAACCTTCACTAGTAAAAGATCAAAACTTACTTTGACAAATCATTTTTCAAACTTCTCATTTTTATAAACTTTTAACTAGCACATGATTGTTATAAATATTTATATAGTACATATGGGTGATAATCTTGGATGATAATGAATAAAATCACAACAAATCAAATATGACCATGAGGACTTCATGAAAATGTATGAAAAATATATATATATATATATATGAAAAGGTAAAAGATGAAGTTTTATGCTTACAAGTTACTTGATGAGGTTTATGAGAACAAAGGTTTTTCCTAATCACCCAAGGTTTTTATTGCAAAACCTTCAACAAAGAGTGATACTAGTGTTTAATTAAACTTGTCTTGAAAAATTGAGATGATCCTCTTGATCCTTTTGGTGTTGCCGGTTTTGGTAGAGAGAAAAGAGAGAGCAAAATGGTTTTACACTTAGTGAATTATGAGTTGAATGTGCAAGTAGTTGAGTATAATATGATATATAGTTAGATATTTTGGCAAGACAAGATCCACCAATCAAGGGGAGTTGATAGTTTATTATTATCATTAATATTTTTATTAAGTATGTAAATGTAAATGTATATTTGTGTAAGCATAAGTAATAACTTGTGTAAATATTTGAGCTTGTAGGGTAGTGTTAGCTAAAAATAAATTTTAACGGGTCAAGATAAAATATATTGAGGTCATAAAAATTATAAAAATACATTTCTTGAAAGATTTGAGTGAATAAATATTTATAGGGTTGAATTTAAGAAAACCGTCGTAATTTATATAAACTTAACAATTTATATACGAAATAAATTTAAAACACCGGGTAAACTAAAAATAATATTTTTATAACTTAATATGAGTCTAAAAATATATTGTGATAAATTTTTGGAAGTATTGAATCAATTGTTCAAAATAATTAATTACGCGATAGCGTTTATTTAATAAGAAAATAAACGTTTAATGAAAAAAAAATGCAAAACCATGCACGAACCATTATGAAATGATGAATATGGAGTATGAGAAATGACCGGAAATTGAGAATTGTGACAGGAGTGTAGTCCATGCTCTAGGAATAAAGGTTTAGACGTTTTTCTAGAACTAGGTACGTTTGGTTTAGAGCTCGATGATCCCTTTTCTAACCTAAGAGGTTTAATGCTAATTATTGCGGTTCTCTTGGCAATTGTTGATTTGGTTTGTTGAGGTGAGATTCTAGCACTATTGTCTCTTACGGATGATGATTCGGTGGATGGGAAGTCCTACCATTTGTGGGTTTAACCGGAGATGATTCGGTTGAGGAAATTTCGTGTACAACACGAGCAAGTTTCTTGGGTGGTTCTTGGTTGGATGAGTTAGCACTAGGAGGTTTCACCATGATGAAATGACTAAGGAAAAGGTTTCTAAATGCTGAGAATTATGTTGTGTTTGATGACTAAGGGATTCTAGCAAGATGACTTATAAAGGGAAGGATTTAGCAAGTGCATTCAAGACTTAAGTCTCTAATATCCTTTGGAATGTGATGATTAGCATGCACAAGAGTCAACTTCAGAGATTTAATTAGGATGAGGTGGAGTGTTCAAGTTAGCAAGATGAGCTTGAAATGATTGTTCGAGCAAGAGTTGACATAAATCTGTCACCCGGATCCTACGGTTCCCACCAATGGGGGATCCGTCTAGGCTAATCCTAGGGATCCGGCCCTCAGCAGCTAGGAAAGGATATAAGTGATGTTTGAAAGGTCTAAAGCCTATACCTTTGTGACAACCCGCAATTTCCAGATCAATGTTTATTACTAAACTCAAATTAATTATTTTTAACTTTACACGGGTATATTCTACTTATGACTTTTTAGTTAAATCGCGTAATTTGAAAAACAACTTTAAACGTACACCGGCATTTTACCAAGCCAAGTCTACATATAAAACATATATTATATGACATTTACATCCATATTTTATAAGTCTACACTCTTATTTTTTTCAATTTTTACGTAAAATGCATTTGTTACGCAGTTACGACATTTGTCCATGCAAGTAACCTTACCACACTTAAACAATATATACATATACTTATAAATATTTACATAATAATTCATATTTTTGTCTTTTACTCTAGCATGTGCCGCCCCAAGGAAACATTTTGGAAACTTGTACATGGCTATTTTGGTGTTAGTATGGTTTCTAGGCACACTTGTGACTTAGTTAGCTTCTCAAGATTGGTTCTCATTTTTCTTTTTGGTTCTAAAACACGACAAGAGAGTGGGGAGATCAAGACATAAACCACTTTTGGATGGAATATTACTATTGATAAGGAAATTAGATTCAAACTATACTAAAATTACCACTATATAATACTTAAAACTTACCCTTCATTTTCACACCTCAAAAACATAGTTTCACACCCTATTTTTCTGCATAATTTCGGAAGCCCCATCAAACACATCCAAGAACATTTCAAAATTTTGTTTAAAGTATTTACAAGAAGGTGTAAGGATTTGAATTGGAAGCTAGGGTTCTTGGTTCATATTTTGGGTTTTTAGTTGGCTTTTACCTAGGTTCTTTGCACTAATCACTCCCATAATCAAGTAAGTCTTCATAAAACTTATTTTTATACATTTCATGCTCATTATATATCATTCATGTTCTTATTTTAGGCTAATATACACTTGTCATGTTGAGGTTTTGCATTAAAAACTTGAAAACAAAATTGACGTTTGCTGTCCTAAATGTATGCCTCAAAGATGGACACAAATAAAATAGCTATGCAATTTTTCACACAAATCTAATTTAGGCACACATATACATATGGGTTAGGATGTCTCACAAAAATTTTTGTAATTTTATAAAATGCTTTTCTATGTTAAATAATTTCAACAAATGAAGTTACTTGCAAATGAAACGTTTCTGAGTTCTGAAACTAAATCGAGAAAACATCCCACTTTAAGACCTAATGAGTAAAAATGATACACATGAAAGGGATATAGGACATCTTAAATTAGGTCTAGGGAGTTGGATAGAGCCGTGACGATAAATAACGAAGGAAATATGGCCAAAACCCGACACGACAAATTTATGTTTTCTGGCAGCAGTTACCTCAGTACATAAAACGATTAAACTGTACTAATTGGCATATGGGAAAAATATGAGGCTTACATATTTAAAAACTAGACTCCGAGTAGATAATTTTAGAGCCAAGAATCGCGTTATTTCATGGAGAAATGAACCTTTCAAGTTGACAAAACCATTTAGAAAACCCAAATTTCGGGTAAAGACTTTTGTGTTCAAAAGCTTG
Source organism: Chrysanthemum makinoi (assembly GCA_910596185.1). Taxonomy (NCBI): domain Eukaryota; kingdom Viridiplantae; phylum Streptophyta; class Magnoliopsida; order Asterales; family Asteraceae; genus Chrysanthemum; species Chrysanthemum makinoi. The sequence goes on from OU343218.1 coordinate 231,108,169, forward strand.
ACCAAAACTAATTTTTAAATAAATGAGGCCCTAAAATATATAAAATAGACATGTTAAATTAAGTTTAGGAATTTGAAACACGTAAAACGGGCTATTTTTGAATGAGATACGAACCCGAGAAATTTGACGATCTCTTGACCAAATTTCTGCCTAATAGCCCCTTTATTGACCCAAATGGCCTTGAAAACCATTTCTTAAATATTGTTTGCCATCATATTTTGAAACTAGATATTATTAGCTAAGTTTAACGACTTGAATGAGCGAAAATGGGCTTATAACAAAGAAATTGTGGACTTTTAAAGTTACGAGATACTTATACATATACTTTTAAATCTAAAGACTTAACAAATAAATTATATAAATTTCATATTATTTTTGTGTCGAGTCATAAAACCTCATTGCAAGTGTATATGAGCCATTTCACATTTTAGAACTCATACGCATTTATTTCGTGCAATATTTCCTAAGACGACTTATATTCCTAGGTCGCGATTAGGATTGCATTCCCAGAATACCTTGCCGTATTATTCCGTCTATTTGATTGCTTACGGTGAGTATTCACGGACCCCCTTTTTAAATGCTTTAATTGTTTTGGGGTGGAATGCATGAATTAGACTTGAATTAATTTAAATAATGTTTTATGAACTTATTGAACTTTTTATGCTTGTGAGTATTCACAGCCCCCTTTTACTGCTTTACTTATTTGGGGTGAAATGCATGAACATAAACTTAATTTTTTTTTTTATTTGAATTAGAACCTTTAATATATTTGAACCCTTTGTTTAATATTGAACCCTTTTTGACTTAATTTGAACTTTTTAATATATTTGAAACCCTTGACTTATATTGAACTATATTTTGACTTGATTTAGACTATTTAATATATTTTGAACCCTTAGACTTTTGGACTTAATTATGAGCTTATGACTTGTTTGGACCTAACGGACCGTACGTCCTTGACCTAAAGTCTCCCCTGTTCGGAGCAACGCAAAGTCTCCCTTGTTCGGAGCAATGCCGAGTCTCCCATGTTCGGAGCAGTCTTAATTGATAGTATATAATAGTTGTTATGATGGACTGTTCGTACAAACAGTACATTCGCATTGTTAGTCCCCGATTCGTTTGCCGTTCGCACTCCAATTATACGTACCGTTCGTTCGGCTCCCTTGTGCGGAGCAGTAGGTAGTATGGATAGCGCTATTAGAGGTCGGCCAACCTCTCGTTCCCATGTCTACGGAACGCATATTATTTATTTGTGGGGCTTTGCCGCATAACTTTATTATATATGAGGCGTTAATTGACCATAGGCGTATTGACTACTAGACTTACTACTTGAAATATGGAAATGTATGTCAATTTATATGTTACAAGTCTTTAATGGGCGAGACTTGTAACATGGTGAGTTGACAGGACATTTGCAAGGCAGACATACTCAAAAATGTTTTCGTACTATTTAAATACTTTCTTAAAAATTGAATATTATAATATATAAAAGGACTTTTATAAAAACGGCTCTTTGTAATACATAAAACTTGTGTACTCACCAACTATTTTCATAGTTGACCCTTTTTCTCATGCATTTCAGGTGATTGTCAATAAGCATGATTTATGAAGTCTTTTGCATAAAGGAGTCTTCACGTGTCATCTTTGGTCATTAAGTATAAGAAGATGTCTTTTGGAAATCAAGTTATAAGATTTTATTGTCAAAGTCGGCTTGAACAATATTGTAACATTTTATTATTTCTTTAAATTTAAATATAGTATTGTACTATATCTCTTTTGCGATGTATATTGATTATGTTGCACCTCGCGTTTCCGCCTCTGGCGGGCTGTGACAACCTTTTTGAATGTTTCAGTTCTCCTAAGTGTCTTTAAATGGAAGGGTACTTAAATGTTCAAGGGCAATGAGTGATGTAGCTAATGATTGCCTTATATGAAAGAAATTGGAACTTTCGTGAGTACCAATGAATGAACAAAGATGACACTAAAATCTTGAGAGTGTCAAATGGAGCTAGATGATCCTAGTGATCAGATAATGACTTAGGATAATGTCTTGGAGAAGATCCTAAAGGTTTTAAAGTGGAAGAACTAGAATTTGATCCATTTCGACCAATTTTAAGGTAAGGATGATTATGATCAATTTTGCCATAATTGAAAATTTTCTAGGTCTAGATGTGAGGGATCATATGAGAAATAATGAGTGATATAGAGAGCGGAAGAGTAATGAGTTTAGGTGAAACGATAGATCGAAAAGCACTTTGAGTGTGATCCTTAATGAGCTATGAGTGAGTGTGAAGCTTACTAAGCTTGAGAAGGACTTAAGAGATCCTAAGGTATTAAGTTCAGCTAGTGTGAAGTAGTCTAGGAACATGGTTTGAGGTGTAAAGGATTGAAATTCCACTTCTATTCGCCCGGATCCCACGGATCCTTCACTTGAGGGATCCGGATAGTTACAAACTAGGGATCTGGCATATGGGACAGTTTTACTTAACAGTGAGCGTTTGTTCTAAGTATCGAACTTAGAAGCTAATGATCTCTACAGTAAGTATACATGTATACAAGTAAAACATACTAAGAGCATGTAGAAATATCACATAAGCAATTAAATGAGATCTAGCTCACAAGTAACACATAGGTTTATCAAACTTAACAACCGTTATTCAAGAAGCTCAAAATAGATTTACGATCTAGATTAGTAAATCGTTTGTATTAACAATGGCGTGCAGAGTAGATGATAGTGTTCAAGACAATAGGGTTGTTTTGGCCAACGGAAGCAATGAACTATGTATAGTCATTACGGATGGTGATTAGCATACAATGAACTTTGTCCATGAAGTCATGTAGCTCTTCTCGATCAAAGCAAGATAATCGCTTGATGAGGCAAGTGGTTGTGATTAACTAAAAGAAATTTTTATTTTACAACTTGTTTGATTACTAATCCTAAGACAATGCAAAGTATTTCCATTGTAAACTTACTTTAGGAAAACATAGGAGTATAAATTTCCCAAGTGAGAGAATGAATATGAGACTGTTACTAGCGGTGCTAAATTACGGCTAAACATGACCATTTTTACGGGTGATTCCACATACCCAACTTCTATCAAGGACGCAATTCAACCGTTAGGTCAAATTGAGTTTCTAGTGCAATAAGTTCTCCAGTATTCATTCTCAAGTTGGGAAAATTTATATTCCTACAATGGCCTATCGAGGAGTAACAATGATGATACTTTGCTTCGTTTAATATTATACTTGAGAAAACTAAGGTGACGAAGGCGTCATGTTAAAAATAAGTTTAAAAGTTGTCCATATGGTAAACAACAAAAAAATGGTTGGATGAGCTAGTTCAACATATGTTGTTGGAAAGCTTTGAGTTTGGACTTTCGGATATGAACAATTATATTTGCGTTGCAAAATAATTTACTTGAGTATATCGGATGAAATAATCAAGTTTTCAATCCTACTATGAAGCTTGGAGAGCGATCATGAAAAGGAAAATGGGAGAGTACATCATCAACACAAGTGTAGGTTATGATCCGATGTACATTCTTGTTGTTTTTAGAAAATGATACAAGAACAAAGGAAATCATATAAGCACATATGACAAACTTAATCAAAAATCCATTTAGTGTGTTATATGTTTTAAACATTTTTCAACCTATATGACTTATCTAAATATCTAAACTAACATTTTCGACACAACTAGATGTTATCCCAAACACTCCTTCAAATAGCACATTGATTAGTAGAATATTACTAAATCGACAAACAAGAGAATGAATAGCAAGGTAAGGAAACCACATATGCTATTCAATCAAACAAGCACAAAAGCTATTTGAGATAAGCAAATAATCAAGTAATGCAAAGAAAACAATTTATCATTTAGCATAACATACGAAAGTTCTTTTCATCGCTTTGTGTTAAATATAAACATGTATACCAAGCTTGATTAGTTTCTTTTATATTTATAAATATTATCAAAACCTTAATTTCAATAAAGGACACATTTTTATTCAAAAGCGAAAACATCCGTCTCCAATTAGATCAAAAGTTTGTGCAAAAGTTATGACCGAAAAATGACTTTCTATTATAAATCAATGATTCTGTAAATTATTGTTTTGAATCAGTTTATGAAATCATTTTTAAATGAAAGTAGACTCAAATACCTTTAAAACGATAGGTGGCATGACTTCTAACGACTTACGGTTAAAAAGTTATGAATTTTTGAAATTCAGACAAAAATTGTCTTCTGTACCACGGATCCCACGGATCCCTTGCTTGAGGGATCCGTCCAGTGTAACCTGAGGGATCCGCGGATCTGACACAGAATTACAAAAATGTACATTTTGACCCGACGAAAAAGTTTAATCTTTGTAGACTTTTTAGTGAAGTTATATTACCCATTTTTACCTTTATTCATGCTTGATTAACAAGCTATCTAACAACAAAACTTCAAAGAAAAAAAAATCACTAAAACACTTTTCATATTATGCTTATTATAAGATAGAAGCATATATCACAATTTTGTCCACAAGCAATTTAGCACGTTTTTGAAAAAAAATGTAACTAAGAAAACATACCTTTGCTATATCCCCTTTTTATGGTTTTAGAAACCATAGACGCGAAATACTTCATGATCTTCTAAGATACCCCAAAACCTTTGCTATATTCCCTCTTTATGGTTTTAGAAACCATAGACGCGAAATACTTCATGATCTTCTAAGATACCCAAATCCTAGTATGAAGACTTCTCAAAGGAAAATGTTAGAATGATCTATCACTATCCAACATATGATGATTTCTAAAAACATGACTTTTTGTTTTAAGAAATTCCCTTCTTTGTAGTTTTCAAACATACACGGATCGTATCAAGTTTTCAAAGTACAATACACAAAAAAAAAAACTTGGTAACGAAGCTCTGATACCAATTGTGGAAAACTAGAAGGGGGGTTGAATAGTTTTACCAATTTAAAACTTCCTTTTAAATATTTAGATCGACTTATGTCAATCTATTTGATTGTTTATGTTGGACGTTGATAGATAGATATATAAACGTGTAATGAAATATAAAGAGTAAGAAGCACATCACCACGACACAAGTTATTTATAGTGGTTCGGCTACAAGGACACCTTCCTTGCCCTACTCCACTCTCCGAGTCACCTACTCGAGAGTTCGTAAGCACTACACCAACTCCTTATGGCGGAGAAGCCTTCACAACGTCGCTTAACCTTTTTCCGGTACAAAGCTAAATACCGAGTTCCTTCACACCAAGGCGAACCATACCTAACACAACGTCGCCTACCCTTTATACGGTGCTAGGCTAACCACCGACTTCTTTCACACCTTAGGAGAACTAATCCTATCACAATGTCGCCTACCCTTTATTAGGTATTAGGCTAAGCACCTAGTTCCATTACTATGGAGGAACTACTACCCTTCACAACACAACACCTAATATCAAGGAGATCAATTCCTTGTTGCACCTTCATCAAGGATATCACCATCCTTGGAAACAAACAAACAAATACTTATATGTATAGCGATGCACCTCATCGATTATACGACCTAGGCATTCTTCCCAAATGCGACTTGATTTGATTCTTCGGCCTCCTTCACTAATGCCTTTGACACAACGCTTGGCACCCTTCACTAATGCCTTCGTCTTGACACCTTTAGCATTCTTCACTAATGCTTTGACACGGATGATGAGCACCTTTCACTAATGCTTTCATCTTGACACTTTCGGCATTCTTCACTAATGCCTTCAACCCAACATCTATGGAGAAAGGAAGAACTATCAACAAGAGAACCTTAGTTGTCTTGATGATGACGAAGCATGGCAACTCATGGACTTGAGCTTGCACGTCTTCAAGAAGTGGTGATCTCTCCTTTAAGAGGAACCTAGAAGATCACACAAAAACAAAAGACAAACTACATAGATCACTTAGATATGAGGTTAGAGGTTTAGAATACTTGGGGGAGTATGTGTGGGGAAACAGTGTACACTTTTATTAATAAAAATCAGATTATCAAATAATAAATAAATTAACAGAAAATAAAAACAGCATACAGAATGGGTAGAAGCAGAAGACAGACTCTATAACTGTATATATAAACGAAAGCAGTAAAAGGTCGTGAACGAGGCTCGTGTTTAACACGATTCCCTTAAAACAGATTCGCCGTCTATTTCCCAGGTTACAACGTTCTAACTGTTGCACAGTCAGACCTGACTCACTTGCCTGAAAATTCACCGAAGGTCTGAGTGTTTCTGATCGAAGAGAAGGCTGGAAATATATGGCTGGAGAAGCTGCGTTTTTGATATCTCAAACTGAATGAGAGTTGCCTATATTTATATTGAAAACCTAACTTGTTTTCCAAGATAAATAAGTTCCGAAAATATACAAATCTGTTATAATAAAACAGGATTTGCATATAATTTATTAACACAGTATTATTCTGTAAAACTTTTCCACTAAGTTTAAATCTATTCCTAAAATAGATTGATACAGAATACAGAATTTGGAAAACTACAAGCCCGAATCTGCAGCAAAAAGATACGCAGTTTCCACTAAGTTTAAATCTATTCCTAAAATAGATTGATACAGAATACAGAATTTGGAAAACTACAAGCCCGAATCTGCAGCAAAAAGATACTTGCAGTATGCGAGGTTTCGAGCAAGATTCGGTCCCAGTCCGCTGGGCTCATGAGTTCGAAGCTTCGAACCCATTTTGGCCCAAATCTCAAGACTACAAGCACGTAGGTGTTGGAGTAAAACCAACAAATCAATTTGAAGGTTCATATCAAGATTCCTATATAAACAAGGTTTCATTTCTTGTTTTGGGCGATGTGGGATACTCCCACTTTTCCAAAATTTTTGTTTCAAGTGCCTCACTTTGAGACACGATATCTCATTCATATCAACTCCATTTTGACACTCTTTAGCTCTGCGAAGCTCGTCAGGAGAACGAAGCTACCAAGAAATATAAATATATATATAACATATAAATATATTAAATAGTGTCCAAATTTTGCAAAAACTCATTTTGCAAAACTCATTTTCCAACAATCCCCCACATGAATGGAAATCGGTCGAAAACACACGAAAGTTTCGGTGAAATTTATGCGGTTAAGTCTTGCATAGGATAGGTAGGTGTAACCCTTTGAACCTTCCCTTGTGAGATGCACTTAGTCTCCTAGATCTGAGTAGATGCGATGTCCTTGAACTCATTATCCATTTACGTAGACGACATTACACTTCACACAAGACTCTCCCCGACAATGTCAAGTCCTCATAGTCGTGTTCGATATGGTCATGAACACTAGCCCGGTTCTCGCAAGAGCTCTTAGGAATTTGCGCCCCACATTTCCTCTCGGTTTAACCCCACTTCTCTCTCACATAGGTGATTTCATCTTGAATCATTAAAACATATGTTTTGTGATTTCATCTTGAATCATTATGCTTTATGATTTCATCCCTGAATCATTAAAGCCATATGTTTAACCTCTCAACAAGTCACATTTGTTATAGGAATGGACTAGGAAAGTTACAATATTTAGTAACTCCCCACATTGACGCGGACCCCCCACATTTCTATGATTAGGTTGTCCTATTGAACCCAGATCTTGGGATCTCCAGTCAACTGGGTTAGGTTTTCCTTCATAGAAACTCATTCCTTTAAGGGCTTTAGTCCCATTCCTCTAGACGACTTACTTACTAACTCTCTGCTTAAGCCTTTCGTAAGCGGATCCGCGATGTTATCCTTTGACTTCACATAGTCAATTGAGATAACTCCTGTTGAGAGTAGTTGTCGTATCGAATTATGTCGACGACGGATATGTCTCGACTTTCCATTATACATTATGCTATGAGCTCTGCCAATTGTCGATTGACTATCACAATGTATACTAATGGCCGTTACCGGTTTAGGCCACCTTGGTATGTCCTCTACGAATTGACGTAGCCATTCCGCCTTTTGTCCGCATTTATCTAACGCGATAAATTCTGATTCCATCGTGGACTTAGCTATAACAGTTTGCTTGGAAGACTTCCATGATATAGCTGCTCCTCCTAGTGTAAACACATATCCACTAGTCGATCTAGAATCCTTTATGTGAGATATCCAATTTGCATCATCAGTATCCTCGATAAGCTGGATATCGATCATAATGCAGTCCATAATCGCGACTGTATCTCAAATAGTGAAGTACCCTAGTCATAGCTTCCCAATGTGCATAGCTTGGGTTACTAGTATACCTACTTAGCCTCGCTAATCGCATATGCTAAGTCAGGTCGGGTACCGGTCATTAAGTACATTAACATGCCAATAACTCTTGAATACTCTAATTGGGAAACACCTAAGCCTCTATTTTTAGATAGATGCTTACTGGTGTCAATTGGAGTTCTAGCTAGGCTGGAATCCCCCGCATTATGAGTATTGAAAATTTTGTCCACATAATGTGCTTGACTTAACACAAGTTCATTCTGAGTTCGTATGATCTTTATTCCAAGGATCACATTAGCCAAGCCCATATCCTTCATGTCAAACTTTGATTTCAACATGTCTTTAGTAGATTTGATCATCTTGTCGTTAGTGCCAACGATAAGCATATCATCAACATATAAACACAAGATTACATATCCATTATTTGTGTCTTTGACATAAACACATCACATTCATTAATTTTGAATCCACTCTTTAGCATGGCGTGGTCAAATTTTTGATGCCATTGTTTGGGAGCTTGCTTTAAGCCATATAATGACTTAACAAGCCTACAAACTTTGTTCTCTTGTCCAGGAGCCATGAAACCCTCGAGTTGGTTCATGTAGATTTCTTCTTCTAAATCTTCGTTTAGAAATGCCGTTTTCACATCCATTTGGTGAACTTCCAAATTTCTTAAAGCGGCAATAGCAAGTATCATCCGAATCGAGGTTATTCGAACAAGAATATGTATCAAAGTAATCAAGACCTTCACGTTGTCTAAATCCTTTGATTACTAATCTTGCTTTATACTTGTCAATGGTGCCATCTGCTTTCATCTTCTTCTTGAAGATCCATTTATAGCCTAGTGGTTTACACCCAGGAGGTAAATCCACGAGCTCCCAAATATGGTTTTGTAAAATAGAATCTATTTCACTTTTAATGGCTTCTTTCCATTGGGGCCCTTCTGAGGAAGTAACCGCTTCTCTGTATGAAGTAGGTTCGTTTTCAACCATAAAAGAAACAAAATCGGGTCCAAACGATTTCTTGGTTCTTGCCCTTTTGCTTCTTCTAGGTTTAACCTCTTCTTCCTCGCTTTGATCTCGTCTCTCATCTTGGAGATCATTATCATCTCGTTGTCTCTTTTCTTGGACAACTTCTTCATCTATTCTAGATGAATTTCTAGTTTCCTTCGTTAAACAAGGAAATATAGTTTCAAAGAATGAAGCATTCCTTGCTTCCATTAATGTACCCTTTGTATATCCGATTTTTCGAATCATGTACAATGAAACGATAAGCACTGCTATTCTTAGCATATCCGATGAATATACAATCCACAGATTTAGGTCCAATCTTTGGGCCTTGGGAGTCGGTATAGCTACCTTTGCTAGACACCCCCACACTCGTAGTACCTTGATATGATGGTTTTCTTCCCATCCATAATTCATGGGGTCCCTTCTTTTCCTTACGAGGTATCTTATTTAAAAGATAAGTAGCCGTTAGAATGGCTTCCCCACATGTCCTCGCTTAGACCGAACTTATCAACATGGCATTAACCATTTTTTCAAGGTAACGGTTTTTCCTTTCGGCAATACCGTTCTGGCGAGGTGAATAGGGAGCGTTAACTCGTGTCTAATTCCATGTTTAGCACATAGATCAGCGAATGGAGACACATATTCACCTCCTCTATCACTCTCGACCACCTTGATTTTCTTACTAAGTTGATTCTCAACTTCGTTTTTGTATAGAACAAACTTGTCTATAGCTTCATCTTTACTTTTCAGTAAGTAAACATAGCAATACTTTGTACAATCATCAATAAACGTGATAAAGTACTTATTGCCACCTTTTGTGGGTAGTGATTTCAAATCACATATGTCCGTGTGTATCATATCAAGTGGTTCGGTTTTTCGTTCAACCGATTTGAAAGATGCTCTTGTAAGTTTGGCTTCAACACAAGTTTCACATTTATATTTTGAGTCAATATGGAAATTAGGTATGCAATTAAATTTAATCAAACGATGCATCGAATTAAAATTTACATGTCCAAGACGGCCATGCCACATATTAGAATACTCAATCAAGTAAGCGTAAGAATTCATTTTATTGATATCTTTCTTAACAACCATTACATTGAGTTTAAACATACCATTCGGGGCATATCCCCTACCAACATACACTTGATTCTTAGAAAGAACAAACTTATCAGACTAAAAACAAGACGAAAACCAAACTTGTTCAACAAACCCAACCGACACAAGATTATTGCGAATCTCTGGAACATACAAGACATTAGTCAACTTGAGCTCTTTCTCGGATGTCTTCTTCAAGATTACATCCTTCGCCTGATTTCAAGTTGCCGAAGTTGCCCATGTACAGCTTCCACTATCAACCGCCTCGAAAGAGTGAAACATACTCTTATCAAGACACATGACGGGTAGCCCTAGTATCCACCCACCATTCCTGTTGTTGGAACCTACCGTGTTAACTTCGAGATAATGGCAATGACATCGCAACACCATAGCAATCATGTCCACATCTTCATTCACCATATTAGCCTGGCGTGGAGTCACCCGCTCGCATCTTACAAGTTAAAGACGGTGACTGGCCGGTCACAATTGAAACACACCCCTGAACTTCGTTTCACAATTGCGGCTTTAGGAGCAAGGTAATCAGACTTCCCTTTGCCCTTCTTGTCATTCTTTCCTTTTCCTTTGCCTTTAGCTTTGACATTGGACTTTGAAGATGACGAAACATGCTCAACCATATTTTCCTTTGCGATCCAAGCGTGATAGTGTTTTTCTCGATGTTTTGTTGTCCTGTCAATATGAAGACGAACAACCAAGTCTTCAACACTCATCTCCTTTTCTTATGCTTCGTAGTTCTTGAATTCTACCCACTTGGAGGTAACTTTTCAATAGCAAAGAACTTGAAAAGTTTCACTCAAAGTCATTCCTCATGAATGTCGGTAGCAAAACTCGTAGACCTGAACTTCATCACATTCTTTGAATCATCCATCTTGTAATCCAAAAAACGAGCTACCACGTAACTTCTTTGTCATCCTCGCTTTTGTACTTATGCTCCAATGACTCCCATAAATTCTTGAAGACACGTTGTACAAAGAGGTTAGTTGTGGTATGCTCCATGACTTCCAAGGCTTGGTACCTGACCTTGCTAGGTGGGTTTTCTTTAAGAACCGCAAGGTTCAAAGTAGTCGATAGAAAAACATCTTCGTTGCCACCTCTTGAAATTCTCCCATTGAATTTCTCTGGTTTCTCAAAGATGATTAGCAATGTTGGTAACTCGCACGCCACGCTCACGGAGTAGTCACAGAAGGGTAGTGGTGTTTGTCATCCCGAAAATTCAAACACAAACAACAAACAAGCCGTTGTAAATTGGTATCTACTTGTACCGCCTCGATTCAACAAAACTCTATCTTGGTTTCGATGGATCAAGAAAATCAGTTTATTAGAAACTCAATCTTGGTTTCGATATAAACTAATAAGATAAAATGCTTTAAAAAAAACGTTATAGATCTGAAAGCCAAATCTGTATGTATAAAACTATTTAAAAGAAACTGATTTCCAAAGAAACTCAACAAGGTTTCGACAGAAAACAGTTTATAAAATCCTGTTAATAATTAATCCGATTTTATAACAAAGTGTTCTAAATTCGGTTAAATCGAATCTGCTTTTAAGATCTGGGAAACGGTGTACACTTTTATTAATAAAAATCGATTATCAAATAATAAATAAATTAACGAAAATAAAAACAAAGCAGATGAGTGGGTAGAAGCGAAGACGACTCTATAACAGTATATATAAACGAAAGCAAAGAAAGGTCGTGAACGAGGCTCGTGTTTAACACGATTCCCTTAAAACAGATTTGCCGTCTGTTTCCTGTGGTACAACGTTCTAATCAAGGTACGGACCACTCACTTGCCCGAAATTCACCGTCCGAAAGTGTTTCTGATATAAGAGAAGGCTGGAAATATATGGCTGGAGAAGCTGCGTTTTTGATATCTCAAACCGAATGAGAGTTGCCTGTATTTATATTGAAAACCTAAGTTGTTTTCCAAGATAAATAAGTTCGAAAATATAAATCTGTTATAATAAAACACGATTTGCATAATTTTTATTAACACAGATTATTCTCGTAAAACTTATCCACTAAGTTTAAATCTATTCCTAAAATAGATTGATACAGAATACGTAATTTGGAAAACTACAAGCCAATCTGCGGAAAAAGATACGCGGTATGCGAGGTTTGAGTTGCAAAAGATACGCAGTATGCGAGGTTTGAGCTTTATGTTCGTGGTCCGCAGTCTGGCTCGCATGAGTTCGAAGCTTCGATTTTGCCCGAAATATCAAGATTCCTATATAAACAAGGTTTCACTTCTTGTTTTGGGCGATGTGGGATACTCCCACTTTTCCAAATTTTGTGTTTCAAGCGCCTCACTTTGAGACGCGATCTCATTCATATATCAACTCCATTATTGACACTTTAGCTCGCTAGTAAGCTCTCGTCAAGGAGAACGCAAAGCTACTAAGAAATATAAATATATATAACATATACATATATTAAATAGTGTCCAAATTTTGCAAAAACTCATTTTGCAAAATTCATTTTCCAACAGTATGTGTGTAAAGTTGTGCATAGAAAGGAAGAAATGGCTCTCTATTTATAGAGAAAATTCTCTACTGTTCCCCGGATCCCACGCTTCCACTTGGGATCCTAGCAAAGCCGGGATCCGTGGAACGCTCCTATTTGCCCATGGGTATTTTTGGTTATGGGTCATGGGTCATGGGTTATGGGTTGATCCATGGTTTTCTATCTAGATACAATGAACTTGGTTAAGTGGTATATATAAAACCATGGGTTATGGGTCAATACCATTTGCTAGTTTTTACCCATTTTAGTATTAACATGTTTTTACCCATTTTTAGTATTTACATGTTTTGACCCATTTTAGTATACTTAGTTTAAGTATGTGCTAACCCAATATGTAAGCATTAGTTGTTGTACATATGTATCTAAATCATAAAATCACTTATACTTGTTTTAGTGTTTTTATGTGAAAACGTAAGTGTGTTAGGAAACTATTAACTCAAACTATTTACGTACTTTATTTGTTTCGTTAAAATGATTTTACGTTTGTTATCGACAAAACATTAGAAGATCGTAAAATATAAATAAACGTTTTTACGGCTTATTTGTATTAACAGGTAATTTTAGAATCCTTGTGCCTCCATGCCATGGCGTCTGGGATCGCCCTACGGTCAATTAGAAAAAACTTCTCCTTCCAATGCTTGAGACCGGTAAGCACTTCTTTAAAACATTTGTAGGCCTTCTTGCCCGTCCTACTCTCAAAGGAAAACCAATGTCCCCATCCTACTCTAAAAGGAAAACCAATGTCCCTGCTTGCACAGACGATAGAACGCCCGGAACAAGGATACCCTAGGTTGGATCCCCAAACTATAGCATCTAATTTCAAAAAGAGTCACCCGGTTCAGGCCTAACGGAACTAGTTGGGAAAAATGAACTTTAAAGTGCCTGATCACATTCAGAAGAAAGGTAGAAAAGGGAATCCTAACCCCTTCGGTATCCAACTGCTGAGGGTATACGCCTATTTTGTCCGCAGGAAGTTGGTCCATAGTCATATCGTCCGGAGGGAGTTGAGGGCGGAGATCGTTGGGAATACCGTAATCTACGATTAGGTCGTCTAGTTCTGATTGGGTTAGTTTGGAAGTGTAAATATGCATATCAAACTTCGGAACTACTGAAGTTTGGATAGCTTCAGTTGAGACGGGGCTGCTTTGTTCCTCGGTTCCTTGTTCGGCCATTACTAAAAAGATGCCGAGGGGAAATGTACAAATAATTACAGGGAAAACGAGACAAACCTTATAAGAGCGGAGAAGAAGTCCGGAGAGCGAAAGCAATTCAAGATACATGAGAGATGTGTGAAAAAATAACTATGGTAAAAATGAGTATATATAGGCGGTGAGAACCCTAATAGACTGACCAAACGTCCCATCAGTCAGTAAAAAAGTGACGTGGCTCAATCTCACCCGTCCACGTTGAATCTCGAAAAATGAAGGGGCACGGGCAAAAGCCCAACAAGTGCTCAGGCCCATCAGAATAGCCCAATACCCACAGAAGCTACTGAAACCCACGGCAGGCCGGAGTAACGCGCTAAAAATAAAAAAATAAATAATAAACAAACAAACAACAAGACAATTCTAAGCATTGCACCATCGGTTTCCACCCGGTGGTACAATACTAGGGGGGGACATGTTGGCGTATGTGTCCGGACGATTCTATGTCCGACATGATCGTTGATCGGACGGAACGCTTTTCCGTCCGAACGGCAGGTAACAGTAACCGGATTTCACGGGTTTCTTACCACGTGGCCTATCAAGTAGGGTGGCTATAGGCTCAAGTAAAGGGATATAGGCCTGCGAAACGTAGTGCACAGATGCAGGTACATAGTTGTGGTAGTATAAATACCCCAACACATTTAATGTTTTGCATTGAATACACACACCTACATTGATCACTGCATTAATTATCATATTTAATACCCCCTTCTTACCTCACGCCGAGCTTGGTCCCGACACCACCCAGGGCGAGGCTAACGCGTGTCGTCATTGTGCAGGAAGGAATCAACTCTTTTCTCCGGATAGATCGATAGAAGCTCAATTCCCAAGTCAAGCCCAACGGCAGGAATTTGCTTCAACAAATGTCGTAAGCATGCGTGACCTTTAGCTAATTTCTACAAACCTTACACACGTCTGACCCATTCCAAATCATGAAAGACAATACGAGGTACACCTCTTTCTAAAGAAACAAAACAAAGTGCCTATACAATTCTGCATTGCACTAGTTAAGGTCACTTGAAAACCTAAGATCGAATCACCAAACTGATATACGCAATCTGAAATCATTTAATGTCTTAGGGGGTGTTTAGGATTGCTTTCTTTAGGAATCTTATGCTTATCATGTTTGGGGCTGCTTATTCTATAAGCACCAAACTGATATACGAATTCTTAATGAAACAATTTTATTTATACAAGAAGCACATTAAATATAATACAAGCAATCTTAGTTATATAAATTATAAAGTATTTGTAGGTAATTTTTTTTCTTAAGTGCAGCAGGACCGATTGATGACTGCCTCGCAAACCTCTGTAGAAGCATTTTTTTTTCCCGCGTTAACTATCCGGTTGAAAAGATATTCCATATATCCATAGAAGATTGAGTAAATTGGCCCAAACCCAGGCCCAATAACTGAGTAAATTGGACTAGCTCCTTCAGTCTTAGTCCAGTCTAGAACAACATATTTAGCTAAATTTAAGTTTATTCGGGGTGAATTTGTACATGAAACTACAGCTTTCCTAAGTTCTTTATGAAAATAAATTTCAAGATCGGTACTAATATTGTAGCAACCTGTTCATTTATTTAGCTTTTATACTTGGAAAGTGCCTTATGGATAGGCGTTTTACACATCAGACCAATAAAGCAATTTAAATCAAAATAGCCTCTTAATTACTTAAACGAACTTTCATTGTAATGAGATAGTTCTTGCAATCATATTAACATATTGGCCTTTCCTGGAAATAAATTGCCAAAATGGCCAGGAATGAACTGACCCGTTTGACCTGTATAATAAACAACTCATCTCAATCCAAACCTGTTAGAGCAAATATACAATAAGCCGACCCACACATGCCCCACCTCTACTCAAACATTTTAAATAAACTGTATGCACTAAAAAGATACAAATTTTGGTGGGACAGTAATATAGAACATGTAAAAGGGCACTTGGTCACTTACAAACTAACCGCACAAGTACCGGGATGTGAATTAAATACATGACTAAGTAAATGATGATTATCATATCTATTTATAACAAGAAACACATATAAGATCCATAAACTTTACCAAAATTATAAGACACAGGTTTTATGCCACACTTGGAGTGGCCTGGACAAAGTGCATCGATCATAGCAACACTATCCAAAGTCCTAAGGGGCTGTTTGGTTGGCAAATATTTAAAGGTTTTTGATGGTATTGAATTTTAAATTCACTCTTTCATCATGTTTGGTTCAAAAAATGATGGTGGTTTTAAATTATAAATACATCAAATAAGAGGGTTTTTTAACTTACTTGATAAGGAGTAGATTTAAATATTGTGGGACCATTCTATTAATATTCGTACAAAGTGAGGCTATGCATGGATAGTTCTGTGAACCAAATGTGGTGGGGCCATACTAGTATATTGGTATAAAATGATATTAATTTTGTGGGGCCATTCATACATATTTGTGTCAACCAAACATGTTGTTGAGTTATAAAAACGAGTATTTAAAACCTTTCAAGCTTTGAAATACTTCAAAGTTTTAAAATCAATAAATTCAAAATTGTGAACCAAACGCCCCCTAAATACTTAGTACCATGTTTCATTATTTGCGACTTGACTTTAGTAGCACATCCAAAGCCCAATTACTCCATAAATCATCAAAAATTATGCTAAAATAATAAATAAGACTTGTGTTTTTGGTAGACTAATAATAAAGTACATAACGTGCCATTGATATACCAATTCCGGATTTAGAATGATTGGACAACCATATCACATACTCACAAACCTCTTGCTTAAAAGTCTTGCTACTTCCCAACACATTACGCATAGCCTTCCCTTTATTAAACCTAAATAGCAACGCAATTAGTTTGCTGTTTGGACAATTCATGCTCCCCTCCCGTGCACAAACCCTTTAGTTAATTCAGCTTGCAGCTTCGTCCTTTATATCATTACATTGTTTCTTGTTCATCTTATCTCCAACAACGATACAACCAACAACCTTGGTAAAATGTGTGTTTATGTAACAAATAATGTTGGTTTAGGATTCATACTTAATTGTGTAATAGAAGATTAATTTAAGGTAATCCATGGTACATATCTTATTCTTGAAGGATTAAATCAAAGTTAGGTATACACTTTCATTCTTTTAATTGATTTGATTTTCTACTCAGTTAAATAGTCCGATTCGATTTAGTCAATATGATTTAAAAATTAGGGTTACAGTTTTTAGAGATGGAAGATGTTAAGGGCATCGAAGTTATGTTTCAAAGGCTAGTTGTGTTTGTTCCAATTTTTGTTTTAACCCCTAAGTTATCTATGGATTAACTCCGCTTTCTATAAAAGTTTTCTTTATTAAACTTTTGACACATATAGTTTTGCACACAATTTATCCTAAAATGTATAAAAACAATTTTTTGTTAAATTTTAGTCAAATAAAGAAATATCTAAGGTTTTTAATTAAACATATTTAAAAAGAATAAAATAAATAAATAGATTATTACCTAAAAGGGAATGAATTAATTTTTTTGAAATGAAAAATCCCGCTTGGAGTTTTGTTTTATTATATAAAAGATTTATTACTAAATTTGTGATTTTAGCATTTCGGTTCGGTTGCAAACTTGTTTTGGTTCGATTTCTTTTTTCGGTTCCCGTGGTATTACCGATTTATGAACAACTTATTGTAGGTAAAGGTTTTACGCATTAATAGCAACGCATTCTCTTTGTACCGTTTCGATACGTGTATTTTTTTTGTTCTACTTAATTTAACGTACTTTCGGGGTTTTGTGCTACTTTTGGTATGTGCTACTTTGTTTTATCGGAACTAGAGCTATAATCGTGGACATGCCACGTATGATTTCCACTTACGATAAATTTTGAGTTAATTGCACAAATGGTCCTTGTGGTTTGCGAGGTATCACGAATTTAGTCCCTAAATTTTTTTGTTACATTTTTTTAATCAATTTTTTTTATATTTTCGTAGACGCGTTACAAGCGCCCCGCTTTTATAAACGCTTTCATCCGCTTTACACGTTGTATGTTTTTATATCGCTGGCCCGTTTTCAAACGATTTCATTCGTTTTTATACGTTTTCGTTTGTTTTTATTCGCTCTTATCCGTTTTATACGCTTTCATATGTTTTCATCCGTTTTACACGTTTTTGTCCGTTTTGTACGCTTGCATCCGTTTTTACACGTTTTAATACGTTTTACCCATTTTTTATGTTTTCGTACGTTTTCGTGTGTTTTCATCCATTTTCTTACTTTTTCATACGCTTTTAACAATTTTCTTATGTTTTCGCCCCGCTTTATACGTTTCATCGTTTTATGTTTTGCTTTTTGTCAATTTTATACGTTTATATCCTGCTTTTTTTACACGCATCAATACTTTTTTTCCTCAGACAATTTAAATCGCTTTCCTATGTTTAAAACGTTTCGCTCATTTATATAACGATAAAAATGTAAAAGGGACCAAAACGGACGAAAACATACAAAACATATAAAAGCGTAAGAAAATGGACGAAAACATATAAAAACGGTTGAAAACGTATAAAAATGAACGAAAACGAATAAAAACGGATGTAAACATATAAAAATGGACAAAAACATAATAAAACGGACGAAACGTATAAAAACAGACGAAAATGTATGAAACGTAAGAAAACATTAAAAACTTATAAAACACTCGACGAAACGTATAAAACGTAAGAAGTCCTAATTTTAAAACGTATAAAAACGCCTAAAATGTATATAAAACGGATATAAACGCTTAAAAACGAACTAAAAATGACGAAAACGTATAAAAACGCACAAAAATATAAAAAAATATAACAAAAATTTTTAGGGACTAAATTCGTGATAACCGGCAAACAACAGAGACCATGTATGTGCTAAAAGTATTCCATTTAGATTTTTATCCAAAATAACTTTTTATCCGATAACCCGTATTTGTACGTATCAAATTAGCACAAAACCCGAAAGTACGTTAGATTTAGTGGAATAAAAAAAATACGCGTATCAAAAGTACGTTGCTACTATGGGTGTCATTCGGGGTGACCCGACCCGACCGAACCTCGACCCGAGTCAATTCGGCGGGTTAATCGAGTTCAAAATATATTCTGTCAATCTGTCAACCCGATTGACCAGAGTTCTAAACAAGGTCTGTTCGTATTTTTTAGCCTTGACCCAACCTAACCCCAACTCGGCCAACACTTTACAATGTAAAATACGGCCTGGAACCCGAATGACCGAACCGAAGTTCTAAACAAGACGCTAGATATGTTAAGCCACCCGATGAACCGACCCAGTTGAACCTAAACCCTACGGGATCAACCCAAATAACACCCATGGTTGCTACAATCACTGATTAAAAAATACAAAAATTGGGCTGGGCTACCCGAATTGTATCCGGATTAGGAGTTAATTGGTTTTCCTAATGGGTGAAAAAAACCAAAAACTTACTAAAAAGCTGCGATTTTTATCCATTAATCGAAGTTTGAGGTATGAATTCAATCTTTTAATCTTAAATTTATGTTTTTTAAGATATAATGTCTCGATCTTGGAGCTTAAATTACTGATCTTGAATCTTTAAAGTTTGATTTATGTCATAGATTAGTGTTAATTATTATTGTTGTCATTTTTTAATTGCTTAGTATATTAATTTAAGGTATGAATTATACCTTCTAATATCACATTGATGTTTTTTAAGATACAAAGTTTTGATCTTGGAGCTTAAATTACTGATATTGAATCTTAAAAGTTTGATAATATGTCACACACTAGTGTTAATTTTAATTTTTGTGAGTTTTAGTTCCAGTGTATATTAATTTAAGGATAAATTCTACCTTTTAATCTTAAATTGATGCTTTTTAAGGATTAAAGTTTCTATCTTGAAGCTTAAATTAGTGATATGTTTTCGAAGTCTTGAGAAGTTTACTTGGTTCAAATTCTATTTTTTCACTTTGTAGTTTGTTTTTTAATCTTTATATAGCACTGATAGGTTCAAGAATTTTTTGTTTTTGTTTTTTTTTTTTTTTAAAGTTCTAAGTCATAATTAAAGGTTATATTTCCCTCCTTTTTTTATACAAATAATTGTGTATTTTTTAATGACTTATATACTTTAAATTCAACTTTAGTTGCATCCTATAAGATTAGTAGTATGCAATCTCAAAATAAGTATTAAAAAAGATTTTTTCTATTTTTCTTTGTTGTTTAAAGGTTTATTATTGCTTCTTACCAATGTGTATTTTGATTCAGGAAAGAACATATTAGGATGGAACAGAAGCATATTTTTTGTAGTTCAGTATACGAACAAATACCTCCCCTGTCTGCAAATCATCAGTGGCTTGTTGCTCAGAACCTTGATGCCGAAGATGAAACAGAAGTTCAGATTTTCTACAATGTACATGACCCGCTTTGTCATTATCGATGTCGAATCCCTGAGTTGCTTGGGAAACACATCCGAGGGTGTTTCTACGGCTGGGTGCTTCTCGCCGACCATCCACACAACGTCATGTGATCTCTTTGGAATCCTTTCACATCAAAGTTCATCAATCTCCCACCTTTGATTTATAAACAATCAGACTCCGATGATGATGATGATATAGATTATTGTTGTTTGACTTCCCCTCCTGATGATCCCAATTCAATTCTTCTAATGACAAGAACCGAAAAACCCCACTTCGTGTTTTGTAGACTACACCCTAAAAAAAAGAAATTAAGATGGACTGAAATTTCATATGCTAAACAGGTCAAAAAAGTAACCGGTGTTGATGGTTTTCTGAAGTGTCTAACTTGTTGCAATGGTAAAGTATATTCCTCTGTCATAACCGGTGATCTTTTTGTAGAGTTAAGCATCGTGGTTAAGGATACAAGTGTTGCGATAAATCTGTTGTCATTATTGGAATTTCCGGATCTTAGCTTAAATGGTCACAGGCGGCAT
Source organism: Chrysanthemum makinoi (assembly GCA_910596185.1). Classification (NCBI taxonomy): domain Eukaryota; kingdom Viridiplantae; phylum Streptophyta; class Magnoliopsida; order Asterales; family Asteraceae; genus Chrysanthemum; species Chrysanthemum makinoi. The sequence continues at coordinate 231,129,162 of OU343218.1, forward strand.
TCTTATCTTGTTGGAACTTGTAAAGATGTATTTTGCATATACATAGATTTCGAGGGTTTTGAGGAGGTTACAGAAACTATTGGCAATGTGTATTTGTTCAAACTTGACATGAATTGTAAGACCTGGGAAGAACTGGAAGACCTCAAAGATGCAACTATTTCCTTGGAAATCAATGGTTATCTTTACCCAGAATTTCACAGCCTTGCAATTAGGTCAGAGTTGGGGGGCTATATACATATTCTCGGTGAAAATGGGAGAATATACTCGTATCACGTCAAAGATAAAACAATCTCCTTATCATCTATGCCTTGTTTAGCAGGAACAAGCCATATGTCTACTTGGGCAATGCTTGAATGCAAAAGGTATTGTATTACTAACATTGTTTTCTCAGTAAATTACATAAGTCGTTCCTCTAGTTAGTTAAAATAAATGGATATTGTATCTTTGTGATGTTATTTGCATAAATGGTTATCTAACGAAAATCGTTCCTCGAGTACTTTTGGTCCCTCGTATGTGTAATTAGTTTCGCCTGTCGTCTTTAAAAGGTAACGGACAAGGGACCAAAAAACGAAACCAAACCTTGCAGTTAGGGACCAAATTATGCAAATAGTATCAATGAGGAACAATTTCGGTTTTTATCACCAAATCACAAGGATGATTTTTGTAATCTACTCTTGTTTTATTTGTAGCAGGAAAATATCTTAACAAATCATATTTTGTGTAGGTTGTTAGAAGGTGATCATAAACAAGAAGAGGACAAGAAAGAAAAGATAATAGTAAGCAAAGTTAAGAGTCATGAGGCTGAATTTATTGGCAAGACATATGAATCACACTTGCTCAATCTTCCATTTGGTGTTTTGGAGATGATAATGGCGTATTCTGTTGGTGTGGAATACATGAACTTTCGTGCTTCATGCAAACTGTGCTATTTAGCTGCACCTATAATACAATGGAGCAACAAAACAGTATCAAAGAGGCTGCAGTTGCAGGCATATTCATTAGTCTCACCTTGGCTAATGGTGTTTGGACAGCACACTATCTCTCTTATTGATCCGATGTTTGGTGACAAGTATTATATAAAAACACCTCGAGAATTAGAGTTGATTGGTGAACTAAAAATACATTGTTCTAGGTATGGTTGGCTGCTGATGCGGAAATCTGACGGGCCCCTCTTTTTCTTTAACCCCTTCACAAGTGATACTCGCGAGCTTCCACGTGATCCTTATCTAGAGAGCTTTGATTTCTCGGCACCACCTACTCCGGATTGTATGGTTGTTGGATTTACATCAGAAAATGAATGTCATGTTCATATCCACTTTGTAGGTCGAGAATCAGACTGGCGTAAACATGCTCTTAATTTTGGTAATGACGATCCATATCTTTATCGCTTTCCAGCATTCTATGGTGTTGATGTCTACGCATTGTGTAACGGTAAAGGAGTTCATGTTTTCAAAGAATTGGGTGTTGGAGATGACAATTTGATATGGAAGGGTGTTCTAGAGGAAGCCCCAATAAGTTGTTGCACATCAAAGGCACGACATTTCCTAGTGAAATGTGATCATGAGTATAAATGTGATCAACATCTTACACTGGTAATTGTGGGCGAGTTTGGAGAATCCGTCGAAGTATTCATACCAAATGAGGATGCTGGTAAATGGGAGAAACTAGATGATATAGGAAGGCACATGATTTATATCGGTGATAAAACATCTCTATGTATGGAAGCCAAAACAACAAAGATGGAGAACAAGATATATTTTCCAAGATTGCATTCCGGGAAGACAGTGTTTTATTCTCTCGAAACACGCAAGTTTCACACTTTCGATGGTAGTAATATCTCGGGAAGTTTTACGGATTTCTTTGGAACAATAAAACATCTCCCACATAATGCATGGATTGAACCAGCTTGGGCCTAGCTAAACTATATTATTATATTTATTTTTTATTTTATTTTGTAACACTATGGGGTAAGTTTAACTTTTGAAATTTATTTAATTTTTGGATGTTGCTAATCTATCTTTTTAGCATAATAATTTGTATAATTTCGTACCTCGTGTGCGGATTAAACCAAGTTTTGCTTAGTTTATTAGTATGCTGTGCAACACTAGGAGTATGCAAACCTGTTCTTTCTAAAAGGTTATACAGTTTGATCAATGCCTGTATGAAATGAAAGTAAAACCACTAATGAGATATCACATGCTAAATCTGTTAATGAGAATTGATAATCATGACGTACTTACAGTTTCTGTTGTCGTCGTTTTATGGGAGTATGATATATATAGATGGACACTACGTCCATCGTATATAAATAGGTTCCAAGTTATGGACATTTTGATCTAGCATCTATACACCAGTGTATGCTAACATTCTGAACAATGAGGCTGAAGATCAGGTGCATCACTAGCTAGCCTCATTGAACACTGAGGCTGAAGATCAACTAGGGGTTTCTCAATGTTGTGAGGTGTTGCAGAGCACATTTGAATCAAAGGCTGAGGATTGAAAACCCTCGAAAATAACCAAATGTTTTTTTCATGCGAGGCAGTCATCAACAGGTATGAATAAATAAATTACCTACAAACGCTCTAGAAATAATCAATTTATATTGTTTCGATTATTATGTTTTTTTTTGTATAAATGAAAGTGTTTCATTTCACTTTGGTGCTTATCTGCGTATTGCAAAACTCTCTTTAGAACTAGCAAGTGTCAGAATAAGCATAAGATTCTAGAAGAGCAATCTCACGCCTCGAGATAGTGTCGATTTTAGACATCAAATAAGTCTGCTGTTTTCAATCAGACTGCTGAATTCAGTTTGATTCTCAGAATTACCACAACTATACCAATATTGGCTTATAGCAGGTGTTTTTGTGCTTATCTGCGTGTTGCCAATCAGTCCCAACTCTCTTTTAAGATTAAGCTATCCCAAAGAACCCCTATTATAGTTTCTATGCAAAGTGCCAACATTTGAGACATCAAGTGAATTCAGATATTAGTTCAATGTATTTACTAAATTTGCTTGCATCATTTATTGTAAGCCAGGCTTGTGATAACTGTTGTATTATAGATACTATGTAGTATTAATTGACAGGTCTTCTAGTATTTGTGGCTGCTTTAGAAAAGTTGACTTTCTGTTTTAAACTTGTGTTTACGTGTGGCCGTAGTAGCTCAACAATGATATTGTCTTTCCTTTTAGATATTAGCTTTCACTTTATCTACCTACTATGATTCCTGCAACCACAGTTTGGCCATCAGTCTAAAACTTTATCACCTTGCCAGACTAAATTCCCTGCCAGAATGTGGCGTTTATAGGAATGTGGAAAACTGAAAGTCCTCTAGATGAAATTGATCTATTACCAGTTTCGATAATAGAAGTTCATGAAACAAGAATTATGTGTTGCCAATTTACCATTCATCACCTTTTCCACCTCTATTATCAGCATTATCGAGAGTCCGTTTTGCTTTTACGATTCTTTCTGACTTATGTGTTTTTAAATAAAGTTGGTTTGATATCTAAATTATTTGATTTTAATTTATGGATAGCATGTGCTTATTATTCCTAGTTTCGACCCATTCATGTTGCTTTTTGTATCTGGTGATGGTTTTAGGTCTCACTTTTTTACTCCCCCACCACGACAACAACTTGTCTCCAAAGGCTATCAACCAAGGCCACTGGTGGCAGAGTGATATGATTCTGTAGATTTCCCTAAAGAAATGGTATAGAATGTTGAGTAAAAAGATGAAATCTTGATAAGAAGAAGAAGATTTGGACCTTAGAACTCCATTGTCGAATTGATCATGCTTCTAGCAAGAATCAGTTACAAGAAAGATTGAATACAAGTGAGAGAGAAATTTTTACAAACAGAACTAACTAAAATGGGTAACTAAGTGGGTATATAAAGAAAAATGGTATGAGTTAGAAGGCGGGAAGAACGGTTAGGAGGTGACCCGTGCAAGTCACGTGCTCAGCTATTTTGTTCATATCACAGAGAGATTACAAACTAATTTGAAAGCTTAAAATTACACTAAGAAATAAAATTGACAGAATAACGTTAACTAAAAAGACTGCTGAAGCTAATTAGCTCTTATGGGGTATAAGCCAGAATTGGATGGGCTTTTGGTGATTATTAGCTTGTTTTGAACAAGCTATGGGTTGTTGAGTAGTTCCGTGGGTATTTTATAGCTTAATTGTGCTTGGACCATTTGTAAGTCTCATCTATTTTCAAATTCTAGTGTAATATGCTAATTTCTGCTATTTAGTTGCTATTTGTTATTTGCTTGCTCTTTTCTACTTATTACTACTTGTCATTGCTTAATAGTTGCCTAGTTGTAGTCTTAAATCCATTATTTCAAGTTTTCACTAAAAATATATAAAAAATGAAAAAAGTAGCTTGGATCTATTTAGCTTATTAGTAGTGCTTAATTTCAGTTGATTTCTGTTTGTTATACTCTAATAAAGTCAGTTAACCTTTTTTTCACTTAGGCCTAGCTTATTGCAGACTTATTCAGTTTTAATTTTCAAAACAGTCTAGTGAAGGGGTGTTTGGATAAACAAGCTTGGTTGAGATAGAGCCTATTGTAGGGTATAAGAATAGTTGCTTTAGTCCATATTAGATCACAATAGGCTGTTTAAATCATAAAAAATATAGGTCATTCACTTAAAAGTCAAATTCAAGTTCAATTTTCATAACAGATTGTTGTAGCCATTTTTAGCTTGCATAAGTTATAATGTAGGTGCATATTAGGATAAGTTAGCTTAATCAAGTCTTATTTTATCTCATTACAACATATCTAGTCACTTAGGATGATCCAAAGTTCAAATTAGTCAAAGTGAAAGGTTTTTGTCAAAAGTCAAATTTTGTCCAAATTCTGTTTTTTCTCAGTTTTCATTAGCCTCTTTAATCCATTTTTAGTTGTCATAAAAAATATTAAAAATTAAAAATCTCAATTTCACCATCTGCTTTTGCTTATACCAAGAGGAAATAAATCAAAAAAATGTGTTGCTAGAGCTGCTATAAGCTGCAAGTTGCATGCTCAGTCACTTTTTCCCCTGCACCACAGAAAATGGTCCTAATCACCTTATGTTTTTTATTTTTAATTTCATCATAATAAGTCCTTTTAAGCTGAAATTTTGGAAATAAGATCTTTAGTTGGTTGTCTTTAATAGGATAATTTTAGTTTAATTTTAGGATTTTTATAAATCAGTTAAATTAGTGCTCAAAGTGGGTAGTTTAGGGCCGTTTGGCATATAGTTGTTAGAATCTGATCTTGTGCCTTTTACCTTCTAGCTTGTGCTTATTTGGTTGATTTTAGTTGCAGTAGGTTGTATTTAGTATGTGTTAGCTTATTTCAGTTGGATGTAGAGTATGATAGCTTTTAGAGGCCTTTTAGCTTATTTCCTTATGCTCTCTCATATCAGTTACATGCCCATTAGCTTAATCTCTGCCATAAGTAGCTGTTTCTGTTATTTTTCATAGATTCTCATTAGCATTTTAGACTTTTCTGGAATTTTTCATATTTTTCCTAGCTCATTTACTACTTTTCTGCATTAAAATTCAGTTTTCAGCATTTTTAATTAGCTTTTAATCCAAATAATTCATAAAATGTTCAGAAAAATGCAATTTCAATTTTCTTAAGTTTAGAATATTCAAAAAGTCATAAAAAGTATTTTTCCAGAATTTTCATACTTCAAATAGTATTTTTTAGAAACTTAATTAGATTTAAATAGTTTTAAATTCATAATAAATTGAGAAAAAGTCAGAAAAATGTGATTCTAGTTTTGAAAATTCTTTTTAGTTAATTAAGAGTTTTTAAAAATAGTTTTGTAATTTTCTTGCATGTTTTCCTAATTTTTAGCTTTTTAATTCTATTTTAAATGTCTTAAATTAGTTTTTAATTCAAAATAAATCAAGAAAAACCAAAATAATTAGAAAAATAGTAGTTCATTTTTATGAGTTAAAATAGTGTAGTTTGCATTTTATTTACGTTTTATTAATTACGTAATTTACGTTTTTAGTTTAGACTTGCATAATTAGTCGCATTTACTTATTTGCATCATAGATTTAGTTTTTTTTATTGCTTCCCTTTACTTTACCTTGCCTCGTAGATTAGAAAACACATCAAAATCCTTTTTACCCATTCGAATCCCGAATCACGCGACGTGAGTTGTTAAACTCCATTCATCCCTCGCTGGGAAAACGACCCGGGAACTACATTCCTTTGTATTTCTTCGGAAAATATTTGTATGAAAACGAATCTTTTGGATTAGATTGCATACCATCAACAAGCTGTCATTTTGAGCTGTTGTTCAAATAAAGTTGAGCAGAACTGCAGAGGAGTTTTGAATTGCGTTTGAGAAAACTTTTATTGACATTCAAAAGTCAAACATTGGGAGTCAAAGAAATAACTTGTCTGGAATATATAGTTTTTTCACTTTGTTGTAAACAAACTTTTGCAGGATTTTTGAGCAAATTCCAGGTTTCTTTTCTTTTCAACTCGTTATTCATATGTCAATGATTGTGGCTGGATTAAGGGCCCGTTTGGTTTGTTGCTAGGAATGACAATGGGTATCGGATTTGGTATGGGGTAGAATGACAATAGATATGAAAAAGTGTATCATTACGATTGTTTATGTTTGGTTGATAAAATATGGTATGAAAAAGTGTATAGATATTTGAATTTTATAGTGGAAAAACGAGGGGCCCACAGGAATGGATTTCATAGACACCAAATTGGTGTGTAATGAATCTATAACTATGATATACCCATTTCATTACCGGGCCCACAAACCAAACACCCACAATGACTTTGAAAGTCATAGTCTCATTCCCATAGGTACCAACCAAACGGGCCCTAAGTCTTATGTTTTTGTTTGGGTATTATGCAGATAGCTAGCTTTATTAAGCAACATATATTTAGTCGAAGGAGACCGATTGATGGATGGAAGTACATGATCGAAGAATTGGGACCGAATGCCAAGAGAGGTAGTAAGGGAAGTGTTTCAAGATTCCCTAGCGTTGCTGATCCGGCCACTCAACCGTTTACGGAGGACAAGATACCAATTGCAACTATCAACACAAGGGGAAGATAGATATATAGACAATTTTTATTGATATGGTTGGAGATTTATTTTAGAAGTTGTGAATGTGGGAGAAGTACCAGAACCCGAATCTGAAGAAGCAATAGCCTTCATCAAAATGAGAGTATAAGTACATTAACTGTTAAAGGAAAACGTGTCAAAATCCTATCACATTATTCTTAAAGAACCTGGTTATGCTAACCAAGAAGTCAATGAGCTTGGCGAATCTGTCATCCCTTCTTCATTTCCGTGATTGTAAGGAATTTATGTGTGCGATTAGGATTCTTTGTTATTTTTTTAGCACTTGTATGTATTTTATTTAGTGAGAAACTAGTATAACATGATCTTTGGTAAATGGGCAAATCTGCTTAATCAGTGGTATGTTTACCACAAGTCCCTTTGACATAATTTGTACAAGTTTTTATGATAAGTGATTTATGAATTTACGATAAGTGATTCATTTTCAGACGTGCCTGTAAGAATAACCTTGTTTTATATGCTTACACAATTCATTTGGTTATGGTTGATTATGACCAACTCTATATCAGCAAAAGGTTACATGGAATCACATGAGGTTATGAGGTTGCAGCCTTCCAACTGTTGTAGCGGTAGATACTTATGATATACAGTAGTAATTCGACATACCAACAAGTCGATTAATTATTAAATTCTACTTATGAGTTACGAACTTAAGTAATTAACCATCGAGTCACCGAGAACTATTTACCTAACGTTGTGTTCTCGAGTTGTCTTTCGTGGGAATAGAAATGACGGGTAAAGAAAAGAAAGTTAGCATTTATATTTCTCGTTATCGAGTAGAAATGAAAGGAAATTGAAGGAAAATAAACAAAATTATAGTTCATATTTTTTTATGTCTCAAAATAATTATCCACTTTTTATTTTAAGTAAAAAAAGAGTGGTATTTTTTTATAATTTTTTGATTTTGTCTTCTGATAATAATTTTGAGACGGAGGGAGTAAAAAAATTGGCAAATGATTGAAAAAGTATCATACTTGACATCATTTTCTTTTGTGGGTCGCGAACAATTTTTTTTGAATTTGTGGGTACTCTTCTTTCAAAAATCATCCTTTTTAGGGTACTATGTGACATTTTTGCCCTTCGAGAAAAAATATTTTCTATTAGCTAAGAAGGACAAAAATGTCCAAAAATTTCGCAAAATTCCTTAAAAAGGATAAATTTGAAAGAAAAATACCCACAAAAGCAAAAAAATTTATTCGCTACCAAAAAAAAATTGTGACAAGTATGATATTGTTTTCAATCATTTGGGCTAAAAAAAAAAAAAAAAAGTAGCCTCATTCTTTCAAAATGCAACTTAGGAAAATGGGCCTTGGGTTTGGGGAGTTATTGGGCCTGGGTTTGGGGCCAATCGTATATAGATCCAGTAAGTGATATCATCATCTTCTCAACCAACCAACCAACAGAGGAGAGACCCGCCGGAAAATAAAAGTATGTTTTTTCTTGCGAGGCAGTCATCAACAGGTATTATTATTATTATTATGTTTTTTGTATAAATATATATATAAAATTGATTGCTTATTTCTCTTTAGGACTAGCAAGTGTCAGAAAATAAGCACTTAACTTTCAGGTGTTTGTTTGGGATACTTTTTTTTTAGTTAAGTGCTTATCTGCAAAGTGCCAACCAACTATTTGAGATAACTTCTGTATTATAGATTAGATACTATCTAGTAGTAATTGGCAGGTCTTCTAATGTCTGTGGTTGGTTTCGATAAGTTGACTTTTTGGACCGTCTAGCTGCAAACTAAGTGCGGCTTACAATAGTAGCAGATCTTTCCTTTTAGGCTTGAGCTTGCATTTATCTAAAAAGTTATCGCCTTACCAAACTAAAGTCCCTGCCAAAATGTGGCGTTTATACGAATGTGGAAAACTTAAAGTCCTCTAAATGAAACTGATCCATTATGGTTTCTATAATACGAGTTCATGGAACAAGAATTATGTGTTACCAAGAGTCTGTTTTGCTTTTACGATTCTTTCTGACTTAATAAAGTTGGTTTGATATCTGAAATATTTGATTTTAATTTCTATCCATCATGTGTTTATTATTCCTAGTTTTGACCCATTAATGTTGATGTTTTTTATATAGGCATTATCTTATTCTTATATTTGGTGATGGTTATAGGTCGCACTTTTTACTCATTGATCAAAAGCAGCCCCATCACGACAACAACTTGTCTCCGAAGGCTGTCAACCAAGGCCACTGGTGGCAGAGACGAATGGAACGACGCCTGGGAGACAGCATGGCTACCTGAAGATCTATCAGCCAAAAATCGAGCACCATGGGAGACAGACGTCAATTTCTCCATCTCAGACACACCGCCAAAGGAGGAAGAGGTTCTGGATCCGGATACAAAGGCGTTTGTGGAAGACATGGCTGATAATTGGGAGCAAAGGAGGAAAAAGGGTGGGACTAGTAAGAGCAAAAGAGAACAAGAAGAAGAAAGGTTGATGAAGCTAAAAGAAGACGGGAAATCATTGTACAGTCTGGAAAATGTCAAGAGGGATTACAGGGTTATGAAACAAAGGGTTCATGCCGGTTTATGGGTTAAGGAGATTGAAAAGATGGAAGAGGCTAAACTGGGTGGCTCTGCTGGTGCTGCTGATGATCTTGACAGATTTCTTGACTCCGCTTCCGAGTAATCTCTCTCCCTCTTTCTATGGTCTTTATGCGTTTCAGAAATCCTCTTACATCTACTGAATATGATATTGTTGTTACTAGAGTCATATAGGTACTGAAAATCAGACATTGTAGATAGCTCTCTTATAAATGAAAAAATAAGACAAATAAGACAAACTTCATATATGACAGTTGCTTATTAGCATTGGATTAAACACATTACCCATGTATACATATAGTACACTTATTAAGTGATCCATGACATGCTAAAATATGTAGCATGCGACAAGGAAGACTGTTGGTCTAATGAGTAAGGTCCTATATGAAACACAATTCACAATGAAAATGGTCTTAAAGAGAGGTTATTGGGAAACGTATATTTAAGTTTAGCTTGAAAACTTTTAAAAAAGTCTATAGCCTCTTTCTCTGGGCATCCTATAATGGATACAGGGTGGTGTATTTACTTCAACCATGGAAATATTAGTAGAAGGAACATTTGGTTTTGGTACATGTGCTGCAACCAAACATCCCCACGATTCGGTGATATTGTCTGACCACGAGTTTCATGTCGAATTGTCTATAATACTCTTATAGTGAGCTGAAGGAGAATCTTGTGGATTAGAATCCATACTGTCAATGAGCTATTAGATAACATAGGGAGTAGAAATACTAACTTGTCAAAGAACCGATAAAATACAGTGACGAATAAAGTTTTGTACTCATGGTTTTTTCACTTTCTTGAAACAATTTTTTGCAGGATTTTCGAGTCTGGGAGCAGTGATTTGAACAACTCAAAAGTGAGAGATTCTTGGGATTTGAAAAATAAGCCTGATGGATGGGAAACAACATCAAAGGGTGAAGAAGATGGTAACATCTGGGAAATGTCCCAAAGAGAAGAAGACATTCTTGTTCAAGAGTATGAACGCCGAATTGCTTTCAGCAAATTCCAGGTTTCTTTTCTTTTCAACTCGTTATTCACATGTGACATGTCAATGATTTTGGTTGGAGGAAGTTGTTAAATCTTATGTTTTTGTTTGGGTATTAATATTATGCAGATAGCTAGCTTTATTAAGCAGCATATATTTAGTCGAAGGAGACCGATTGATGGATGGAAGTACATGATTGAAGAGTTGGGACCGAATGCCAAGAGAGGTAGCAAGGGAAGTGTTTCAAGATTACCTAGCCTTGCTGATCCGGCCACTCAACCGTTTACGGAGGAGAAGATACCAATTACCACTACAAACACAAGGGGAAGATAGATATATAGACAATCTTTATTGATGTCGTAGGAGATTTATTTAAGAAGTTGTGTATGTGGGACAACTACCAGAGGTTGAAGAAGCAATAGCCTCCATCTAATGGGAGTACAAGTACATTAACTATTGAAGGAAAACGTGTCAAAATCCGGTCACAGATTCTTAAAATACATGGTTATTCTAACAAAGAGGTCAATGAGTTCAGCGTTGAACCTACCAGTGATGAGTTAAATTCAGATGGTCTAAAGTGGATGAACTTGGCGAATCTGTAATCCCTTCTTCACAACCGTGATAGTAAGGAATTTTCGTGTGCGATTAGGATGTGTTATCTTGTAGCACTCTATGTATTTTATTTAGTGAGATACTAGTATAACATTATATTTGATAAATGGGCAAATCTGCTCAGTCGAATCTGCAGAAAATGATGACATTTCTGGTTTACGATTTCTCTGGATGGGTAAGTGACGAGTATCTGTTTTTTGTTTCAGTGTGGTCACTCATGTTATATCCAAGTGCTTTGTTTTCGGGCATGCATATAAAATTCTTGATGGAATCACCTTCTAATATATGCATTTCCTGAAAGCCTACCTTGGTATAGGAAAGTTAGATACGACACTGTGTACGTAGACCTTGGCTAGTTGGATATGCTTATCGTGGTCATCTTGTAATACTATTTCATTGAGTAAAGGTTGGATATCATGAACTCTATATTAGCATAGGTTACATGAAATCAGTTATCTGGATATGAGGTGGTACTTGGTAAGAGCAACCATCTGGGCAGAAGTTAATATTTTAGGAACACCATGTCACCATAGGTTAACTTACTAGACCTCTTAACTTATATGCAATTCCATTTTTTGGGACTCGATTAGTAACTTCAGAATGTCACTTGGTTGACATTGTAAGCAAAACTATCTCGTCATGTCCACGTTGGGTTTTGCTCATTAGAGAACTTGAAAAGGCATCTCACGACATGAGCTGCTGACAACCATATATGCAACACTTGTTTAACACCAGATTGTGTTTCTCATTTTGAGAGGGTTACCTCTTAGGCTGTTAAGACAAATATAGGAGGTTTTTGCGTCACTTTAATGTGGTGGTTATACATATATATCACTTATCTTCGGTTAAGGAAGTGTTTTCTTGTTCATTCGTCAATGGCTTGTAATGTTTTGAACTACATGATCCATGTGGTGTATTCTTTTATTAAAATGACAAAAATAATATCAATAAGAGAGCATAAATATGACATTGTGAGGAGGCGCGGCAATAGCTAACCATACTGGAAAAATGTCTGGCCAAACCGATACATATTACATATGGAGTCGATATACAACAACACAGCCTCTTTTTATCTTCTCGGAACAGTGTTCTATGTTTCACGTGACTAACGTAAATTCAGTACTCAACTTGATATATAAGCAATCTAGTCAATGTGTTTGTTGTACCCATGACAAACAAAGGAGTTTAATTTGTTGATGGAAATGAATGATCTGTCATATATGTTTTAATAAAAAATATGGTACAAATAGCAATGTTTCATTTTTCTTTCTGCCAAAAAACAACATAAATATGGTCTTAGTTTCTTTGTCTCTAAAATCTTTATTTCCCGCACTTTTTTTTTATCTCTCAAATGCTGCTACTATCAAGCACAAACCCGACGATCTCGATCAGTTTTGCTTCTTATTACATCCTTCCGAACTCAAAAAAGTGCCCCGATTAATATTTTAATCCGGTTTTGCTCTTCGGTGTTATTTGTTCCACCCAACCCAAAATCTAATTTATATCCACGTTAATATTTTTTGACTGATCACAACCTTCTTTTTCATCACCGCCCACACTACTGTTGACATGTTAATCATTGTTAGTTTCCTGGTCTTTCGTAAACGAATTCTTGTTAAGAAAATATGTTTTCTTTTCCTACGTACTCAAGATAAATTTTGAAATAATTGATCAGTTTTGGCATCGAAAAGTACTTCGGTGATAATTTGTATTAGTTACGGATTTAACAATTTCACGTATTCTGTATTAAGGAATAAATTTTGAGATAGATAATTCACTAACTTCAAAAAGTTTATCATTAAAAAAATATATGTTATAATTAGCGAAGTATCTCACTAAAAAAAAACTAAGAATTCATGTCAATTTGTCACAAAGGAAACCTCTGAGCTAAAATATCTCATTTACCTACAGAGTTTCCCATATGTGAAAACTTAACACTAATCTTTTGACAACTTATTCATACACAGTATAGTATAAAAGCTACCAACATTTGTATACTCCAACCTATGTGGGATGGGGTTGAAATGTTTCATCTAAAACTTACAAAAGTAATTCTATTTGATCTAGCTTATTATCCCTAACGAAAATAAACAACTAAACACATATGCGAAGATAATTGTTATAATGATTATTGATCTGGCTATTGGATACTAGTAGTTTCATCGATTTTTTTAGTTCTATCCAATGTACTTGGTACGACTTGATGTAAATGGTACCTTTACATAAGGTTCTTGCAAAGTCGATAATGTCGTTTTTGAGGATATACCTTAGTAGTCCTACTGGACTCAAGATTACTCATTTTTGGGGTCATGTAGCCTATTGGGGATTCGTTACAACAATATGATTTTCCACAACTTATGTTAAGAAGTACTAATACTGAGCCGAGCTTGCAAGAATTCCTATTTGTGACATCAGACCTTATAGCTTTATATGCCGATAATACTTGGTTTAGGAATAAAATAAGCTAACTTCTGCTGTGTATTTTATTTCTTCTCGTATTGGTGATCGATTGCCAACGAGGGTATGTATTTTAAGTAAAGAATAATTTTTAGTCTATTTGCTTAACAATCGCATGGGCTGAAGTTAATATTTACGCTACTAAAAAATAGCTTTAGCAATGGTTTTTAGGGGCTTTTGGTACGGTTTTTAAACGAACCATATCAAAGGACTTTTCTCTAGATTTTGGTACGGTTTTTGAACGTATCAAAAAGGCGTTCCAAAAATTGTTTTTAGTGGTGTTAGGAAAGCCATATGTTATTCCAGGTTTTGGGACTCAGTAACTTTGGAATGTCTTGGTTGACATTGCGTGTAAAAATATCTCGCTGTGTGCATGTCGGGTTTTAGCTCGTTAAAGAACTTGAAGAGGCATCTGACGACATGAGCTGGTCACTTGTTTAAAAGTTAGAACCATATCACTTCTCTTTGGCTAATTAAGGAAAGGGACGTGATTTGCACACTCCACAAAGCGATTGGGACACACTAATTAATTGTGTTTGGACATTTATACCCTCACAAGGATGAAAATGTAAGAGTAACTGTGAGGGTAGAAATGTCCAAACACAAATAATTAGAGTTTTCCAATCACTTTGTGAAGTGTGCAAATCATCTCCCGGAAGGAAATGTTTTCTAGTTTATTCGTCAATGGCTTGTAATGCTTTGACGTATAATATCACATTGAACTTACATGATCCATGTCGTGTATTCTTATCTTGAAACGACAAAAAGAATATCAATAATAGAGCATAACACTGTGATACTGTACGGAGGCGCGACAATAGCAAACTATACTGGAAAAAAGTCTAGCCAGACCGAAACATATTACATATGGAGGCAAATATACAATAGTGCGATCTTCTTTTTAGTTTTTATCTTCTCGGAAGGGAGTTGGTGTCTAAAAGAGTAAAAGGACTTAAATAATAACGTTTTTGTTACGCATAACAACCAAGGAATTTGTAACTCGATGAACGATCTGATCATTTTTGTTGAGACTTAATTGCAAAAATATGGTAATTGCATTCGGAACTTTGGGTGAAAGAAAAATATAACACAACCTAAAATATTCCAACCCGAGCTTGAGCTTGAAAGGGTTTGAACTAGGCTCAAAAAATTACACGGTAGGCTCGAGCTCGGATCGATAGCTTGACGAGCTTTAATCATCAAAGCTTGAGCTCGGTTCTAGTAATATTCGAATAAGGCTCGAGCTTGGATTGAAAAGCTCGTATTTAGACATAAATATTGTATTCGATAGCAAAACTCATGATAAACTAAAGAGCAAAAAACTTATATAAAACATTAGGGCATTAAGGGTTAAAAAGTCCTTCTACGATAAATATTTAACTATTATATTAATATTCACATTAGCATTTAGGTTATTATGTATAATGAAAATATTTAAGTACATGAAGGCTTGAAAAACTCGATAGAAGCTCGAGCTCTAGCTATTGAATGCTCGAGCTCGGCTCGTTGTGTATTTCAAGCTAGTTTATTGGGCTTGGGCTCTGGTTTAAGCTTGATAAAAGCTCGACTCAATCGAGTCAAGCTCAAACTCAAGTTTGAATTGCTTGATAAAAGCTTGATTTGTTTGCAGCGCTACCCTAAAACGACATATGTCCAAATAAATTATAGCTAACAATAGCATTGTTTCATTTTTCTTTCTGCCAAAAATTAACATAAATATGTACTTAGTTTCTTTGTCTCCGAATTCTATCTTTGTTTCCCCAACTTTTTCTTGTCTCGAGAATGCTGCTACTATCTAACACAAACTTATGATCGATCTTCGTTGTTTTTCGCTTTTTATTAAATCGTTCTACACTCAAAAAGGTGCCCTGGTTGATATTTTAATCCATTTTTTGCTCTTTGGTGTATTTTACTCCACCGAACCCGGCCAAAATCTAGTTGATATCCACGTTAATATTTTTTGACCGATCACAACCTTCTATTTCATCACCGTCCATACAATTGTTAACATGTTAATCATTGTTAGTTTCCTGGTCTTCCGTACACGAATTCAACAAGCTAATCAAAATTTGTTAGGAAAATATGTTTTCTTTTCATACGTACTT
Source organism: Chrysanthemum makinoi (assembly GCA_910596185.1). Classification (NCBI taxonomy): domain Eukaryota; kingdom Viridiplantae; phylum Streptophyta; class Magnoliopsida; order Asterales; family Asteraceae; genus Chrysanthemum; species Chrysanthemum makinoi. The sequence goes on from OU343218.1 coordinate 231,144,987, forward strand.
AAGATAAATTTTGAGATTATTATCAGTTTTAGCTTCGAAAAGTACTTCGGTGAAAATTTGTATCAGTTTCTCATTTAGAAATTTCGAGTTAATTACTTAAATGGTCCATGTGGTTTGTCGGGTTTAACGAAAATGATAAAGAAAGTAACGCCCAATGCCGTCTTCCACGGGTTATGGGTACCCAATACCGTTCACAGGGAGGAGATGTAGACAGCCTCTTTACCCCTATATAAGATAGAGAGGCCGATTCCAGCTTCTACTAAAGGTAGAAAGGACCTCCGCCCAGAGGGAGTGAGGATCGAACCCCTGACCTCTCCTTATGATTTTGACCGGTAACGGATTTAGTCCCTTGATCATATTTCTGTTACTTTGACCCGTTAAATGTGTCATGTGTTAGTCACATGGGAGTATAATTTTGTCCTTTTGATTCAATATAACACATAAGATAATTCAACCAAACACTCTTCATTCTCCTGTCTTTTCTTTTCACCCACACCATATGTATTTCAATTGTTGCCCACTGATGTTAGTGTTTGTTGTATTTAATATAAAAATATTATTAAACTAGAGAAAAATCTCGATGGGGAAGGAGGTGGGGGTATTATCGACATTTCACTTGTTTGACAATGCACTAAACAACAATGTTTTGAAACCCGGGTTGAACCGGCCGGGTTAACCGGTTCCGGTCAAAAAAACATATAAAAAAAATCAGGCTTTTTAAAACGGGTTAACCGGTTAAACCCTTTGGGTTTTAAGTGACCCGGGTCAACACCCGGTTCTCGAAACTCGGCCGGGTTTAATTTTTTTCATTTTTTCATAGAAAACTGGGTTGAGTCGGCCGTCAAACGGGTCAAAATCACAAAAAGAGGATCCGAGAAAAAAATCTATAGATCATTTTCGTTAAACCCGACAAAATACAGGGACCATTTAAGTAATTAATTCTGAAATTTCACTATTTTCTATTCCAAGAAACAAATTTTTAAGATTGATTAATTCACCAACTTCAAAAAGTATTTCATTAGTAATTGCTAAAGCATTCTACTAAAAAATGTAAAGAATTCATATCAATTTTACACAATGACAAACCCAACCAGATAAAATTTTGCATTTAACGGGATAGAATTTACCACATGTGAAAACATTGATAGTTATCCCAACACAACTGACTTTTTACAGTACGATATAAAGCCACCAACATTCCTATACCCAAACCTATGTGGGATGACTGGATGAGGGTTGAAATGTTTCATCTAAAACTTACAAAAGTAATTCTGTTTGATCTAGCTAATTATCCTGTGCGGAACAATAAACAATTAAACACAAATGCAAATATAATCGTTATAATGATTATTGATCTAGCTACCTGTTAGTAGCAGTGTCATGGTTTTTTAGTTCTATCCAATGTACTTGGTACAAATTGATGTAAATGGTACCATTACATAAAGGTGTTTGCAAAGTCGATAATGTCGTTTTTCGAAACATGCCTTAGTAGTCCCACCGGACCCAAGATCACTTATTTTCGGGGTTATGTAGCCAATTGGGGATTCGGTACGGCAATATGCTTTTCCACAACTTCTGTTAAAACTTACTATCGATATTTCATTTTTTTTTTAAATTATAGCTGTTTAAATGTTACAGTCGATGACCGACAACAAGAAACATTCAGAGATGTTATCTAGCAACATGGCTGTAGATATGTGTGTATTCGTCTTTGTGCATTAAATTTTATTGTATGTGCAAGCTCGTAATTTTTTACTTCTTACTCAGTTTTCTCGTTGGGCAAGAGGACAAGGGCAAGCTACCTTTTGAATTATCATTCAAATCCGGCAATTCTTCTCCAAACCGCATTTCATATGTATACAACACTTGCAAATTGTTTTCTTTTGAAAAAGTACTTGTAATTGAAAAGAATGGTGAACTTGATTCATAAATGATGTGAAAGCAGGACGCAACGTACTTTTCAAATCAAAATATCTACGCAATATTTCGTTAAGTATCGCTGTAGGTCATACTTTCATTTTTTCATCTAGCGACCTGGTAGTAGGTTACAGGTCACTTTGGCGAAAAATTGCGCAGCTAGTTCTTAATGATATACGACCGTTAGCTAGATGATAACGACCGTTAGAGGAAAAAAACTTTAAAAAAAAAATTTACTTTTTTTTTACAAAAAATTTTAAGTTTTTTTAAAAAAAAATTAAAATTTTTTACGTTTTTCTTTAAAAAAAATTTTTACGGTTTTAAAAAAAAAATTTAATTTAAAAAAAAATTAAAAAAAATTTTACGTTTTTTTTTTTTTAAATTTTTACGTTTTTTTTAAAAAAAAAATTAAATTTTTTTAAAAAAAAATTTATTATTATTTTTTTAAAATTTTTGTGTTTTTTTTTCTTTAAAATTTTTCTTAACTGTCAAGTTATCATCTAGCTAACGGTCGTTATCATTTAAGGACTAACTGCACAAATTTTTTTGCCAAGGTGACCTGGTAACCTACTACCAACAGGTCATATTAGCTAGATCGGAAAAAATTTGAAAGTATGTTAAATACCAACCTTAACAAAATATAATGCGTAGATATTTTGAAAGCGACGTAGTGCATCTTTTAACTTTCACTCTAAAAATGATGGTTTCTATTTAATCATTTATGTTTGAGTTTTTTTTATCCATTTATGTGTGTAGATATTTTTTTCCCTAGATACCGCTAAAGAAGGCAAAAAGTTAATTGAGGTATTGTTTATTTAACAATAATATCTTTATATCGCTTGGGGTGTTGTTTTTCTAAGATCGACTCTCACAACAGCAATTTTTCACAAAAAGTTAATTGGGGTATTGTTTTCTTACGATATCACATAAAAAATTGTTACGAAACAGATATTTTTTTAAATTATCATAAAAATGTTACAAAATACAAATTTTTTAAAAGTGCATTTTTCACGAGTAGATGAATATTTATTGTTTGAGAATTGCTAAAGCTTCATATAATACCTTCCTATTAATCTTTCACACACAACAATATTATATATTTTTTCCCGCTCATTCTCTCTCTGCATCCAAACTGACACTAATCAGAATCCTGTGAGTAGGAAGATAAATAGGAACAATTTGTAAAAGGAAATAACATTTTCCCTAGTGTTTACATTCTTATAAGGGATTAGAATCCTAAAATTGATATATATATTACCAATGAAAGTAAAACTAAACGCTTAGGGGCCGTTTGGTTTGTTACTAGGAATCCAATGGGTACCGGATTTGGTATGAGGTAAAATGACAATGGATATGAAAAAGTGAATCATTACAATTGTTTATTTTTGGATGAGAAAATATGGTATGAAAAAATGTAAAGATATTGGAATTTGTAGTATATAAAAGAGAGAGACCCACAGAATAGATTTCATAAATATCAAATTGATAGGTAATGAATCTATTGCTATAATATAGCCATTTTATTTCTGAACCTACAAAACAAACACGTTTATGACTTTCAAAGACAAAGTATCATTCCCATACAACTCAACCAAAAAAAGCCCATAGTTTGAAGCAAAGGCAGCTTGGTCTTTATATTCAGCTCTCAACTTTGAGTACTAAAGCGATGTGGG